>CAJQUN010000090.1:1200000-1800000 GCA_907163345.1 Haberlea rhodopensis | reverse complement strand
GAGTTTATGGGGAATTATGTACGTCATACCACTATATCGAACCATTGTATGTGTAAGGACCCCGTGCCCTTAACCCACAATTAGTGCATTAAGCCATGCATTTAGTGCATTCAATCACGTGTAAAAGGAAACTACATGTAAACGCGGCACACAATACCACCTATAAAATTTTCTTGCTTCATCTATTCCATTCCATGCAATATCCAATTTCCCAAATTAAGACCATTTAACACATCATGCACCTATGTAATACACTAATCACAATCTCAATTCATCTAGCAATTCCCTAGTTGATTGCTCACACATATAATGAAAAGAGAAAGGCTCATGCCTCTTTATACAACACATATACACATAATTATTGCTCACACACGAGCATCGAATAAACCTATGTGTACGTAAGGTATTTAAAAAGGCATATACAATATCCAGCTCCACATGAGCTCCGGTGTCTCGATCCTGGAATCACCTCTAATTCATAGCTCGATCACAGCTCCAGAGCTACCATTGTACCTGTTTCACCTGCCCCAACAGAGACAGACCTCACACGGGGTGAGCATACCAATACCACCAAACCAATAATTACAATTATATAATTTGTAAATTACAACAATGTAATTTAAATGATACTCCCTGTATGGTATCATCCTCATCCGGATCCCACTGTATTGTCCCTGTTCTCAAAACAACCAAAATCATCAAATTCCAAATATCCAGTCAATCATTACACTGATTAACTATATCCATAATCCAATTCAATATCAATAGGGGAAAAAATACAGATATCCTAGATATCTAGTCAAAAGCCACATTTCCTCGCTCACTCAAAAGTAGCGGCATCACTTACCGATGTTCTCTCCATAGCGACCACATCACGACAATTGCTCGCTCCAAAGCGGCACCATACATTACATAAGACAGATCAACATAACACAACCCAGTCCCGTTTCCATCAACCAATTTGCAAGACACAATATACTAAGCATCAGCTAATAAACCTTACCATTCATCTATCTCATTCACAATAATTGCAATAATATAATTAAGGTCATGCTCGTACGTTACACGTACCTTATAATTCCATAGTTCAAGTCCGACTTCACCTGAGTCCCACGACCTGATGAATTATGTGCTAACACATAAATAGTTCACAATTAAACACAAGCATGCAACCACGTGCCCAAGCAAGTTCATAACCGCCAAACATATCGTCAATCCACGACGATTACCAAAATAAAAGCCCCCCGGCTAAGCATTCATAATACCCAAAATATTCCATTTTATATGTTTAAAAGATTGCCAAAAACTCAACCGAGAATTTCGTTTTAAAAAACTTTGGCTCCAACCAATCCATTTAAAAGGTATATCATTCCTATTGGAATGTAGACATTGCCCCGGGAATGGGCTAATTAAACCTCGATTCCAAAATCCTGACATTTTTTCAAAATTTGAAAAAAAAACGAAACACTTCAGGCCGCGATCGATCGCCGTCTGTCGTGATCGATCGCGCGCACCCGCTGCCAAACAGAAGCCTTCCGCGATCGATCTGCAAACGTCTCGCGATCGATCGCCGAGTATTGGCGATCGATCGCCAGCACTGTACACCTTCAACAATTTACAGCTGCTCGTCGCGATCGATCGGCGCTCCTCGACGATCGATCGCGACCTGCAATTTTCCGAAAAACTCGAGCTTTAATGGTGTTTTTCACACCCTAACTCAAAACCAACACCCCAAACTTCCTCAACACCTCCAATACACCAAATAAACTCAATACAAACACTAAAATCAACAACTTGGATTTTTAAGCAAAACCCCTAAATCTCAAATCCAACCCAAAACTCAACCAAAAACTACAATACTACTATCAAATCGAAGACAATGACGAGGGGAAGACTAATACCTGATTATCTTCGAGAAAAAAATGGCCCCCGAGCCAAGCTACCGTCGATTTCTCCTCCAATGGAGAAAAGAGGGAAATGGGGGTGAAGGGGTTGGCGTTGAGGAGGGGAGAGAAGGAGTGGAATGAATTGTGTTATCCCGTAACACCGAGTCCACTTGGTATATATAGCTCTAAAGCTCCAAAATACCGACTCCTCCACAAATACATCATGATTCATAAAATATCATCTGTTTTAAAAAAAAAACATCTCTCCAACTCTAATTCCATTACCAGTCCCAGTACAAAGTACTCCAGACCCCAAATCCCACCAAAGACCAAATTCCAAGGTTAACACCACGACGAGAATACAATCTCATCCCTTGGATCCAATGACTCCAAATTCCGGATTTAAAATCCCTGGGAGTCCCAAAAACCACAATTAATACACATCGCCACAAATAAAACTCATTAAGGATTATCACTACACCGGGATTAACACCAGTAATTCCCGGACATCATAATTATCCCCCACTAATAAAATTTCATCCCCGAAATTTGTACAGGCGTACACCACAAACGCCAAGACCACGCAAACCAACGGATTAACATCGCCGAATCATGAACACATCATGAACGACACCCAACCGCGAGGATACCAACCTCGCACCAAAATCTAGACTGGAGTAAACCTCCCAAACCATCGTAAACTCAAAGAAAGACGTCAGCATTCCCGATGCTAAACATCCCAAAAGCAGCTAGCCAACCCTGACTGCAAAACCATGAATCATTCGTGATTCTAAAATAGATATCGCCTCGAGGATATCTCTACGATCTAGCCCACGATGTTAAACATACCTCATTGCCAAGGGAACCACCAGTACACAACAGTGCACCTAACCATAACCGACTTCCGTTTCCAAACCCGTCTCCATGAAAGGAGTAGTTGCACCACATTGCACCCGGATCGGGCAATTCATTGCTACCGATCAACACCAAACACACCTCTAAAGATGTTCACATCTAGGTGTTCCAAGAAGGTCACATCTTGGTTAAAACACACAATCGAGACTCCACAAGGTCTCAAGTCCTCGAAAGGACATGCAAGAACAATCAATTGCAATCCCGCCATACGTGTCAACCACGACACTAAACAAATCCGAATCCTGGCCATCCCTCGTTTATCCTGGGATTCAACAATCCTAAAACAGGGAGGCTATCGAATTAACCAGCAAGAATTACCAGTCTCAAGGTGCCACAATATCACCGGAGGCCCATTCATCAAAGCATATTAATTAGATGCTCGACGAGTACCGAAACACGAGCATTCGTATACACATACATCCCCAAGTACCAACACAACATGCATACTCAATGCAATAAACTCGGGTATCTCCAATCATACCCAAAGTCCCAAAACCAACTGTCAATCCCTAGCTATTCTCATATTGCAGAGAATAATGATCGACAGACAAACGATCAATGGCGTGATTCCAACATCAACACCTAACAAACCGACTTATTGAATCTCCCAAAGATTCCCAATCGGTAGGTATATCAATACCGCCTTCCTCACAAGGAAAGTGTCATGAATCCATGACCCTAAAACCTCAAACCACCGTTCGGAAGACCTGGATATATTTATACCAAAATATATCCCGGAACCCAGAAATACACAACTGGTTAGAATAGTGCATCAATGCCACTATTACCCAATCAAAACCCACATACGCCATGTATACACATCCCAACGATGCTCTGTACCAATGCCATAGTACTCTACAATCGAGCATCTCCCCGGAGACGTCTCCTCCAACGTCTCACCGAGGTATTAAATCCATTACTCGGTCCAACACCAGTAATGCTTACCATGGCTGATTTACAATCAATCCACGACCGATGCAAGCTGTCTCCAAGACAGTACAATCCAAATCTCTCCAAGAGACAAAATCAACATAGTAGTGTTACCCCACTAACTATATCTCACAATTCCAATTGTGACTCCCGTTGCATTCCACATGCAAGGATGCTCAGCCCGAGCTAATAACGACTTGTCGACACTCGCGTTGGTATTCTCAACAAAATTGAGTTGTCCCAGGACAAGTCCCTTAACATTGACGTATAAACGTCCCTGTGAGGCATTCCCTGCCTCAAACCTCATACGACATAGAGACTACAAGAGTCTATCATCAACCCTCGTCGTATCACCGTACGATACACCAAATTCAGTTCCAGCGAGTAGTGTAATGGCTACAACAAGCATACTATATCACCGCAACAATACCTGGCTAGCAATGCGCTGCCCCCATGGCTTACACCGAGCCTACCAGCGTATCATACGTTCCATCCGGTATGCCATACCGTACAAACCATTAGAGTAGTGGGTCATCACCCAATATTCCTCTAGAACACCAAAGCATAATGGACATCCCGGTGTCCTTGCTCAACCACGGTGTAATCCTAAACCAATAGTACTTATTCCACACCCTCAGGGTGGTGTGACCAAGTCTACCACACATCACAACCACAAGCGAGTAGTTTCCTCAATGACTACTCTTACCACTAATCACTTGGCCTTAGCCATCCCAGCGAGTATACCCAAAGGTATCACTACTCGACACATATTTATCTCAATTAGATGATGCGGTACACTCACCGGTACAATGCATCCAATAATCCATCGAGCAATCTGCTCTGCATAATGGTCTCGTCAACTAGTGACCTAGACGCCATCATGTGCTCGCCATCAGCACTCAAACCATATGGCTAAATACGTACACTCAGAAGTATTATTCATCAAAACGACACTACATGTCTACATAGAATATCCACTATGTCATCGTCATCCCGTGACGGTATATGCCAACACATGACATCCAAAATCCCATCGTCAACTCGTGACGGTACATGTCGATACACGACATCCATATTCTCATCGTCAAACATATGACATTATATAACCACGTATGGTATTCACAATAATGCTAACAAAGCAGTAATATAACATACCTCATCGCTATCAAGATAGCGGTATACATGTATCCCTCGTCCACCAGCGGTACACCAGCAGCACCCGTCGCTCGTAGGCGGCATAATCCAGTGCTACGCACATAGCGGTATAACCATCGCTATTGAATCAGCGGCATGATCCCGCGCCATAGAGTCAGCGGTATAAAACATCGCTATAGATATCCGACGGTATGAACCATAGCCATAGATGTAGCGGAATGTACCATCGCTATATGATACCTGGCGCCATGAACCATCGCCGTAGATGTAGCGGAATGACTCGTCGCTATGTAATACCCGGCGGTATGAGCCATCGCCAATAGAATACCCGGCGGCATGAACCATCGCCAATAGCATACCCGGCGGTATGAACCATCGCCAATAGAATACCCGGCGGCATGAACCATCGCCAATAGAATGCCCGGCGGCATGAACCATCGCCAATAGAATGTCCGGCGGCATGAACCATCGCCAATAGAATACCCGGCGGCATGAACCATCCCCAATAGAATGCCCGGTGGCATGAACCATAGCCAATAGAATGCCCGGGGGCATTAACCATCGCCAATAGAATGCCCGGCGGCATGAACCATCGCCAATAGAATACACGGCGGCATGAACCATCGCCAATGACATAGCGGAAAGAGACATCGCTATCGATATACCTGGCGGCATGAACCATCGCCAACTGAATCAGCGGAACAGATCAAGGCTCAAGAGGTACTCACATGCATGTAGCACTTTGTTCCTTTCGGACCCAAGAGGTGGCTCACATTACACACAGCACTTTGTTCCCGATCGCGTCGCTCAAATATCGATAATGTGGTTGTTCCGATCTTGTTATAACAGCGGAATTTTAGGACCCCTCGCTTCGACATATAGCGGCATCATACGATATCCCTCGCTTCGACAATGACAGCGGCATGTACATCGCTTCGACATGACAGCGGCAAATATCATATTACCATCGCTTCATATGACAGCGGCAAGTACCTCCCTCGCTCGAATATAACAACCACTGGAACCTTCCACTAGCTCCATATACTTGCATCCAGGTTAATACAATAGTTCACAAATCCTACTACGTCATATCGGCGGCTCAATAATATCCCTCGCTTCAACAATGACAGCGGCATGTACATCGCTTCGACATGACATCGGCAAATATTATGATCCATCGCTGATGATATACCCGTAGTAGGACGCTAAAAGTAACACATTGTATATTCAATAACAACTGAAATCATACCACAATATCCCACTGTCTGTTGTCAACCATCCCTGTCCTTAGACAGCATATCACATTTCCGATTTCCTGATTTTCCTACAAAATCAGATCCCTTAGCACATAATACATAGAGTGCCAGACATTACCATTAATGCCATCCCATCGTATTCTACACGATTCCTGCAACCACAATGATCAGTAATACCACTTTCCTTATCGTAAAAGCACATAAGCAATTAGTTGTGTCACACAACACTAATACCATCATGTATAAATATGTGCTACCAATTCCTATCAACAAGTTCATAGGCCCTTAACAGCCCCAAAGAGCAGCCACTCCTCTGATACCACTAATGTAAGGACCCCCGTGCCCTTAACCCACAATTAGTGCATTAAGCCATGCATTTGGTGCATTCAATCACGTATAAAGGGAAACTACATGTAAACGTGGCACACAATACCACCTATACAATTTTCTTGCTTCATCTATTCCATTCCATGCAATATCCAATTTCCCAAATTAAGACCATTTAACACATCATGCACCTATGTAATACACTAATCACAATCTCAATTCATCTAGCAATTCCCTAGTTGATAGCTCACACATATAATGAAAAGAGAAAAGCCCATGCCTCTTTATACAACACATATACACATAATTATTGCTCACACACGAGCATCGAATAAACCTATGTGTACGTAAGGTATAAAAGAGGCATACACAATATCCAGCTCCACATGAGCTCCGGTGTCTCGATCCTGGAATCACCTCTAATTCATAGCTCAATCACAGCTCCAGAGCTACCATTGTACCTGTTTCACCTGCCCCAACAGAGACAGCCCCCACACGGGGCGAGCATACCAATACCACCAAACCAATAATTACAATTATATAATTCGTAAATTACAACAATGTAATTGCCAAGAATTTAAATGATACTCTCTGGATGGTATCATCTTCATCCGGGATCCCACTATATTGTCCCTGTTCTCAAAACAACCAAAATCATCAAATTCCAAATATCCAGTCAATCATTACACTGATTAACTATATCCCTAATCCAATTCAATATCAATAGGGAAATAAATACAGATATCCTAGATATCTAGTCAAAAGCCACATTTCCTCGCTCACTCAAAAGTAGCGGCATCACTTACCGATGTTCGCTCCATAGCGACCACATCACGACAATTGCTCGCTCCAAAGCTGCACCATACATTACATAAGACAGATCAACATAACACAACCTAGTCCCATTTCCATTAACCAATTTGCAAGACACAATATACTAAGCATCGGCTAATAACCCTTACCATTCATCTATCTCATGCACAATAATTGATAATTAAGGTCATGCTCGTACGTTACACGTACCTTATAATTCCGTAGTTCAAGTCCGACTTCACCTGAGTCCCACGACCTGATGAATTATGTGCTAACACATAAATAGTTCACAATTAAACACAAGAATGCAACCACGTGCCCAAGCACGTTCATAACCCCCAAACATATCGTCAATCCATGACAATACCAAAATATAAGCCCCCCGACTAAGCATGCATAATACCCAAAATATTTCATTTTATATGTTTAAAAGATTGCCAAAAACTCAACCGAGAATTTTGTTTTAAAAAACTTTGGCTCCAACCAATCCATTTAAAAGGTATAGCATTCCTATTGGAATGTAGACATTGCCCCGAAAATGGGCTGCTTAAACCTCGATTCCAAAATCCCGACATTTTTCCAAAATTTGAAAAAAAAAACAAAACACTCCGGGCAGCGATCGATCGCCGCATCTGTCGCGATCGATCGCACGCACCCGCTGCCAAACAGAAGCCTTCCACGATCGATTGCGCGTCTCCGCGATCGATCGCCAAACGTCTCGCGATCGATCGTCGAGACTTGGCGATCGATCGCCAGCACTGTACATCCTCAACAATTTACAGCTGCTCGTCGCGATCGATCGGCGCTCCTCGGCGAGCGATCGCGACCTGCGATTTTCCAAAAAACTCGAGCTTTAATGGTGTTTTTCACACCCTAACTAAAAACCAACACCCAAACTTCCCCAACACCTCCAATACACCAAATAAACTCAATACAAACACTAAAATCAACAACTTGGATTTTTAAGCAAAACCCCCAAATCTCAAATCCAACCCAAAACGCAACCAAAAACTACAATATTACTATCAAATCGAAGACAATGACGAGGGGAAGAATAATACCTGTTTATCTTCGAAAAAACGGCCACGAGCCAAGCTACCGTCGATTTCTCCTCCAATGGAGAAAAGAGGGAAATGGGGGTGAAGGGGTTGGCGTTGAGGAGGGGAGAGAATGAGTGGAATGAATTGTGTTATCCCGTAACACCGAGTCCACTTGGTATATATAGCTCTAAAGCTCCAAAATACCGACTCCTCCACAAATACATCATGATTCATAAATTATCATCTGTTTTTTAAAAAAAAACATCTCTCCAACTCTAATTCCATTACCAGTCCCAGTACGAAGTACTCCGGACCCCAAATCCCACCAAAGACCAAATTCCAAGGTTAACACCACGACGAGAATACAATCTCATCCCTTGGATCCAATGACTCCAAATACCGGATTTAAAATCCCCGGGAGTCCCAAAACCACAATTAATACACATCGCCACAAATAAAACTCATTAAGGGTTATCACTACATCGGGATTAACACCAGTAATTCCCGGACATCACAGTATGAGAATTCCTTAATGATGTGATTGTATACACTAATGACGATGATAAATGCACTAATGTCGAGATTAGGAGATGGGGGTCCTACAGCATATGTGTACCAGGTGTACTGTAAGGACCCCCGTGCCCTTAACCCGTAATTAGTGCATTAAGCCATACCATGAGTGCATATAATCATACCATCAGGGGGAAAAACCCTATGCAAGTACAACACCGTATGCTACCCAGAAAATTTCTTGCATTCAATTCCGAATATTCAAATTCCCCCTACCATTATTATTCACATAACATGCACCCACATAATACACTAATATGCTCTTAGTTCATTTAGCAATTTCCATAATTAATTGCATGCAACCATAATGAACAGAAAGAGGCCATAGCCCATTTATACATCCCATATACACGTAAGGTGTACTCAATGAATAAACGTGTATTTGATGCATAAAACACTATACCGGATACCGCTACTGGTACTTCTATCCTGGAAGCACCTTCCAAGCACAACTCGATCTCAACACTGGATCTGAGCGTCCATCCAGCCAGCTCTGGTACCTCGATCCTGGAAGTACCTCTAACCAAAAGCCCGAGCTCGACTCCAAAGCCGCTACACCTGTGTTACCTGCCCCAACAGAGACAGCCCCCACACGGGGTGAGCATACCAATACCACCAATCACAAAATAATAATATTGCAATTCATAATTTACAGAATGTAAATGCCATAATTTAAATGATACTCCCTGGATGGCAATACCCTCATCCGGGATCCCCCTGTATTGTCCCTGTTCTCAAAATAACCAAACTCATCAAATTCCCAAAGCCAGTTAATCGTCACATAGATTAACTAATACCGTTCTATTATACCAGTTCCATAATCAAAGGGATAAGAACATAATGTAAAAGACTATAGATATCGCATATATCTAACCAACAATTCCATGTTCTTATTTCATTGCTCGCTCCACAATAGCGGCATACTAAACCTCGCGCACGCTCAACAATAGCGGCGTCATAACCGATGGTCGCCCAATGGCGACCGCATCCCGAATCATTGCTCGCTCGAAGGCGGCACTGTATGATTCCCAATATATATATATATATATATCCATTGAAGGCAAAGACCGTTTACCATGCATATCATTATCCATTTGAAGTAAATATAGTGCACCATGCATCTCAATATTTATCCAATGTAATTACCACATGCCAGACCACATGCCAGATATTGTAATGTCCATATAATACAATTACCATACACCATGTATTCCAATGCCCATTTAATACCATTATCACAAACCATGCATATTACAGTTGCAATACTATAATAGGCTATGCTCGTACGTCCCACGTACCTTAAGTCCCCGTAGTCCAAGCCAAACCTTGCTTGAGTTCCACGCCTCTAGAAATTTGTGCTAAAACACATAACAATTCACAATCAAGAATAAGCATGTGACCACGTGCCCAAGCACGTTCATAGCTCCCGAACATATCGTCAATCCATGACGATTACCAAAATAAAAGCTCCCCGGCTAAGCATGCGTAATACCCAAAATAAACCATTTTACAAGTTTAAAAGATTGCCAAGAATTCAACCGGGAATTCCGTTTAATTTAATTTGGCTCCATACAACCCATTTTAAAAGCAAAGCATTCCCATTGGAATGTAGACATTGCCCCGGAAACGGCCCCTTTAAACCTCGGTTCCAAAATCCCGACATTTTCCCAAAATTCCAAAAAAACACATTTTCTCGGGTGGCGATCGATCGCCGCATTTACCGCGATCGATCGCCACACTCCAGTGGCCATCCAGTGCACTCTCGCGATCGATCGCCCATCCTCGCGATCGATCGCCAACCCGCTCGCGATCGATCGCCGAGCCTCGCGATCGATCGCCATCACTGTTCATCGTCTACAAAAATTTGGATTGCTCGTCGCGATCGATCGCCCCACCTTGGCGATCGATCGCCACCTGCGATTTTTCCGAAAAATCGAACTTCCATGGTGTTTTTCACACCCCAACTCAAAACCAACACCCCCAACCTCCTAAACACCACTCAAACACGAGTTAAGCTCCATAAAAACACTTAAAACCAACATTTTGATTTTAACCCAAAAATTTCCAAAACCCATAGCCAACTAAAACCCCAACCAAAAGCTACCAAACTACTATCAAATCGAAGCCAAGGACGAGGGGAAGATGAATACCTGATTATCTTCGAGGAACCGGCCTCCGATCCAAGCCACCCGCGATTTCTCTTCCAAGGGAGAAAGGGGAAAAGGGTTTGGGGCGATGGAGAGAGAGAGAGAGGGAGAGAAATGGATTCTAATGACGGAATCTCAAGTCCGACTGGTATATATAGCAAAAAATGCTCCGAAATACCAATACTCCCTCAATTACATCATAACTCATTAAAAATCATCTGTTTACAAAAATTCCCTCTCCAACACCAAGTCCCCAGACTGGCCCAAACATAAAGCACCCTGGACACCAAGTCCCATTAAAAACCCAATTCATAGGTTTTCCACCGAAATGAGAATACAATCTCACCCTTTGGATCCAGCGATCCCAAATGCCCGATTAAGCAATCCCAGGGGATGCCAAACTGCAATTACTTCCTAATTGCCACAATTAAAAATCCATCAAGGATTATTACCATACCGGGATTAACACCATTAATCTCCGGACATCACAATTATCCCCCACTAATACAATTTCGTCCCCGAAATTGCACCGGTGTACTCCACGTAACACCAGGACTACACCAACAAAACAAAGCAACAATCCCGATTCTGAACCATATTAGAATCGAATTAACAACCACGAGAACACCCATCTCGCACCAAGCTAAAAAATAGAGCAAACGCCAAAATTAATACAAACCCAAAAGATAACGACATACCTCGACGTGAATCGTCCCAGAAATCAGTCCACCACGACTGCAAACCAACCAAATCTCCATTGGTTCTAACATAGGCATCATCCCGTGGTATACACCACCTGTCCACGATGCTCGACACGCATCGTCAAGATGGGGACCACTAGTATACAACAGTCTACTCACAGAAAAACCAGTTTTCGCTTCCCAGCCCATCTCCTCCAAAGGAGTAGTTGCACCACTTGCAACCCGGACCGGGTTACCCTCGGTCACTGATCCACACAAAAATACATCACCGAGGATGTTTACACCGGTGTGTTCCAAGAAATCATATCTTGGTCCCGACACACCATCAAGACTCCACCAAGTCTCAAGTTCCATAGGGGACATGGAAGGCAACCAATTGCATTCCTACACAAGTGTCAACCATGACACTAAACAAATCCGAATCTCGGCCATCCCTCATTTATCCTTGGATCTAACAATCCTAAAATAGGAAGGCTATCGAATTATCCAACAAGAACCACCATGATTCCAAATCACATCGATCCCTCCTCGGGGAATCAAACAACCCTCACGATCATTCATTAGAATGCATCGTGCCATCGAGATTACCGATCTCGAGGTTCCACAATCTCACACCGGAGATCCACTAAACCAATTATACACACTCGGCGTTCCACAATGAACGAAATAAGGTTGGCATTCGTATACACACACGGCACACATGCCCATACACCACACAACATGCATACGCAATGCAATAGACTCGGGTGTCTCCAATCACACCCAAATCCCAAAACCAACTGTCAAACCCCGATTATTCTCGCCCCACGGAGAATGATGGTTGACAAACCAAAACCAAAGGGTGTGATTTCAACATCACCACCACACGAACCAAAATAACGAATCTCCCCAAAAGATTTAACCGGTAGGAATCACAATACCGTCTTCCTCTCAAGGAAGAAGTCATGAATCCATGATCCTCCAATCCTCGAATTACCGTTCGGAAAACCTGGTATATTAATACCAAAACATATCCCGGAACCCAGAAATATACAATTGGTTAGAGTAGTGCATCAATACTACCATTACCCGATCCAAAAATCCGTATACGCCATGTATACACCTTCCAACGATGCTCTGTACTAATACCATAGTACTCCAAAATCGAGCATCTCCCCGAAGACGTCTCCTCAAACGTCTCACCGAGGTAAGAAATCCATTACTCGGTCCAACATCAGTAATGCTTACCATGGCTGACTTACAATCAAACCACGACCGATGCAAGCTGTCTCCAAGACAGTACAATCCAAATCTCTCCAAGAGATAAAAAATCAATATAGTAGTGTCACCCCACTAACTATATCTCACAAACCATTGTGACTCCCATTGCATGCCATATGCAAGGATGCTCAACTAGAGCTAACCACGACTTGTTGACACTCACGTTGGTAATACCAACAAACTTGAGCTGTCTCAGCACAAGTCCCTCAAAACAATGACGTATAACGTCCCCGTGAGGTATTCCCTACCTCAAACACCATGCCACATAGAGACTACAAGAGTCTACCATAACCCTCATCGTATCACCATACGATTCACCAAACTCGAATCCAACGAGCATTATAATAGCTACCACAAGCACACTAAAGCACTGCAACAATACCTGGCTAGTGATTCGCTGGTCCCATAGGCTTATACCAACCTATTAACGCGACACACATTCCATCCCGGTATACCATACCGCCCAAACCATTAGAGTTGTGGGTCATTGCCCAACACATCTCTAAAACACCAAAGCACACTGGACAACCCGGCGTCCACGCTCAATTATCATGTAATCCTAATCCATTAGGTCTTCTTCCACGCCCTTAGGGTGGGTGTAACCATGTTTACTCCTCATCACAATAACAAGCGAGTAGTTTCCTCAATGACTACTCTTACCACCATTCACTTGGCCTTAGCCATCCCAGCGAGCATACCCAAGGGTATCATTGCTCGTCAATAATATACCTCCATAATACGATGCGTACTCTCACCGGTACAATGCATCAATGATCCATCGAGCAAACCTGCTCGGCAAAAGGTCTCGTCAACTAAATACCCAGACCCTACCATGTGCCCACCATCGGCACTCAAACCATACAACCATATACATAAACATGAATGTATAAATCACCAAAATGACGCCAAGCGTCCACATAATTATCCCAAATAATATCGTCGAACATATGACGGTACCTGTCGATACACGACATCCATAATCTCATCGTCAAACACATGACGGTAAATAATAATACACCATAATCACCATACTGATAACAAAAGTAATATGCCATACCTCATCGCTATCGAGATAGCGGAATACCTGTATCCATCGTCCACCAGCGGTACATAAGCAGCACCCATCGCTCGTAGGCGGCATAATCCAGTGCTACACACATAGCGGTATAACCCATCACTATCGAATCAGCGGCATGATCCCTCGCCATGGAGTCAGCGGCATAAAATGTCGCTATAGATATCCGGCGGTATAAACCATCGCCAATAGAATACCCGGCGTAACCGTCGCCAATAAAATACCCGGCGTAACCATCGCCAACAAAATACCCGGCGGAACCATCGCCAACAAAATACCCGGATAATCGCGGACTCAAGAGGTACTCACACTCATGTAGTACTTTGTTCCCGATCACATCGCTACGTCATGACAACGGCATCATCGCTTCGACGTGACAGCGGCATGTATCATCGCTTCGACACGACAGCGGCATCATCGTTTCGACATGACGGTGGTACCATCGCTTCGACGTGACAGCGGCATTTACCATCGCTTCGACACGACAGCGGCATTTACCATTATTCCGGCATGACAGCGGAAATACCCTTCGCTTCGACGTATTAGCGGCATAATATCCCTCGCAATAATAATATGACAGCGGCATTTTCCTTCGCTTCGACATATTTGCGGCAAATATTCTTCATCGCTATAATACGACAGCGGCAAGTATTCATATCGCTACGCCATGCATGCAACCGTAATGCATAACCCGTATTTCAATAATTGTTTCGGCACGACAGCGGCATCATCGCTTCGACGTGACAGCGGCATTTACCATCGCTTCGACACGACAGCGGCATCATCGCTTCGACGTGCATGCAACCTTAATGCATAACCTGTATTCCCATAAACATCGCCATGAGTGTATTTTAATGCACCTCGCTCCAACAGGTAGCGGCAAAGCATTAAAATCATCACTCCGATGTATACATATGCAACCGTAATGCATAGTCCATGTCTCATAAGACCCTGCAACCACCATGGTTAGCAACACATATTCCAATTATGAACACATATCATAAACGCACATAAGCAATCATGCATAAGTATGTGCTTCTCATTCCCAATAACATGTTCATAGGCCCTCAACAGCCCCAAAGAGCTAACCACTGCTCTGATACCACTAATGTAAGGACCCCCGTGCCCTTAACCCGTAATTAGTGCATTAAGCCATACCATGAGTGCATATAATCATACCATCAGGGGGAAAAACCCTATGCAAGTACAACACCGTATGCTACCCAGAAAATTTCTTGCATTCAATTCCCAATATTCAAATTCCCCCTACCATTATTATTCACATAACATGCACCCACATAATACACTAATATGCTCTTAGTTCATTTAGCAATTTCCATAATTAATTGCATGCAACCATAATGAACAGAAAGAGGCCATAGCCCATTTATACATCCCATATACACGTAAGGTGTACTCAATGAATAAACGTGTATTTGATGCATAAAACACTATACCGGATACCGCTACTGGTACTTCTATCCTGGAAGCACCTTCCAAGCACAACTCGATCTCAACACTGGATCTGAGCGTCCATCCAGCCAGCTCTGGTACCTCGATCCTGGAAGTACCTCTAACCAAAAGCCCGAGCTCGACTCCAAAGCCGCTACACCTGTGTTACCTGCCCCAACAGAGACAGCCCCCACACGGGGTGAGCATACCAATACCACCAATCACAAAATAATAATATTGCAATTCATAATTTACAGAATGTAAATGCCATAATTTAAATGATACTCCCTGGATGGCAATACCCTCATCCGGGATCCCCCTGTATTGTCCCTGTTCTCAAAATAACCAAACTCATCAAATTCCCAAAGCCAGTTAATCGTCACATAGATTAACTAATACCGTTCTATTATACCAGTTCCATAATCAAAGGGATAAGAACATAATGTAAAAGACTATAGATATCGCATATATCTAACCAACAATTCCATGTTCTTATTTCATTGCTCGCTCCACAATAGCGGCATACTAAACCTCGCGCACGCTCAACAATAGCGGCGTCATAACCGATGGTCGCCCAATGGCGACCGCATCCCGAATCATTGCTCGCTCGAAGGCGGCACTGTATGATTCCCAATATATATATATATATATATATCCATTGAAGGCAAAGACCGTTTACCATGCATATCATTATCCATTTGAAGTAAATATAGTGCACCATGCATCTCAATATTTATCCAATGTAATTACCACATGCCAGACCACATGCCAGATATTGTAATGTCCATATAATACAATTACCATACACCATGTATTCCAATGCCCATTTAATACCATTATCACAAACCATGCATATTACAGTTGCAATACTATAATAGGCTATGCTCGTACGTCCCACGTACCTTAAGTCCCCGTAGTCCAAGCCAAACCTTGCTTGAGTTCCACGCCTCTAGAAATTTGTGCTAAAACACATAACAATTCACAATCAAGAATAAGCATGTGACCACGTGCCCAAGCACGTTCATAGCTCCCGAACATATCGTCAATCCATGACGATTACCAAAATAAAAGCTCCCCGGCTAAGCATGCGTAATACCCAAAATAAACCATTTTACAAGTTTAAAAGATTGCCAAGAATTCAACCGGGAATTCCGTTTAATTTAATTTGGCTCCATACAACCCATTTTAAAAGCAAAGCATTCCCATTGGAATGTAGACATTGCCCCGGAAACGGCCCCTTTAAACCTCGGTTCCAAAATCCCGACATTTTCCCAAAATTCCAAAAAAACACATTTTCTCGGGTGGCGATCGATCGCCGCATTTACCGCGATCGATCGCCACACTCCAGTGGCCATCCAGTGCACTCTCGCGATCGATCGCCCATCCTCGCGATCGATCGCCAACCCGCTCGCGATCGATCGCCGAGCCTCGCGATCGATCGCCATCACTGTTCATCGTCTACAAAAATTTGGATTGCTCGTCGCGATCGATCGCCCCACCTTGGCGATCGATCGCCACCTGCGATTTTTCCGAAAAATCGAACTTCCATGGTGTTTTTCACACCCCAACTCAAAACCAACACCCCCAACCTCCTAAACACCACTCAAACACGAGTTAAGCTCCATAAAAACACTTAAAACCAACATTTTGATTTTAACCCAAAAATTTCCAAAACCCATAGCCAACTAAAACCCCAACCAAAAGCTACCAAACTACTATCAAATCGAAGCCAAGGACGAGGGGAAGATGAATACCTGATTATCTTCGAGGAACCGGCCTCCGATCCAAGCCACCCGCGATTTCTCTTCCAAGGGAGAAAGGGGAAAAGGGTTTGGGGCGATGGAGAGAGAGAGAGAGGGAGAGAAATGGATTCCAATGACGGAATCTCAAGTCCGACTGGTATATATAGCAAAAAATGCTCCGAATACCAATACTCCCTCAATTACATCATAACTCATTAAAAATCATCTGTTTACAAAAATTCCCTCTCCAACACCAAGTCCCCAGACTGGCCCAAACATAAAGCACCCTGGACACCAAGTCCCATTAAAAACCCAATTCATAGGTTTTCCACCGAAATGAGAATACAATCTCACCCTTTGGATCCAGCGATCCCAAATGCCCGATTAAGCAATCCCAGGGGATGCCAAACTGCAATTACTTCCTAATTGCCACAATTAAAAATCCATCAAGGATTATTACCATACCGGGATTAACACCATTAATCTCCGGACATCACATGTACGTCCCTGGGGTGTGAGGAGTTTATGTATATTTATTTTATTTTAGCCCAGTATGGTTATGTATTTAGTAGTTTGATTTGTGTATGATGGTTTATGTTGACGGTTATGAAATTGATGGTATCTATATATATTTGCAGTATATGTCTATTGGTATTGGTCGTATGTTTCTCGTGTGATGATGTCATGTCGAAATTTTTAAGGTCACATGTTAATAAATGTTAATTAAGCCCTCCATTGTTTACGCTATAATTATCATTGTGTGATCATTAATTACATGATTAGAAGTGAGTCCCCATCTTGCTTAACAGTAGGCTTTACCAAGTGACGGTCGAAAGTAACCTTTAATACATTGACCAATAGGAAAGTTGGATTGTTTTTATTTAAAATTTTCTTTATTACGTAGTTAATATGTATAGTCAAACCCTGACCATTTACTTCAAAATTTTCAAATTCATCAGTATATGTAATGGCACTTGTCAGCCGTGTCCATTAATCTACCGTGTATGGCTTTAAATCTTCATTGCTAGCACACTTCACACTAACAAATTTTCTCAAACAAACTTTGTAGATATTATCCTCTCACACACTTATTTCAATCTATCTGCCACAATGACTACTCCTTCGTACATCATCAATGGTGCTCATGTGGACTTCAAATCTATCTTCACGTTGAAGGATACTGCCATGGTGAACATGTTCCAGACTGTTGCCAACTCAGGATTTCGGACTTTTCTGAGACTGTCACCATCATTTTATCTTGATGAGATTTCTGTGCTTCTCACCGTTGTTCTGGAATCGGGCCATAGTAGAGGGAAAGTTATTCATGATTGATGAAGTGCTGTTTGTTGCGACCTTTGCCCTTCCCTCTAAGGGCCTCACTGACTTCTCTTCTGTAAACCAGAAAACCAAGCTGGTTATGGGATGGAGATTCTCAGGCTCCGATGCTGCTCTCAAGTCCTTCTTCAAGAAGAAGGAGATGAAGATCGAGTATCAAATTCTAGCCGACATAGTGGCCAAGTCTTTGTTGTGCAAGACATGTTCTTTCGATGCGGTGATCATGGAGAAGTTCGACATAATGGTTGCCATCACTTAAGGTTTAGAAGTCAACTGATCAATCCTTATCAGGATTCTATGCAGCATGGTTCACACCCAGAAAAAGACACTGGATTTCCATCCCAATCAATATATTGTTCCACTTATTGGTTGTACCACTAGGACAGCCCACTGCACTGAGCCCCCTGAAGTTCGTAAGTGCAAAGTATCTACACCCTTCAGGGGTAGGTCTAAGGGAGCTGATGAGGCTGCTGGCAAGGCAACCAAGAGGAAATTTGTTCAAGTGGTGAGAGACTAAGCAAACAGTCACATATCAGGCTGAGTCCACTCCACCACCGAAGAAGCCAAGAACATCAAAGCCAAAGCATGTTGCTCCTAAAGCTGTTCTAGACCGTACTCCTGAAGTTGTTCTGGCACCAGTTCCATTATCTGATGTTCTAGTTACCCCCAAGCAAAAGGGCATCTCTTTCAGAGAGCCTCCTCGGATTTTAACTAAATCAGGCATTCGTGAGGCGACTGCTGAAGAGCAGGGAATGGTATACTGGTGATCACCAAGCCCATGAAACCAGTTCAAACAGAAATTGAACTGGCAATGGATGAAGCAGACAAGTTTGCTACGGAAAAGAGAGCATGGTTTGATGATTGGGTCGACGATAGGAAAATAGTCCACTTCAAAAACATGAAGGACTTCAAAAAAATAAAAAAAAAGCTGGAATCTAGCATACTGGACCTAGTTGAAACAGACATCGTATTGGAAGGCCTAAAGAGAATGGACTACTTCACAACCATCTTTAGGATCAGGAAGTTGAAAGCACTGATCGAGGCTAGGAAGAAGAATTTTGATTCTAAAAGTCCAACATCTCGGGATTACTCTGCTGTCATCAATCAACTGGAGGAGGACTTACTCTCCCTTCAAGTCAGTCTCAAGTTTCAACGACAGGTATTGGGTATTATCACTCCCTTTTCCAGCTCGGACCAAGAGCAAACTATAGCTACATTAGCTCATGATCTGACAAAGATTATCCCAGAGGAAGCCCCTGATGTTACTTTTGAAGTCCCACCGTCTCCTACCGCAGCACAAGAAGCGTCTATTGAAGAGGATGAATTAATGAACGTCGAAGAGGTTATTGTTTCAAGTGCTAAGGAAGTGGAAATTCTAGAAGTCCACAAGGAACCTTCTCCCCAACAACCAATCCAAGAACAATCATCTTCCCAACAATCAGTCCTAATATTGTCTAATGATGACGCTATTGTTGGCAAGTCTGCTGAGGTCGTTGTTTCTCAGGCAGAGAGGATTGAGGAATTTGACTGACTCCTTGGCTGGTCTTGGCACTTCAGGTGTTACTCATATTGTCGAAGCCATGGGGAAAAGCATTATGGAACAACAACCATAGCCTCAGTTGTTGTCTCATATTCAAGAAGTTCAAGAACCCACCTTTGTTGTTGCTAACAGTGACATTTGAGGGTATCTTTACTGCTCATACTTCAGATCGGACTGCTGCTATCTCCACTGAGCTGGACATCAGTGTGGAGAATTATCCCAAGGATACAACGAACATAAAAAATGTACTGTTCAAACATGCTCTGATCATTTCCTTGTCCTCTCCTGATACTCCACCAAAGGCAAAGAAGTGATTCCAGCTCAAGAGGCATATGATCCTGAATCTGAAGAGGATATCCAATCTATCTCTCCCCATGAAGAATCCATCCAACAACTTCCAGACAAGATTGAGACAATAGTAAATGAGGTTAGCCTTTCTGCACTTATTCTATGGTTTTGCTTTACTTTTATGCTAGTTTTCGATCAGAATTATGCTTTTAGTGTCTTATGTCATTTTTATAGAAATTTAGGTAACGAGATGTTTTGTGATGAAAATGCATTGAAAAGGCATAAAATGATGATAAAAATGTGGAAGGGAGTCCAAGGAAGACGAAACGAGGAAGAAAGTCGAGTAAAATACGAAGAAATAAATGTCGAAGAAATTGAGCCATAGATCAATCATTGTTTTTCTAGTGATCATTATCTGGAAGAGGCCTCGGTGAT
Source organism: Haberlea rhodopensis (assembly GCA_907163345.1). Classification (NCBI taxonomy): domain Eukaryota; kingdom Viridiplantae; phylum Streptophyta; class Magnoliopsida; order Lamiales; family Gesneriaceae; genus Haberlea; species Haberlea rhodopensis. The sequence continues at coordinate 1,779,133 of CAJQUN010000090.1, read as the reverse complement.
CAATTGTTGTTTTTCTAGCGATCAATCTCCGAAAGCCATCTTTAGGATCAGGAAGATTAATCCATAACACTTGCATAGTCAAGAATAATGGACATTCAAGATTACTTCACAGCCATCTTTAGGATCAGGAAGTAGAAAGCACTGATCGAGGCTAGGAAGAAGAATTTTGATTCTAAAAGTCCAACAGCTCGGGATTACTCTGCTGTCATCAATCAACTGGAGAAGGACTTACTCTCCCTTCAAGTCAGCCTCAAGTTTCAACGACAGGTATTGGGTGTTATCACTCCCTTTTCCAGCTCGGATCAAGAGCAAACTATAGCTACATCAGCTCAGGATCCGACTGAGATTATCCCAGAGGAAGCCCCTGATGTTACTTTTGAAGTCCCACCATCTCCTACTGCAGCACAAGAAGCACCTATTGAAGAGGAGAATTAATGAACGTGGAAGAGGTTATTGTTTCAAGTGCTAAGGAAGTGGAAATTCCAGAAGTCCACAAGGAACCTTCTCCCCAACAACCAATCCAAGAACAACCATCTTCCCAACAATCAGTCCTAATATTGTCTGATGATGACGCTATTGTTGGCAAGTTTGCTGAGGTCGTTGTTTCTCAGGCAGAGAGGGTTGAGGAATTTGACTGACTCCTTGGCTGGTCTTGGCACTTCAGGTGATACTCATATTGCCGAAGCCATGGGGAAAGCATTATGGAACAACAGCCATAGCCTAAGTTGTTGTCTCCTATTCAAGAAGTTCAAGAACCCACCTTTGTTGTTCCTGGCAGTGACATTTGAGGGTATCTTTACTGCTCATACTTCAGATCAGACTGCTGCTATCTCCACTGAGCTGGACATCAGTGTGGAGAATTATCCCAAGGATACATCGAACATCAAAAATGTACTGTTCAAACATGCTCTGATCATTTCCTTGTCCTCTGTTGATACTCCACCAAAGGCAAAGAAGTGATTCCAGCTCAAGAGGCAGATGATCCTGAATCTGAAGAGGATATCCCATCTATTTCTCCCCTTGAAAAATCCATCCAACAACTTCCATACAAGATTGAGACAATAGTAAGTGAGGTTAGGCTGCTAAATATGATGAGAAGAACACTGCTACAACTTTTGATCTATTCAATGATACTATTCTACGTCAACTGATAAGTGCCTTTTTGCACTTATTCTATGGTTTTGCTTTACTTTTATGCTAGTTTTCGATCAGAATTATGCTTTTGGTGTCTTATGTCATTTTTATAGAAATTTAGGTAACAAGATGTTTTGTGATTAAAATACATTGAAAAGGCATAAAACGATGATAAAAATGTGGAAGGGAGTCCAAGGAAAGATGAAACGAGGAAGAAAGTCGAGTAAAATACGAAGAAATTGAATCATAGATCAATCATTGTTTTTCTAGTGATCAATCTCTGGAAAGGCCTCGGTGATCAATTGTTGTTTTTCTAGCGATCAATTTCCGAAGGCAGAAGTTTCAACTATCAATCGTAAAAAAAAAGCGGCGCCCTAACGCCTGACGTTTTTCAACCCATGGACTCTTTAGGTGGCTATGGTTTCAGAAGGAAAACAACTTGGGACTTTTGAAGGCCGGACTATTAAGACTATTACCAGACTTTTTAGGGTTTGGAGAGGGAGTAGAATAAATTACAGATTCTTGACTAATAAACTAGAAAATTCCATAATATTGAGATTGATAAATCAAACATAGTGGATAGTCAAGTGAAATCAAACCTCAAGAATCTGTCTCGTATTGATTTCTTCTTTTGAATTTAAATATTGTTACTTTATTTTAATTATTTTGGAACTCAACTAAACTTGTAATTCTCTAGTTAAAATTAAGATATTTTAATTACAGTACTTAGCGTGAACTGACCAACATTACTTATCTGTTGAGATCTGAATGTGACGACAAAAACGTGGAAGATAGACATAGAAAGAGAACAGAAGACAGAAGCACCGGAAAACTTCACCAATCAACAAGCATACATCATCGATAGTGTCAGATTGTCATTTAGCATAAAAATTGTATAAGGGGAATATAGATTTTTTTGTCAATTTTATCTTATGTTATCTAATAAAAATCTTCACTACGTATCAATTCAAAATACAAATTGAAGTATTCAATTTTTGCGTAAATCGTTATATAATTATTCATCACAAAAATATAAGGAAATTGTTAGAATATTTCGGTTTTGGTGATCACAAAAAATTCAGCATCCGAAGATTTAACAGTGCTTAAAATTGAACCAAGGTCACTCCAACAAAGTTTAATACTCAGCAAAAGCTAACTCTACCAGCAGGCTTTGTGATTCAGCCTACTAAATTGTCAAGCAGACTGTAAAGCTTTCTGCCAACTTTCAAGACCAAGAAGCTGATTTATGTGTTCTCTGTCAACAGTAAGATTTTACAGATATGATAAAACAAAATAATTCTAGCCGTTCTGACGAGAACAAAAAGAATGTTATATGTCACAATCAACCTCGTACTATCAGGTTATGAAATCAAAGATTAATGTTGGACGGAACACTATAAATAGAGTTTTGATGAATTGATAAAAGAATGCTCGAATTGTAAAAGCCTCCGTAATATTCAAATGCTAAAACAGCTCAGTAGTTGAAAACACTTGTAGCAGAGCTTTACTCATAGCATCCAATCAGTTAAGGATCAAAAAGTTCTGCCTTTATTCACTCAACATATTAAAGATCAAAGCATAAGAAGAGTGGCATTTTCGTGTTCATCAGATTGTTATTTGAGTAAGAGTTTGGAGAAATGTAGGAGTTTTAGTTGTGAGGCAACTAAACTGGGTTTGTACAAGTGTGTGTATAAATCAAATTCTTCTAGCGTATACCTTCCGTTAAAGAAAAAATGAGAGACATAGAAGGATTAAGCATTTGAACTTCCATAAAAATCTTTGTTATTTATTTTCTGTCACTTTACTTTATTTTAGTCAGTTTACTTCAAGCCTTCTATTTTCATAGAGCAACCTACTTTCACTCGATAAGCATACTACTTTACACACTTTATTTTCAAGTATTCTGCTCATCTAGTTCATATTGAGAATCCGATTTTCAATCTCTAACAAGATTGAAAATCACCAGTTTAAGATATATAAAATCGAATAAGCCTAAGTGTTCATTTAACCATCTTCTAAACACTTTATCGATCATAACATATTTTTTTATAAATTAATTTATTTTAATATTAAATATTTTTTTAATTAATTCAAATTATTTAAATACTAAATTAAATATACGAATAAAAACATGCATAAATTCATTAATATATTTACATATTAAATATTTTCCATCTCCAGCTGTATTTTAGGTTGTATGTGGGTTGTATCCTATGTTGCACCGATACTCCAAAAAATTTCACGGTCAAGTATCAGATACTTCTGGGATACGGATAAGCACGGATACGGCACCGATACGTATCGGATACGCCACATGGCGTATCTGGTGTCAAAAAATAAGTTTTTATTTCGGATACGGTCAAGATACGCCGCTGACCCTATCCGACACGTGTCCGATACGGGAACTTTCGGAATTTTCTTAAAAAATAGGGTTGAAACTGTAATTAAAATTAAATTATTTAACTAAATCCCTATTTTCTAACCACTTCAATGTGTTTATGTCGATTATATGCTTGAAATTTTTAGATGTCCAAGATTAATATTTTACCATTTGTCGTGAAGTTGGCGAGTTTGCAACTTTATTCTCATTTCTAATGTGTTTAATGTTGATTATATGCTTGAAACTTGATTTCTTACAAATATTTTTAATTATATATTTATATATATATATAAATAAATTAATAAAATTTGTCGTATCCGGACGTATCGTATCCTACAAATTTCAAAAATCTCGTGCAGTCGTACCCGTATCTGCGTATCCACGTATCCGCGTATCCGTATCCGTATCCGTGCAACATAGGTTGTATCTAAGTAAAACTCGAAGTCTTCAAATCTACTTCTTCATTTGGCAACTCAATAACCAAAATAAAAAAAATGGCAATTCACAATTTTTTTTTGAATTAATAATCTAATTTGAATAACATATTTTTTAGATTAATTATTATAATAAGAATATTTTTTAGGAATATATTAGATAACTAATAAGGGCAAGAGTGTAATTTCAACATATTATCAAAGTCACTGTACAAATATGTGTTAACAATCACTTGGTGAACACGAGATTCCTAAAAACTGAGACAAACATGAAAATTTTCCCTATCCTTCCCTAATCCACCAAACCAAACATTCCCTTAAGGGTCTATCTATAACCAGAGAACAATGACAGTCTTGACACATTCATAATTAAGTCCGACACATTTTCGGTGGAAAAGCAAGCAAATTCTGGCTGAATACGATTCAGACGGAAAATACTTATATAAACCGGGTGTTTGTAAAGATTAATATATATATATATAAATATATTTGTATGTATATTGGTATTTGTAAGATCTGGTGTGTAGAAGTGGAACTTTGATTTAGACCACGAAAAACTCAGTTTTCCAAGCTTTCTCGCTTCCCAATGCATTCAGTCCCTTGGACGATACTTTAACTTTAACAACAAACAGTAATTGTTCTTTTTTTGTCATAGCTAAAATTCAGTAATTTTATATTAAATTTGTAGGAGCATGTTTAGATTCCTACATTATATTCACATTCCTCGCAATTATTTTACAAAGATAAATAAATGCCGTGTTTTTTGTTTAATATAATGTTGCAAGTGTTGAAGGAGATTACTTACATAACAGTGATTTTGAATTCAGATGCTGGTACTATGTAAATTTTGTATTTTTCACATTACTTGTTAATTAAATGTTTTCAAGACTCTCCGATGATCAAACCAGAGATTGTGCTAAAACAGGAAAAATATGTGGGCTAATAATTTTAGAATAGAAGGCTAATGATGAGTCGAAATTTATTTCAACATATATGGTATTAATAGGATTTTTAGCATACAATCTGTTATAGTATAATTTTTAGTATCTCCTTATATAGGAGATTAATCACAAAATATAAGTATTATCGAGATTGATGGGATTTATCAATTAATGGTTTGGGATCCAACTATTAAATGCCGAGGTTTTCGAGGTATGCTTTGTGCACTACCAATTGATCAAACTAGCAAAGGGATTCTCATGCTTTGTGCACCACCAATTGATCAAACTAGACTAGTTATCTCAACTGCTCAACCGCCTTCTTCAGGGCTTGGATATTAGGGTTGTACACGTGAAGATTAGTCCATAATACTTGCATAGTCAAGAATAATGGACATTCAGGATTTTAGGCATTTGGATGCTCAGAAATTGCCATCATCACTTAGCTCTCCGAGGTGGGGCAATGACGTGTGTCCGAGGCGTCAACGACTCACGTATTCGAGTATCAAACATATTCTCCAGAACCAATGTAATTTACTCTTATTTTTCAAATTTTCTAGATTCAGCACCAAATTGTTAATGTTAACAATTTGCTTGGCTATAATATATGTGCATAATTAAGTGGAACTGCATAAGCACAACGTTCTAAATGTTAATATAACATCTTCATATAAATTAAATTGATGTGATGTTGCCATTTGACGTAGTAATAAAAGGTAGAGGTGAAAACTGAGCCAATATAACGAAAGGATGAATGAAATCGGACAAACTACACACGACCCTATTAAATTCGATCAGTCACCTGCAGATTTTTTCTTCTTTTTTTTTGTTGTGAATCTAACCTAGTTTATACTCGGATAGGTCTTGTCATACAAAGTAGCCAGAATCGACCCAGGTATCCCAATAATAATTTGAATAGAATATTGTTTCCTTTCTAAAACTACATGTTATATTAATAAAAATACGTGTCGAATTATAATTATCAAAAGACTTTTTAATTGTTTGAATATTCTATCTTCTAATTATAATTTAATATTTAGAAAACTAATTTTGTACAAGAAATTATAAAAATATGTTTGCCTATAGATCGATTTTCTACCGAGTTGATTTAAATAATCCCAATAAAAAAATCTTAGCTGGCTTTTTTCTCGGGCATGATAAATTTTGCAGCCCAGCAAGTTCTCACCTGCAGGCAAAAAGTAAAAACATGGCAGAATAGAACATCTACCTCAGATTTCAAGAGGATGATGCATCAGTTTGAGCAAGGATTACAGCATTTTGATAAAATGCATTGCAGATAATCTGTTTCAAGCTTTTTTAAGCGATGTTCCGTAGCACTCAACATAAAAATTTGACAAACCTGGGATACCATGGCGGCCAGTTTCCTTGCATGCAGACAAATTCATCCAAGCGCATATAAGTTCCATGTGGAGAATTGCAAAGAGACTTATATCAACCCAGTAACCCATCGAACACTGAGGGAAAAGAAGCATAATTCACTTAAATAGACTAGAAAGCAAGGTCATTGTGTCTCTTGGGACCCTGGCTTTGACTTGCTTACCTTCTTCAATCTTACCTAAAGACGAATTGGTAACTGTCTTCTTCGATCTTCCACTAGGTTTAACCTCAGTAGCCACATTGTTCCGAAATAGCCTTGCCTGGCTATCATTGCCTGGTGATAAATTGTAATTAGATCCTATCATGCTTGGCATGTTTTTTCCCCGAATCTCTTCAAGAACATCCAACTTTTGTGGTGGATCGATTGGTGGTGTGACATCTTTTCCTACTTCAGACTTTTCTTCGATAGAACAAACCAGAGTGTTTATTATAATTTTACCAAGCACAAACCTAATCTCATGTATGTCTCCTGCTTTCAGCAAACTATAATCTATATCGGTGCCTTTTTTGTAAGCCTTTAAAAATCTTACATCTTTCACCAGAACGTCAAAAACATCCTTGACTCGTTGCCCCATTTTTCGGGACACTGAAACCTGAAATACAAAAACATCCCATTGATAAATACCCAACCAAGACTGATCTGAATCTACATCACATGAAACTCACTTTAGTGTTATCAAGCTTCAAGATTCTTCTAATATCTTTGAACTAGATTATTTAACGATTTCCATAAGCAAAATTGGAATACAAATAGCTTCAAAGATATGTAATACGGAAAGAGTGGAAACAGGAAGAACGGTATTCAATCTGGGAAAAAAATTGAAATCTCTTGTAAACCAAGTCATTGTTTCTCAAGAAATAGCATGAAAATAAATTACTCCAACTGAAAACTGTCTTGATAAGTACTATTCTAGATCATCAATAGAGGCAATCAATTCCATTTGATAGAACACTTCTATTAGCAGTGTGCGCAGTAATGCAACACAATAGCATAATATTTACAACTAATTTATTTGTCACGAAGGACAAAAAATCGTGGCTCCCAATGAGACAATTCTAAATACAAAAAGAAACTAAAAGCAGAGGAATTACATTTAAGGTGCTGACAGACTAATTATAGAAGGAGACCAGGGACGAACTATGTTCAAGTTTAGCAGTTTTCACAGAAAAAAAATTAAATATTTTCTGATCTGCAACAATGGGTCTGGATAAGAAACTCCAAATTTTATATTCATAGAGCGTACTGATTCTCCGTTAAGACTTCAATATCTATCAAGTTGTGCTCATTGCTTATAGCTTTAGCAGTTACTGCAGGTCATTTAATGATGTAAAAGATGCAAAATAACAACTAAATGAAATCAGAGCAGAATTCTTGATTCATATGTATCAAACAATTGCTGAGATCAAACAATTCCTTCTGGTTGAACGTAAGATGGAGTTGTTGAGGGTTGTCTTGATCCAGATGCTATTTTAACTGGAACAATTCCGGTACACGAAAAAAGTGAGAAGGGAAGAAAAATGGTGAAAGAAAGAAGTCACGTGCATCGAATCATAAAAGGTCGTGGGAGCATCTAAAATATTTCAAACATATGATACATAAAATAGGATAGACATACTCTCTTCACACTGGACATTTAGAAAGCGTGACCACAAAAGGAGCAAGAAAATTGCTTGACTTACCAAACCAGAGTATGAAAATTCTGGGAACTTGGCCATTGACTTCAAGAGGCTGTCCATGCTTGTGAAAACATCAACAGATTCTTTCAATTGCACAGAAAAATCAGCAACTCTTTCTTCAACTTCTTCATCTGATAGGAAGTCAAAACCTGCTAAAATTTCAGGGACATAAATGCTCCCCACTGGAGCATGTTGTCTCGCAAATTTAACACTTTCCTCCCACGGTCCACGACAAAATAGGGAAGCAAGAGTCAAAGCCACAACAACTTTTTGAGGATTATAAAACAGTGCCAGGTGAAATGCCAATAAAGCAACCCTGTCGCGTTTAAGACCAGTAAGAAAGAAAAACATTAAGAAGCTATTGTTATACGACTGTTGATGAACTTAGAGAAATTGTGAGCTAAATTTTATGGAACTATTTTTTTAAGAAATGTGGTTTAAGTTTAAACTCCACTGTTTCACAAATACTTGAGAAACAATTCACAATGATTGAGGTACGAGTTCAAGATCAAGTCATGGATAACCAACAACTTCAATGTGAAATTTTAAAAAACCGCTGAAATACATCTAACATGGAAAAGATTTGCCCCTGAATTGGATTCTGCTCACAAAATGATCAAAAGAAAGCAAAACGCTCAAAATGATCAACAGAAAGCAAAATACTTTATTAAGATACATTCATTAGTAGGGCAAATTGAATTTCCAAAGACACCTACTACGTACCCGAATATATGTAGAATAAATAATAGTATAGTAAAACAAATTTTGCTATACCTTCAATAATCAATAAAAAATAATGTCATCAACTTCAATTCACTAGGATAACACTTCTTGTGGGGAAATCCTGGCATGAAAAAACTGACTTTGATGAACTTTGTCACTCAAAGTTCATTAGTAGCCACATTTTACACTGGAATCCTGTCCAGGATGCAGTGCTACACTTTAAAGGGCGGCAGTTCAATATTGTTGAGTAAAGAATGTGCTTACAGTGTGAAACATAGTTACATTTTTTCTGAGGGAGAGTGCTTACTGGTATAACAAGAATAACAACAATATGAAGTCATTTATATCTCAAATTCCAATATATGATTATCCAGGTAGCGGTTGAACTATTCCTTCGACTAAATAGACCAAAAGCTAGCTCTAATGGTGCACGACCAACAATCAAAAGAGGTCAGAAAGTTAATTGTGAGTTTTTTGGCGAGTCCAAACAAGCTTCTAATTCATGGCATTAATGGGGCTTTACCTTTTGATATGCAATCACTGTTAAGGGTGGGTGGATTGCTTTTTAAGTACAAGCAATCGAATTTGTGGAGGTTGGTTGAAAAGCTGAGTTTATACTGTTTAGATTAGAAATATAGCTATATTGGTTAATGGAATCAGTCTATATTTCTTCAGATTGCATAATAAGGTAGTGCTTATACTTCCATAGGCATTGCTATTGATAAGTCAATTTTTTATACACAATTTTATGGGTTATTGTTGAATTAGTGTATTTTATTGCCTTAATTATCATATTTACACTAACTTTAGTTATTTCTCGAATGTAGTAGAATACGAAGAAATTGCGCATGATCTGCAGATTTTTTAGATTTGATGCAATGCCCGCCATATCAAGGAGTTTTCAATGAATAAATAAATTTCAATATATCAAAGATATGCAAGAGTTTGAATGAACGAATAATCCTAGATTTTGCTTCTTAAATTATAGAGTCTGAGTTGGACTAGAACAAGGCTGAACATGAAGGCTTATAAAAAGGGGCCACGGCATAAGTGCATATCAAGTTTGGAAAAAAGTCACAATGCAAAACAAGCCAAGGAAGCAAGGATAACTCAAGGGGTAAAGACAAATCAACGACGAAAGAGATTTCAGATTTGATTCATTAAATTTCATTGTTTTCTCTATTTTTACTTTGGATTGAATATGTTTATTTTGGTTAAAAAAACATTTTAAACTCTTTACAATTCATTACATAAAATGAATTATTTTTATTTTTATCAGAGATTACTTTTGAATCTATGATAGGATTACTATTATGTGATTGAATTTCTAAGATTTCTGAGTGCATGCTTTATAGTTTTAATGATTTCAAAGTTTAGTCGCCTCTGAATGATTTTATATATTGTGATTGAGATCAAGAGATGAAATTACAATATGATCATGTATTGCATCCATATATTTAAATTGAGATCGAGAGATAAAATTAGATAAATGTGTGATAGCTATAGATTCTCCATTCGAAATGCTTTATACCCAAATAGATTCAGACAAATTGGTCCCAAGCAACCTTTTTACCAAATCCTTCAACCTAAACATAAAAATTACTGATGGGTATGTCCCCATGAATCTGATAGCACATAGAGTCAAGACGGAAAATAAATAAATGACCACAAAGTACGTGTGCACATGAGTATGTAGGTCAGTATAAAGTAAACTATTATATAGAAGCACTCACCACAGACATTCAGCACAAGGCTGATCGCATGTAATCAATTGATCCAAATTGAAAAATAACTTCTGAAAGGAATAAACAAACCATGATCATAACTTCAAAAAGATCATAATTGACGCAAACAAAAAGGAAAATACAAAATAATTGTAAATTTAGGACAGAAATAAAGATGATATGAATATATTAATTTTTTCTTTGGTGATGTCGGAAGCTTATGAGCATATTTGGAAGAGTTTTGCCCCAAACAGAGTGATTACTTTGATTTGGAGGATTTTGAGGGATCGCGTTCCATCAACAGTTAACCTGAGGAAAAGGAACATTTCAACGGGCGATCCGCTCAATCTCTGTGTATTTTGCAATTCCGCAGAGGAATCAACAACGCATTTGGTATTCGGTTGTGGGGAATCTTATATGCTATGGATGCAATGTTACAAATGGCTCGGATTCTCAGTGGTGCTTCATCAGGAAACTCAAATTCACATGAATCAGCACATTGGATTATGGAACCAGAACAGGGGACTTAAAGAATGGATGACGATTTGGCAGACGGTGATTTGGACAATATGGCTGGCGAGAAATAAAAGAGTTTTCAGAACTAATGAGGAGGGGACTGATGATAGTTTGGAACTAATCCGATTTCGGAGTTGGTTTTGGATTAAAAATCTGAGACATTGCTCTTATTCACTAACTGATTGGATTAGGGAGCCGATGTTTTGTTTGCTGGATTAGGTTTTATTCAATAGTTTGATGGGTGTATTACTTATTTTTATTTAACTTCTGTTGTAATATTCGGAGTACTCCTAGTACTCTTTTTAATAAAATTATTTGCCTGATAAAGAAAAAATTAATTTTTTCTTTACAAATCCAATTCTCCGTTGCAATTGGAAAACAAAGCTTACCATTAGCATTGAGGAACGTAGGGAAAGTCCATTATTTGCCTTCTCAGAAAGGTATGCAGCCTACAATATATTGAGACCATCAGACGCTTAAATCTAAGGGCATTAACATTTCAAAAAATAAACGGCTTACGTTAAATGGCAACAAAATCTCAAGCAGTTTGAACCTTTTAAGCAAAAGGAGAGACGGCTCTGCAGCTCCATATGATAGCATATAATTCATCTCCAGTTGTATTCTAGACTGAAGGAAAATGATAAGTCATTTCGAAAACTTTCCAATCGTAAAAGGGATCTTAGGTGGTTTCATGAAGTGGCAAATAGATTGTAATATGTAGAAAAATAATAGCCAAAAGTTTCACATAGAAAAAGAAAGTATAAATTCAATTTACAACATGAAGAAAAGGAAGGACAAAATTCAGTGGACCAACTATACAATGAAATAGAAATCCTTCCAAAAGTTTATAATTACCATGCTAAGGTCAGCAACAGACGAAGAGAAGTTACAAATAGCAGCCTCAGCCTCTATTGAAAACGACAAGTCAAGACGAGCTGCAAGTCTTAACCCTCGCAAAATTCTGGCTGAAAAAGAGACGTGCAGCACTCCATTTAGTTGTTAAATTTACAATTCTCGCTACGCATATTGATTCCAGAATACTGCAGTTTTGCGTAGAAGTTTTGGATAAGCCTACCTTGGTCATCTTTGAATGACAAATGAGCTGGTATTACAGTCCTAAGCTGTTTGCCAAAGAAAAACAGCTTCACAAAATAACTTAAAATAATAAAACCAATATACCAATGTATTACGTCTTAAAGCAATACAGCTTACCGTCAAAGACCTCAAATCCGCCATTGCATCAGTGTAATCAAATATTGTGTTGGCAAAAGGATCATAATATAAGCTATTTCCAAATGCATTCAGTTAGTTCAGAGTCTTGAGAAATATCAAAAAATTGATGGAATGCACAAAAAGATTTTCACAATCTGCACTTAATTGGTGTCACAATATTGCAAAGCAATTAAACTATCCCGTGACATATTTAATAGATGCAGAATAAACTGGCAGGCAATAGCTCCACCAGGAATTAAATTTATCATATGTAATTGCAAACAGTAAAACAACTCCCTGATGAGAAAGTATTGGAAACAGTAAAACAGGCCAACAAATCCTATTCGCTCCATTAATACTTTTCTTCCTCGAGAGTATCAGGGATGATGCCAACATATCATGCATCTAGTGGAGAAATCAAATAAGCTACTTCTGCTATGGTTATTGGAATTTGGCTATCAGTGAATATAGAGCCATTTTGACACTGTAAATACACTATCGATGCATTCCCAAAGTTGCAATCAGAATATTAATTTTCTATAGAAACTGCACTACGCCTATACGAAAGTAAATTTCAAGACAGTCAATGGTTCAACTTTGCACTATTTCCATATGGTTATCTAATTCTAAGAAGTTGCTTGTACTCAATCCCATCGACTACAAGGATGCCATGAAGGTAGAGAAAAAGAAGTTTTGTATAAGAAACATGACAAAGTTTTGTGAGTTACCCTCTGTGGAATGAAATAATAATTCTTATTATTTATTCTACCGAGCACAATACACAATTTATAAAAGAAGGTGGTGTCAATCAATCACCACAGCTGTAGGACCCAATCTAAGCTAGCAAATCTCCTAAATAAACAACATACCATAATTAGTCTAATTAGCCTAATCTAATCCCAAATCCTCTCTAATTTACATCAAATCCCTAACTCTGCTCCATAATTCTACACTCCTGCCCAGTCTGCATCTGAAAAAACTTCAACATCTCTACCATTATTCTTTTTGTACAACAACCCTTTTCCTGGTGTCATTTTCAAATATCTCAAGATTCTGTAAACAGCTTCCATGTGCTCTTATGTGGGATTGTTCATATATTGGCTTACAACACTGACTACGAATCCGATATCAGGTCGAGTTTGTGATAGGTAGATAAGACGTCCTACAAGTCTTTGATATCTGCCTTTATCAACAGGTTCACATTCTTTTCTAGTTCTTATCTTCTTAGTAGAATACATTGGTGTGTATCTGATGGCTTACATCCAAGCATGCCAGTCTCTTTGAGTAGGTCCATGACATATTTTCGTTGGGAGATGAATATGCCTTGCTTAGATCGAGCCACCTCCATGCCAAGAAAGTATCTGAGACATCCAAGGTCCTTGATTTCAAATTCATCAGCTAAATGCTTCTTCAACTTTGAAACTTCTTCTTCATAATCACCTGTTAAGATAATGGCATCTACATACACTATCAGAACTGCTATTTTCTTGTTGGACGAGAACTTAACAAATAGTGTATGATCTGCTTGACATTAAGTGTATCCTTGTTTTATTACTGAACTTGCAAACCTGCCAAACCATGCTCGTGGTGACTGTTTGAGTCCATACAATGACTTCTTCAGTTTGCACACTATGTTATCACTGAGAGATGTCTCCAGCCCTGGGGGAATTTCCATATACACTTTTTCCTCCAAGTTTCCATTGAGAAATGCATTCTTGACATCCAGTTGATGTAAGGGCCAATCAAGGTTAGCTGCAAGAGAGAATAGAACTCAAATGGTGTTGTGTTTAGCCACTGGGGCAAATATTTCTTGGTAAGCTATCCCATAGGATTGAGTGAAGCCTTTGGACAAGGATCGCATTCCAACGAGACAGAATCTAAGGAGACGTAATATCTTACCAGCAAATTGTGGTGTTATGTCTATTTTATGCCAGGAAGAGGAGTCTACTCAACATCTTTTTTTCATGTGCTCAATGTCTTACAAGTTACGGATGAGATGCTATGAATGGCTCGGTTTCAAAGTGGCGATGCATCATGAAACGGTGTGGAATTATCTTCCACATCTGTGGAGGCACAGAAATGGACGACAAGGTTGGATAACTGTGTGGAAGACTGTAATGTGGTCGATTTGGTTACATCGGAATCGAGTTTTCTTCACCGGAGAGCACTATTCGGATTCGGATCTTTTCGAGTTAGTGTTGTTTAGGTCGTGGATGTGGATTTATAAAATAAGGGTTTTAGGAGTAAGTATTCGCTTTCAGATTGGAGGATGGAGCTTATTATCTGCTTAAAGGCTCTGTAGTATTTTCTTCTTAAATGCTAGTTTGGTCGTTTTAGTTATTGTGTTCAAATTTAGTAGTACCTCTGGTACTCTTTTATTTATATATATATATTTATTTGCCTGATAAAAAAAGCAGTGACAAAAGCTTGATAGGAAGGAGATAGTCCATTTTAAGAAACAAATCCGCATATAGGGTGATTAGTGCACATTCTAGCACCTTTTCTCAAAGCAATTGGGACATTTAAATCATCAGTATAAGACACTGATTTCTCAATACCAAATTCAAAAGTAATTTCTTTACCTTAGTGAATTTGAGTAGGACTTGAGCTCGGTTGAGATTCTTGGTCAAATGTGAGATGTGTTGGTTGCTCTACTGTTCTCTCGGGTTTCCTTCTCCTCTCGTAAACACTGTAGTTTTCGGTGTCTGAAAATGACTAGGAGTCCGATGCTGAAATGGGGTAGTAAGAGGATGATTTTCAGGAACAGTACGTGCTGGAATTTGAACAGTAGGTGCTGGAATAAGTGCTGGAGTTTCTGAGCTTTGACCAATAACTTCAGGTTGTCCATTGATGGAAGGTGAGGAAGCGGAAGGTAGCGGTGAGGACTCTTCAAGGTTTATGGTTTCCAAGAACTGATATTCTCTTAAATTCTCCACCTGCATGACAGTTTTGGCATAGTAGGGTTGGTGCTCAAAAAATGTGACGTCCATAGAGTTGTAAATTCTCTTGGTTATGGGAGAGTAGCACTTGTAGCCTTTTGATGTGAGGAATACCCTATGAAGATACACTTGATGGATTTGGGGTCCAATTTACTACGGTGTTGCTGATGAATATGGACAAATGCGGAGCACCCGAAGATTTTTGGGTCTAAGTTCGAGATGATTTTTGTATGGGGAAAGACTTGTAGAAGGGATTGACAAGGTGTTTGAAAATTAAGGATTCTAGATGGCATTCGGTTAATGAGATGTGGCTGTAAGAACTGCCTCTCCCCAGTGATGTTTAAGGACGTGGGTAGCAAACACGAGGGACCTTGCCACCTCCAATAAATGTCTATTCTTTCTCTTGGCAATCCCGTTTTGTTGGGGGGTATCAACACAAGAACTTAGGTGGAATAATCCCTGATTCAAGAGGAAACTCCCAAAAGTTGAAGTGAAATATTCTTTGGCATTATAATTTTTAAACACTTGGATTTTGGTTTGGAATTGGGTTTTGTAAGTTTGAAGAAAGGAATTATTTGGGAGACTCAATGTAGTCTTCTTTTTATTGATTATTCCAATCTTAAAATAAATACAATCATATGTCTTCTATTTATAGAAGACTCCTAATCCTAAAATCTAGGAAGATAATCTAATTAATAAAAAGATAAACTAGTATACTATTTTAGATAAACTAAAACTCCTAGCTAACTTATCAACACTCCTATGAATATAAAAATATTTATCTAGAGTCCTTGATAAACTAGTATACTATTTTAGATAAACTAAAACTCCTAGCTAACTTATCAATACTCCTATGAATATAAAAATATTTATCTAGAGTCCTTGATAAGTAAAACTCTATCATTCAACACTCCCCCTCAAGCTGAGTCATATATGTTTATCATGCTCAGCTTGGAACTCAGGTCTTCAAATTTAGTATTGTGAAGAGCCTTTGTCAAGATGTTATCAAATTTTTTTGAGACTTCCTCCTCTTTCTCAGAGTCATGCTCATCTTCTTGGAGTCTGTGTCTGCTCCTCTCTTGGAGTCTGCGTCTGCTCCTCTTTTGCGAGTCTGCGTCTGCTCCTTTTTTTGTGAGTCTGTGTCTGCTAGTATACATCTCCCCCTCTCTTTTTTTGGAGTTTGCGTCTGCTAGTCTACGTCTCCTCCTCTTTTGGGAGTCTGCATCTGCTAGTCTACGTCTCCTCCTTTATTTTGGAGCCTGCGTCTGCTAGTCTACGTCTGCTCCTCTTTTGTGAGCCTGCGTCTGCTAGTATATGTCTCCTCCTCTTTTGGGAGTCTGCGTCTGCTAGTCTACATCTCCTCCTTTATTTTGGAGCCTGAGTCTACTAGTCTACGTCTGCTCCTCTTTTGTGAGCCTGCGTCTGCTAGTCTACATCTCCTCCTCTTTTGTGAGTCTGAGTCTTCAACAATAGATTTGATATTATCTACTCCCACTCAAGCTTGGCTATAGATGTTTATGAGACCAAGCTTGCTGATGAGATGTAGGCACATGAGAATCCTCACAATTGCCCTAAAACAGATGATGAAAAAACACCTGACGATACCGCGAAAACAAGGGAAAAAAAATACGAAGTTACTGTAGCAAAGTCGCGATTTTACTGTAGCAAAGACGCGAAAACTGTAGCGAAGTTACTGTAGCTAAGACGCGAAATTACTGTAGCAAGACGCGAAGTTACTGTAGCAAGACGCGAAATTACTGTAGCAGAAGTCGCGTGCTATTGCTGCTGCTAGGATTTGCTTTACGGCTACTATTTGAAGGCCTAGCCGCCAGCGGTTGAGTTGAGATAGCAACAACTCGCCGGCGGCTAGGGTTCAATAAACTTTTAACCTTAGTTTTTTCAAACCTAAAGCTCTGATAGCATGTAAGTTTGAAGAAAGGAATTATTTGGAGACTCAATGTAGTCTTCTTTTATTGATTATTCCAATCTTAAAATAAATACAATCATATGTCTTCTATTTATAGAAGACTCCTAATCCTAAAATCTAGAAGATAAATCTAATTAAATAAAAAGATAAACTAGTATACTATTTTAGATAAACTAAAACTCCTAGCTAACTTATCAACACTCCTATGAATATAAAAATATTTATCTAGAGTCCTTGATAAGTAAAACTCTATCATTCAACAGGTTTGAATCATGGAATTGAAATTTTGAAAAATTTGACCAACCTCTGATTTTGCTTTCATCAGAAACACCCAAGTCAATCTAGTGTGATCATCTACAAACGACACAAACCACCGAGCTCCAGTTATATTCTTCTCTTTTGAAGGACCCCACACATGACTATGAATCATTGCAAAGGGATGAGAAGGAGTGTATGAAACTCTGGAATAATTACTACGAGTATGTTTTGCAAATTGGCAGATGTTACAACTGAAACATTTGGGATTTTTATTGATAAATAGAGATGGGAACAATTTTTCAAGAAAATTTGGATGTCCTAGACGATAGTGGAATAACATTATTTGACTATCTTTATTGACATGAGAACTTAAATTGGACTGACTCTTGAATGACACACAACTTGCATTTCGAGTTCGTTTTTTGAGAGGAGGGTCGCCCTTGAGGAGATAGAGTCCAGACTTCATCTCAGCACTGCCAATCATCATCCCCGAATTCAATTCCTGAAATTCACACAAGTTAGAGAAAAATTTAGCTTCACAATGTAGATCTTGAGTTATTTTGCTGATTGACATTAAGGTACAATCAAGATTAGGAACATGAAGAACAAAATTTAGATTCAGATCCTTTGTAACCCTGATTGAGCCTATTCTAGCAACTTTTGAGAGAGATCCATCTGCAATCCGAACTGTATAACTCTCAATACATGGGCTGTAATCATTAAATATTGTTCTATCTCCCGTCATATGGTCTGAAGCTCCAGAGTCAATAATCCACTAATGATAGTTTTGTTTATTCACGGTAAGAGCATTTGAAGTTTTACCTTTTTGTGCCAACATTGTTGTTCCAGAAGTTAAATTACTTGAGTGAGTTGTGGGATTTTGATTGAAGAGTTTCTGAAGCATCTCAAGTTGTCCTTTAGTGAAGGGGTAGGTTTCAATTTGGGTTGATTTCTCTTCTGCAACAGTGGTATGATGAGCAAGGTTGTCCTTGTTCTTGAATGATTTTTGTGGCTTCCAATCAGCTGGTTTTCCATGGAGTTCCAGCATGTTTCTCGAGTATGTCCAGATCTTTGGCAGTAGTCACACCATGGTCTTCCCTTTCTTTGGTGATTTTCATTACTGTTATTTGATAGAGGTCCTCTTGTTGTAAGAGCAGATCCTTCAAGTGATGGGGCAGAATTTAGAGACCCCATCATGACTTTTTTTTCCTTTTTTCTTCTCGACGGCGAATGCCTCTCTGATATTTGGAAGAGGTTTGGTACCCATTATTCATCCTCTGACTTCATCCAGATTTTTGTTCAAGCCAAGGAGGAATTTGAAGGTACGTTTTTGCTCCACAATGTCACGATACATCTTTGTACCATCCGGGCACTTCCAGGTGTGAACTTCAAGCATGTCGAGTTGCTGCCAATATCGAGAAAGAGTGTTGAAATATTGGATAACAGAGAGATCCCCCTGTCGGATGTCATGCAGCGCAGCTTCGATAACAAATCTCTCTGAGGTGTTTTCAAAGTCTGAGTATGTTTCCCTCACTGCATCCCATATTTTTTGCCGTTTTATAGAGTGGGAAATTTTCTCCTATGTCGTTATTCATTGAATTAATTAGCCAATACATTACCATGTGGTTTTCGATCTTCCACACTCGGAATTTTGGGTCTGTTTTTTTCAGGAACAATGGTTTCCCGAGATAGTCATCCTTGCCTTTCCCACAAATATATATCATCACTGATTGCGACCACTTGAGAAAATTATGCCCTTTGAGTTTGTGACCTGTGATAAACAGAGATGAGTTATCGGCTCCTGCGTGGTTCGTCGCTGGAGTCGCCTCTGCATTGGATGTCACGTCTGAATTTGAGCTTTGTGTTCTGGTGGCCATGGCAACAATTGTAAGTGCCCAAAAAGAAAGAGAGGAGAAAGCGCACTGGCAGAATACGCAGCAGCGGAAAAAATTCTATTGATTTGAAGGTTTTTTCTCTGATGCCATGTGGAATGAAATAATAATAATTTCTACCGATTACAATACACAATTTATACAAGGTGGTGTCAATCAATCACCACAACTGTAGGACCCAATCTAAGCTAGCAAATCTCCTAAATAAACAACATATCATAATTAGTCTAATTAGTCTAATCTAATCCCAATAAATCCTCTCTAATTTACGTCAAAATCCCTAACTTTGCTCCATAATTCTACAACCTCCTAACAGCAGATTCAAAACATGGAATAATGAAATTCAAAGACCCAATGAGAGCATCCAGTGTACACGCCCAATGAACAAGGAAGATATTAATTACATAAGATTCGAACATCAAAATAATACAAGTATCAAACCTGTTAATTGTAAAGTCTCTTTGCATGCAATTGTTCCAGCGAGCAAGGTCCTCTTGATCACAACTAATCGGAAATTTAAAACTGTGAACTTGTTTTCTTCTCACTTGTTTTCCTGTCTCAAAACTTGATACCTGAAAGTGAATGGAAAAATATTTTGATGAATTCATCGCATTATAGAGATCTATTTAACTGCAGGGACAGCTAAACTCTGAATGGTGGTGATGAGTTCGGGAAGATCCATGAACTATATAATTTACACTAACCTCCACTACAGAGCCTTTTACTGTTACCCTGCATATTGGAAATCTTCGTCCTACGATTATCGCACACCCAAATTTCTTCTTGACCTGTAAAAGATACATTTAAATACCAATAATTTGAAGTAATACTTTCATTTACCAAAAGATATGTACTTAAGACACGAAGACCTGCTTTAGACTTGCTGTAGTGATGACATCAAAGTCTTTTGGTACTTTATTGAGAAGGAAATCTCTGACACATCCCCCAACTAAATAGGCTTCATACCCTGCAAGTTTCAGCTTCAACAACGTTGTGATAAAGATGATTTACATCAAGCATGTACTTGCTCCCACACATACTGATACGGGTTCAAAAGCCCAAAATACCCATTATCTACACAAGGAGAGGGAAGACGGGGCCATTACGTGGGAAGAGTGGGGAGAACATGGAATAAAAGCTAGTGGGGGGTTAGCATTTTGATCATTCAGTTATCATTTGTGATTATCGGTTACTAGCTTTGCTCGGGGTTAGAGTTCTACTCTGTGTTATTTCTTTTATGCATTTCCTTTCATTGTAAACATTTCATTTCATTGTCAATCAATACATATTTTGTTCCCAGAAATTATGTTCTGTTGTGTTATTCAATCAAAGTCAGGTGTAAATTCTATCATTTGGTCCGACAAGCCGGATATTCTACCTGGCCACACAAATGTCTACGAGATCGAAAGCACGGATTGAGACTATGGAAAGTGTGGTAAATGGTTGCGAGAAGAAATTAACGGGATTCATGGCACTTTAGATGCAATGCATGACGTAAAGAATGATTTGGCGGAGATTAAAGCTTTTATGACAAACTGGATTCAAGAAAAAGAGTTGGGAAATGAAACATATCAACCACCCGAAAAAATCAAATGGGACAATCGCGCGATACAGTAAATGTGGAAGTTGGAGATTCGGTTGCATATGATCACGCCGAGGAGACAGAAGAAATTAAGCATTTCTTGAGACGGGTTGAGTGATAAGTGTGACTTTTACACTTATTCTGTTGTGTATTTTAGGTATTTTTATATGGATTCCTGGACGATTTTATGATTTATGGTATATATTCATTGATTTCAGGAACCTAGGTCCAATTGCATAAAAGTGGAGGAAACGAGCTAAAAATGTTGAAAAATGACCAAATCGAGCGAACACGTTGAAAGAAGGACTGGAATCTCGAGATTGAAAATTTTGAGCTCCGTGATCGATCGGCAGCATCACCGCGATCGATCGCGGAGTCGTTATACGAGGAACAAAATTTACGAAATGGTGGTCGATCGGTAACATCTCGCGATTGACCGCCACTGTTCAGAAAAGTTCCGTGATCGATCGGTAAAACACCGCGATCGATCGCGGATATAAAAAATTTGGTTATTTCATCCAGAATGTTTTGCAATCGATCGGCAACTGACGACGATCGATCGCCAACTCCGAAAAATTCGAGATTTTATTTCCTTATTGGTTATTTTGTGTCCAAGTTTTGGTAAACTCCTCTACCACTATTTAAGGACTATGATGGACGACTAGAGAGGACTTTTGCTTAGTTTTAGACCTAAAAAGACAACCTCCACCTCCATTACTTCTGAAGCCATTGAAGAGCAAGCGGGAATCGAAGAGGCGGAACGAGCGACGAAGCAAGGAGTCGACGCCTAGCATCTTTAGTATTTCTGAACTCTTTTTGTTGTTTATTCGGATTTTAGGATGTTGGATTTGTTGTCAAACAAGTTTTTAATTCATATTTGATGATTGTAGTTGGCTAATTTATTTATCAAGACTAAGGGATCCCGTGGATGAACCCATGATTCAAGTTTCAGTTTTTGATTGATTTTTCTACAATTCTTCGAGTATGATTATGTTTTTAATGCTTTTAAATGTTAGCTACCTTTGAATTGATGTTAGTAGTTATAATTGACTTGACCATACGATATTATAATTTGACAAGATAATTCATACCGTGGGTTTTAGATTGAAATTGACCACGTAAAATCTAGCACACGTGTGATAGCTATAGATTTACCAAAATCGAAAGCTAGAAGTTTTCGTAGAGCGTATGCAATATTGAATGTTAAATGAGTACATGACCATTGACTTGTTACATTTTAATATTAGGTTCAATATAACTTGACCATAGTATTGGATAAAATCGGAAAACTCGTCATCTTAGAACGTAGAATTTGAAGTCTTAACTGAAAGGAGAATAGTGGGGGATTACATAGGTGGACCGAAGTCTTGATATTTGTATCATTTGATTTTCGTCGCTTTTCAGCGCTTGTTTGTTTGGATTGGCTAAATTTCTGGCTTTACAATAATTAAATTTCACTCAATATTCGTAGGCTGACAGTCCCTGTGGGTACGACATCCCTCCTTTCATATCATTATATAAAACTTGACACCGTGCACTTGCGGTATAATCGCGACACTGGAAAATAATTCTAAATAATGGCGGTCATTGATCTACCTAGCTTCGATGGTGGTGACCCATTCATTTGGTTAGGCAAGGCTGACCGATATTTTGAGTTACACCATACTCCCATGGCAAATAGATTGAAAATTGCTTATATGATATTAGGAATTGAATGGTTGAGCAGCTGGGTGAAATTAATATATTGGCGTAGCATGAGGATGAAGTTCGAGCAGGATAAAAGAGAAGTAGTGCTCCGAGGAGATCCATCTTTCAGTAGATCCCTGGTGTCCTTACGAAGCTTGATTAAAACAATAGATATGGTATTTTGTGGGGTTTTGTTGGCTAATTCAGTAGAGCAAGAGAAAGGGGATCAATGTAAGGAATTCCAACAGCAACCAGAGGAACTAGTGGAATTGTTGTCTCAATTTGATACCGTTTTCCAAGAGTCATCACGGCTACCTTCAGTAAGGGAAGTAGAGCACAACATTCAGATCAAAGATGGATGTGGACCAGTATCAGTTAGGCCATATCGATATGCCCACTGTCAAAAGAATGAGATTGAGAAGTTGGTGAATGAGATGTTGGCTGCTGCCTGCTGGAATCATTCAGCCTACCAAAAGTCCTTATTCTAGCCCGGTGATACTTGTTAAAAAAAAAAGATGGGAGTTGGAGGTTCTGCATGGATTATAGGGCCCTCGATGAGATAACTATCGCGGATAAGTACCCTATTCCGGTGGTTGATGAGCTATTGGATGAGTTACACGGAGATGTTCATTTTTCTAAGTTGGATTTGCGCTCGGGATATCATCAAATTAGGGTACGAAAAGACGATGTGCCTAAAACTACTTTCAGAACACATTCCGGGCATTACGTAATGCCCTTCGGCTTGAAAAATTCACCCGCCATATTTCAAGCAGCGATGAATGAGGTACTCCGACCCTATTTAAGAAAATTTGTTCTTGTTTTCTTTGACGATAGTTTAATTTACAGCCACGCTTGGAAGGAGCATTTAGTACACTTGGAAGTTGTTTTAAGGGAGCTTGTTCATCATAAATTAGTGTTGAATCGTAAGAATGTCAATTTGGATTAGAGGAAGTTGAGTATTTGGGGTCATGTTATTTCGGGAAAGGGGGTTGCTACGGATGAGAAAAAAATATTGGCCAAGTCCAAAACATGTGAGGTGAGTTACGGGATTTTTGGGACTCACGGGATATTATAGGAAGTTTATTAAGTAGTATGGATTGATAGCCAAACCTTTGACGGAGTTTCTAAAGAAAAATATTTTTTTGTCGGGGAGAAGAGACACAAAAGGCATTTGAGCAGCTTAAGGCGGCTATCATTCAAGCACCAATATTAAGGCTGCCATATTTTAACAAGGATTTCATAATTGAATGTGATGCATCGGGTAGAGGGATAGGTGTTGTTTTATCACAAGAAGGGTGGCCGATTGCCTTCTTCAGTAAAGCTTTAGCATCCAGATCGCTGGCCAAGTCGACGTACGAGAAAGAACTTATGACACTAATGATGGCAATACAACATTGGAGGCATTATTTGTTGGGGTGAAAGTTCACAGTTATCACTGACCATAAGTCTCTAAAAGAATTGTTGCAGCAACGAATTAGTACCCCCGATCAACAACATTGGTTATCCAAATTGTTGGGGTACGAGTTTGAAATTAAATCGAGCTGGACGGTTGAACACAGTAGCAGATGCACTATCCAGGAAAGGAGAGGAGCTGGAATTTGGGGAGATATGGATGCCCATATGGCTGGATTGGGCTGATATTCAATCCGAAATTGATAAAGACAAGAAGATGCAAGCCATTATTGCGAGTTTACATGCTGGAACGCAAAAATATTCAGGTTATGCATTGGCCCAAGGACGGTTATTGCACAATGGTCGTCAGGTACTACCTCACAACTCAATTTGGGTACAAAAGCTATTTGAGGAATTCCATAATACTCCTTCTGGAGGCCACTCTGGGGCACTCAGAACTTATAAGAAGTTGACAGGAATTTTCTATTGGCAAGGGATGAAGAATGACATATACAAGTTTGTAGCGGAGTGTGTTATTTGTCAACAACAAAAGTATTTGGCTCAATCACCTGCTGGACTATTGCAAGCATTGCCCATACCAGAAAATATATGGGAAGAAGTGGCATTAGATTTCATAACAGGATTGCCGAGGTCCAAGGGTTTTGAGGTCGTCATGGTGGTGGTCGACCGACTTACAAAAGTAGCCCATTTTCTGCTTTTTAAGCACCCAATCACAGCCAAGGGTGAAGCAGAAGTGTTTGTCAAAGAAGTGGTTCGTTTGCACGGAATTCCCAAGTCAATTGTGAATGACAGAGATCCAATAGTCATGAGCAAATTTGGTTGGAGTTTTTAAAATTGCAGGGTACCAAAATGAAGATGACTTCAGTGTATCATCCTCAAACCGACGGTCAATCTGGAGTGCTTAATCGATGTTTGGAAACATATCTTCGTTGCTTTGCGTCGGAGCAACCAAAGACATGGTCTGAATGGATTCCATGGGCGGAATATTGGTACAACACTACATTTCAGTCTACCGCAGGGATGACTCCGTTTGAGGCTGTTTATGGAAGGAAACCACCAACCCTTGTACACTATCTTCCAAGGGAATCAATGGTGGATGTAGTTGCCCAAGAATTACATGATCGTGATGAGCTACTATGGCAATTGAAATTCAGTTTACATCGAGCGCAACAACGCATGATTAAGTATGCTAACTCTCATCGAAGGGATGTGGCTTTTCATATTGGAGATGGTATTTTTGAAATTACGTCCGCACCGACAGAAGTCTATTAGCCGAAGAATCTGTCAAAAACTTGCTGCCATATATTACGGGCCCTTCAAGATCATTGAGAAAATAGGGTAAGTGGCTTATCGACTGCAGTTGCTGACGGGTCGAGACTACATCCGGTTTTTCATGCCTCCTGCATTAAGAAATCTCTCAGCAGGAAATGTAAGGAAAATGCAAAGATTCCAGACGAGTTAGAAGATGATTTGGCCGTCAATTATGAGCCTGAAAGTATTCTGTCCAGAAAGTACATAAAGAGAGGGGAGGAGCAGGTTCTACAAGTACTTGTGCAATGGAAAGGCCAAAACAATGAGGAGGCCACCTGGGAAGATGCAGCTGTTATTTCGACACAATTTCCATATTTTTGATCATTCAGTTATCATTTGTGATTATCGGTTACTAGCTTTGCTAGGGGAATACGAAGTTCTTCTCTGGGTTATTTCTTTTATGCATTTCCTTTCATTGTAAACATTTCATTTCATTGCCAATAAATATATATTTTGTTTCCAGAAATTGTGTTATGTTGTGTTATTCAATCAAAGTCAGGTGTAAACTCTATCATATACGCACACATGTTTTGTGTGTGGTGAGAATATAAAGATATTTATATGTGTGTGTGTCAGTAGCTATGCTATACTCACATACATAAAGTACGTGCATAAGCATATATAAATAAACGTAGCAAAATATGGGGGAAATATCAGAATAAAATATTATTATTATTTCTTCTCTTATGTACAAATAGAATAACCTACCTAGGTCCCTTTATAGAATTTGAAACCATATTCTTAATAGGACTCTAAGACTAGAAGTTTAAATTTTCACATAACTAGCGAATTATAATTCACACTAGCATTCCTAAATTATAGATTCACTAAAAATACAAATATTTGACTTAATATTTCCTACACTCCCCCCCTCAAGCTTGACTCTATATGTTGATGAGACCAAGCTAATTAGTTGTAGGCACATAAGAATCCTCAAGGATCGGTGAGGTAGCGCTTTCAAAATTTTAATTCTTTTTTTAAATTTAAGACAAACGTTGTAGTGAAGATTTGAACTCATGAACTCCAACCTTGATAATTACCTTCAACCATTGAGCTATAAGACTTTTGTTGAACTCAATTGAGTATCATAATTTATATATATCAATAAAACATACTTGAGTTTGAATTTATTTCACATTATTTTATGATTAATAAATAAAAAAAAAGACATTTAAGCATTTTCTACACTTTAGAATAACATTTTTTTATTTTTTTAAAAACAAAAGGGTTTTTTTTTTGGCGGAAAAAGACATAATATATAAAATAGTACCAGAGGTACTACGAAAGTTTACAAAAAGACTACTAAAACGCGAAGAAAAGAAACAAAAAAAATCAAGATGCTAATAAACTAATCCTAAGTTCATTGACCCAGTCCGAAAGTACATAGGAGAAGCTTAGACCGCTGCTATATCTAATCCAAAACCAAGACCTAAATTGAACTAGATTGAAATGGTCTTCATCCGGCTCGTTGCTTCCTCTGAAAATTATATTATTCCTGCCTAACCATATGGTCCATATTATCGCGAACCATATAGTCATCCAACCCTTTCTACCTCTTCTTTGCTCCCAAAGCCCTTTATGCTGCAGCAAGTGAGAAGCCGGATTGCCAGGAAGAACGAGAGTGACTCCCAACCACCTGTAACATTTCATCCATAAAGCGTAGGAATCCGAGCACCTAAACAAAAGATGTTCAGTAGTCTCATCCACTTGTTGACAAAGAACGCACAGATCTGGGATCGGGCCTCGGAGAACATTACGTTTCCGTAAGTTTTCCTTGGTCGGAATTCTGTCTTTAAGTACCCGCCAAGCAAACGCTCCAACCTTTTTCGGAGCCATACTCTTCCAGATGTCATCATAAATCATCAGAGATTCGTCATCAAGAACTTCATCCTCTACAAAGGTTCCATATGCCGATCGAACAGAGTAGCAATTGTCATCTTCAAGGCGCCACTCCCACGTGTCTTCCTTATCTTGGTCCAAGGCTGACCTGTCAATAAAATTGAGTAACAAAGCAAAAACATCCAACTCCCAGTCAAATAACTCCCGTCTCCAATCCCAGCTCCAAGTCCATCTTCCATCCACCCACCCCCCCCCCCCCATATTCCCTAATAAGATGTCTCTATCCCGCGCAATCGATGCTAATCTTGGAAACTTTTCTTCCAAACTTACCTCCCCCACCCAGATATCCGTTCAGAATTTCGTCCCTAGCCCATTCCCTACCCTTCGAAACAGCCCCCCCAAAAACCACCCAGAATGATCCAAGAAAGTATGCTTTAAAAGATCTCTCCACCACACCGACTGCATACCCCTCACCCCCCCACTCCCTGACACAATCTCTCGGCAGTTAAGATTACCATATTTAGAAGACAAAACCTGCAACCACAAAGAATTCCCCCACTTAATAATATCCCACCCCCATTTACCTAATAAAGCTTTATTAAAGAAATCCAGGTTTCGAACCCCCAAACCCCCCATTTTCTTAGACTTGCAAACCACCTCCCATTTGACCCATGCCACTTTCCGACAAGTTTCCCCACCCCCCAACAAGAAAGCTGATTGAATTGATCGAAATTTGGAAATGATAGCATTTGGGGCGCGGAACAGGGTGAAGAAATAGACCGGTAACGAAGACAGCACGGCATTCAGTAGAACCATCCGGCCCCAAAGGACAGGCTTTTATCATCCCAGGCCGCCAGTCGTTTTCGAATTTTCTCCAAGATCGGTTCCCAAGACGCACATTCCTGGGATTTAATCCCATCGGGATACCCAGATACTTAAAAGGCACGATCCCCACTTTACAATTCAGCACCCCCGCCATAGCATCCAGTTGTACCGGATCTACATTAATGCCGATTATGCTGCTCTTAATGAAATTAATCTTCAAACCCGATCTCAATTCAAATAGTCGCAGCACCCCTTTGAATGTTCTTACATTTTCCATCGTGGCCTCTCCAGACAGAATCGTGTCGTCAGCGTACTGAAGATGGGAAATCGGTATGTTGTTCCTGCCCACTTTGCACTCCTCCCAGGCATTAGTCTCCACTGCCTTGTCTACCAATTTGGACAGCGCCTCGGCCACTAAGATAAACAGAAAAGGGGATAAAGGATCCCCTTGCCTCAGTCCCCGCTTCAGTTCAAATTCCAATGAAGGGCTCCCATTAATAAGAACAGACGCTTTCGCACTGGTAACACATTCCATAATCCAAGTCCTCCATTTGTCTGAGAAATTCATTAACCGCATGACCTCGTCAAGGAAACCCCATCGGACTGAATCGTAGGCTTTCTCAAAATCCACCTTGAAGAGTATGCCTGTCCCTTTGGTCCGCTTCCACTCATCTAGCATCTCATTTATGATAATAACACCATCCAGAATGTGTCTCTTCCCCACAAAGGCCGTTTGGGTTGCAGATATCACCCTATCCAGTACCTTGCTTAACCTATTTGCCAGGAGCTTTGCCAACATTTATAAACGCAACCAATTAGGGATATCGATCGATACTCCCCAATCTTGACAGGGTTTTCCGATTTAGGCACCAAGACGATAAAAGAAGGGTTGCCCCCCTTAACAATCTTGCCATTCCTATGGAATTCAGATAAGAACCTCATGAAATCGTCCTTGAAGACATGCCAAAACTCTTTGATAAACCTGAAGTTGAATCCATCAGGACCCGGACTTTTGGAGCTCTCGCAACACCACACCGCCTTTTTTACCTCATCCTCTCCGAATTCAGATGTAAGAATCCCATTGTCCAAATCACTTAGCTGAGTAAAGCTAATGTCTGAAAGACGAGGTCTGATCCATTCCTCCTGCTGGAACCGCTGAGCGAAATACCTTGGACCCCCCCTCTTTACCCCTGAAACAGTATCCACCCACTGCCCGTCAATCTCGATTCCCACTAATTCGTTTTTCTTCCTTCTCCTATTCACGAATTTATGGAAGAATCTTGAGTTTACATCTCCGTTTTGAAGCCACCTAATTCTAGACTTCTGAAAAAGAAGTGAGTCCTTGTTCCTGATTTGTCCCAGTAGAGTTACCATATCATTCCTTCTTACTGCCACCTCATCAGATTGCAGAGCTCTTTGATCTACGATTGCATCCCATTCCATAATCTTCGCTCGAGTCTCTTCAATTCTGACATCCACAAAACCGAACACCTCCTTATTCCAACCTCTCAGCTTATCCTTCAGCATTTTAAATTTTTCTTTCAGGACAAAACCCCTCCAACCTTGAACTCTGAAACTCCAACTTCTTTCGACAAAAGCCTTGAATTCCGGGTGTTGCAACCACGAATCAATTACCCTGAATGGTTTGGGTCCCCAGTCCTCAACGAATGATTTCAACACAATGGCACAATGATCGGACACGCTCCTATTAATGCCCCGTTGAATTTGGTTAGGCCATTCTTCAACCCACCTATCAGATAGGAGGAACCTGTCCAGCCTGCTAACACAAGATCCATCAGCTCGGTACCACGTGAACTTTCTACCTACCAACGATAAGTCTACTAAACCCAACTCACATATGAAGTCATCAAAATCCCGACATTCTCTTTCATTACTAGTCATATTTTGTCCCCGTCTCTCGGAGCGAATTCGTATCGCGTTGAAATCCCCACATATGCACCAACGAGTATCTGGGAGATCCTTTATCTTAGTTTCCAAAATCTTCCATAGCTCTTTTTTGGAGCTCGGATCGCACGGGGAGTAGAAGTTGACGATATGGCATTTGACTCGATCAACTCCCCGATATCCTTCCACTCCCAATATACCATCTTCTCCCCAACAGTTATCCATAGACTAGCACCAATTCTTCCAAATACAAAGTAGTCCCCCGACAGCTCCCATTGCACCTTTGAAGACCCAATCAAAATCTCCGTCACCCCATAGGGACTCACATAACTTCCTACTAACGACCTCCATCTTGGTCTCTTGTATGCACAGGAAATCAATCCTCTCTCTTGCGACAAACTCTCGTATATCCCTAATCTTAACCCTCCCCCCCAACCCTCTTATATTATATGTTGCAAGGATCATAAAAACCTGTACGAAACCCCCGGCTCAGCAACGGCGTTCAATTTGTCTCGAATTGCCCCTTTGTCTCGAATTTCCATATCGACTAACTTTCCGATGATTTCGTGCTCATTTCCTACCGCCTCGAGCCCCAGAGTCTTGCCCAAACTCCAAATGTTCGTTGCCTCCCGCAGTAGGGCCTCATCTCGCAGTACTGGAGAGTACCTCGCTAGCCGTGCAGCATTCGATTCGGCTGAGGCAGAAGGCGATGACTGAACTCGGTTTTCCTGTGCTAACTTCAAGTCATGAGCGTCCACCGCCCCATGGGTGCTCTCTTCCCGCGTGGGAGGTGCATCTTCTTCCCCGCACATGTCCTTAATGAAACTTTTCCATTTCCCTTGGTCCGCCTTTTTTTTTTGCTTTCATGGTCCTTTTCTGTAATTGTCTTTTGTACCTCTGAAGGCCCTTCCCATTCCTCCGAGAGTATTGAAATAGAGGCTCTGGGGATGAATCCATGACGTTTGTAGAATGTATTGAAGGACTCTGTACTGACTGGGAAATTCTTTTGCTGCCACCCGAGAACAACGCTGATGGTTGGCTATCGCAAGCCTTCTCTTGTCCTTTCGCCTTCGAGCATTCCTATAGACCTTGTCCGGCCAAAAATTGCGCGGTTCCTTGCTCTTTTCCTTGCACCTTCAAGCAATCCTCCTCAGCTCTGCCACACATAAACTGCTCGGATCCTTTTTCAAGCGGCGACTCCCGGAGACCCCGGCTACAGTTATTGTAAAGATTGGTATGAATGTCCGCCAACAATCCACCCTCCAATGGTGACTGTGGTACCACCTCGTCAAAATAGTCTGGTTCTGAAGCAGAAGAGTCTGAATTTCCAAAAGGAAATTTGGGCCAACCCGAATTCAAATGAGTAGGTGGGAAGAGCTCCACCCTATCCTTGGAATATATGTCCTCCAATACTCTAATGTAAGACACCGAACCGTCAATGTTAACTCTGATCGTTCTGTTAATAAGTTCCTGACGTAGGGTGTCTATCATTAGTCGTGCAATCTTCAGATTATCTCTGTGCAGTTTTTCCTTGTTGATATCTATCAACCTACCCAACGAAACTGATAGCAGCTCAAAGAATCTCGGACACCAAGCTTCGACTGGAATGCCCGAGCAGCTGACCCATGTTTCTCTTGTGGGTGAAATCGCCCTATCACTCCACGTAGATATATCTTGAAACCATAAGTCTAACCACTTTTTCTCCTCTGTAAGGATCTGCGCAAGTTTATCCTTCCGTTCGTGGAAAATGAGTACCTGAGAGTCTCCAATGGGTATAATTTTTGTATCCGGCAGTCCATTCGCCCTGAATTCGTCTTGAACCTGAAGCCTGTGTACCTGATCAATCAATTTACCAACAAGGCATCCCTCTATCCAAGCCTTTTCCTCTGGTCTAGAGCGAAACGTCAGGCCTGACTCTGCTCGATGTTGAGCTCGGGGTTCTTCAAAGTTGTTGCGATCTAAGGTTGCCCTCGCAACCTCGGCGTACGACTTTCCATTTCTTTCACTCAACAGCTTTCGATCAAATACCACACCACCATTAGTCTTGCCTGCTGGAGCCTCATTCCTCTGAAACCGAGGCTTGTTTGCTCTGAGCTTGTAGGAGCCCAACCAAATCTGGTTCAGCTTAGCCTCTACATCATCACCAACCGAGCTGGCCTTGAACCGAACGAACCCAAACCAATTTCCTTTGAGGTCTCTCTTATTTGGCACAAACAAATCACTGACTTCACCCACCTTCTGGAAAGTGCGGATCATATTCTCTGGTAGCCACCCCTCTGGGAAGTTAGTGAAGAAATATGGTACCGAGTCCTCCTTAAAGAATTCATTCAACTTCTGGTTTAGCCTTGATTGATTCGGCCCAGCACCTTTGGATGCTCGATGCTGCCTCTGAAACCCGTGCTGTCTGTCGCTCGGTCTTGAAGCAAAGCTAGGATTAATACGGACACGCTCAAACGGATGAAGGACATGATGAACAGTTACAGGACGAAAATACCCGATGATGGTGGTGGGCGAAGACACCCACCACCGGGCCGGGCAAGACGCGGCCCAATGGAGGCAGAAGCATGCGCGGAAAAGGTAGGGGGAGGGTGAAGGAAGGCTGGAAGAGACAGAGGGTGGAGATAACCAGCATCGGGCCGGGGGAGCCGCGACCCAAAAGCGGCTGGATCAACCGCAGAAACTGAATGGTTAGAATGAGGGATGGCTGAACGCACCTGCTCGCGACCAAGAAGGAACGGTGCGCACGGACGAGGTGGCCGGAAAAAGTGAACAGACTGCATGGCGAGGGGAAGGGCTCGACGCAGAGAAGACCCGAGGAGGTCAAGCTCGGAGGAGGGAGGGTTAGGGTTATGGTTGGGGGGGAGGGGAGGGCCAGCCGGAAAGCTCGCCGAGCGGCGATGGGTGAGGTGGGATTACTGAACCGTCTAACCGTCGGTTCCGAACCGTGGTTATATCTAGACTAGGGCTCCTACGCGAGGAGACAGTTGCTGCTAGGGCTCGTGCTGGAAATACACGAGGAGGCTAGCGACAGTTAGGGCTAGCATACGAAAGGTGCGAGGAGGCTAGCAACGGCTAGGGCTTGCGCAGGAAAGACGCGAGGAGGCCAGCGACAGCTAGGGCTCGCGCTGGAGATTGAAAAATGGATACAATTAGCCACGTAACGCTACGCCGGCAATTAAAGTTGTCAGACGAAATCCACGTTAGGACGACCATAATGTGCCGAAGGCCGGAATATAAAGTCAGAAATTTGGCCAGAAATTCGCACTTCCATTCAGCATGTTTTTCTGCTTCTGTTTTGGCCGAACTTTGCTCGATCAGGACATTGGGATGAATTGAGAGATCTCGATAACTTAATTGTGGTAACCAACTGCGGAAAACCATGGTTTTGGCCGGAAGTGGCGGAGACGGCAGCTACAACGCGCGAAGAAGACACGAGAAGAGGAACCGCGCGATGAACAGATATGGACGAAGAGGAATCGCGCGAGGAAGAATCAGTCAGGTTTGTTGTGCGAGACAAATCTGCTAAAGGAACAGATCTTGATCCGCACATTATCTACCCGTTTCTTTTAGAGGCCGCGAAAGCGTTGATTAGAGACAGGAGAGGCATGGGTTTGAGGGCTAGGGTTTGCGCAGGAAAGGCCGGCGGCTGCTAGAGGTTGCTTGGGAGACGAGTGGAGGCGGCGGCCGCGGTTGTTGCTAGGGTTGAGCAAAGGCCGAGGCGGCGCAAAACTTAAAATCGTAGAAAAAACTTGGCTCTAATATTATGAGAAATTATGGAAGAAACATGAGATTAAATATATTATTATTATTTCTTATCTTGTGTACAAATGGAATAACCTTCATGCGTCCCTATTTATAGACTTTTAAACTATATTCCTACTATGACTCAAAGACTTCTAATAGGACTTTAAGACTAGAAGTTTAAATTTTAACGTAACTAGAGAATTCAAATTCTACTAACGTTCAAATAGGGTAAAGTTCCCAAGTTCTGGTTCTAAAAAGCACAGGCTATTATAAATTTTATAGGTCATGAAATAAGATTATCAAAATTGACTATTACCATCAAAAATACCCTCTTTCATGCTAAAACAAGCTAAAGTATACCCTATATGTATGGGAATAATTACGCAAGATCAGTGAAGTTGAACATCGCAGAGGGAACACAGGATCCTATTGAGGACTCTGATATCTAGAATTCATTTTCCCAATTGAATGTTGTCGGGGAAGTAGTTGTTCCAAGTAAAGATTTACTGGTAGAGGGGGCCCTACAGATTAATGGTGCAGCTCAACGTCTGAAAAATGATAGGCTGGTTGATTCTTCTGCTGATGAGACAATCACACATGCAACGAAGAAAAACGCATGAACAATAGCCAACAAATACTGCAACCCAACTATAATCTTGGTCCTACAAAGAAGACTTTTAATTCAATAAAGGTGGTGGGGAGTTTTTCCTTCCAAGTCAAATGAGTGAGGGTCATCGGACAAATGAGTTAGGGTCAACTCCTCTCCTACTAAAGCAATGTCCAATTTTGAGTCATCGGACAACAACTTCGGCGTTTCGGGCAGCAAGGATACTTGCTCGGGCAGAAGGCAATGTGCCTTGTGCAGGGGAGTTTTTCCTTCTAAGTCAAATGAGTTAGGGTCGGGCAGTTTAGAAGAAGACTTGGGCTGCTTGGACCTTGCTTTGGACAGAAAGGGCAAGCAATATTTCATCTCGGGCAGCCACTTAACCTTTCCGGGCAGTGTGTGGGTTCGCATATCATCAAATCTCAATCGGGTTCTGATAGTATTATACAAACTTCGACTAAACCTATCCTGCATCCCAAAATAATTCGAGTTCCTCTAAAACATTAATCAAATCAGGCCTCAACAATAAAAAACCTAGTGAGCATCTAGCATATCCACCTCCAGACAATCAAACCCTCCAAATCATGTGCCGAAAGGGTCAAAGAAAAGGCCATCAACATTTTCAATGTAGAGCTCATGGATAGCTTGGGGCCGAAATCTTGATTTACGGGCAAGAAGAAAAATGGGATCATCTCAGCTGAGAATAAGAATGAGGTACAGGAAGAGAAAGTCCCTCGAGCTACCACGGCATCAACAACCAAACCTTACAACTTAAGGACCAGATCGCGCAAGATCAAAATATCGGTATTTTGTAAGTTTTGGTTTTAATATTTTGATTGCAATGTATCCTGTTTAAGGTTGGTTTTTCTTGATAGGGATTGATGTAATGACTTAAGTTTTACAGTTAAGGGGGTATCGCCGAATTCCTTCTTTCACTAGTTTCAATTTAATAAAATAAGTGGCATCATGCCATCGTTAAAAAAAAAAAAGGCAAGTAAAACCTAAAAAAAAAATGTAACAGGAACTCCATTATAAAAGGCTAAAAGCTATGTTCAGGTCCTTTAGAATTTTTTCACATTTATTGAAATTTCTTAAAAAACAAATTGAACTTCAGCAATCATTTAAAGATATCTTTATACATTTCCATCTTTTTTATTAAACAGAGGTCCTAGTCTCTCTAAGCTGAATGTTAATTACCAAAAGGTAAAGAATTAGCATCACAAAAACTTCCCAAAAACAAAACAATGCTGAATCAATGGCACCGAATGTCTTCCCAAAAACAAGACGATGAAAGTTAAAATTTAAAGCTAAAGAGAATTTAACTGCATTGAGAGTGTTAAGCTATTATAAATTTCATCAAAATGAATGGCAGCACAAAAGCTGCTTATAACTTTGTAAACTGGAATAAGCACCTGCACTATGCAGCTTCTTTAAAACTATCTGTGAAGACAGAGATATGCGTGACCTTGCTATCCCAAACTTCCTCGAGTCCAGCTTTCTCCATTTTGAAAAATTAACTTGACCTGTACAATTGCCAAAAATTTCAATTTTACCATGGAAAACACAAAACCAAGTTGTACATACAAGATATGTTAGGCCATAACAACCAAAATAAAGTTCAAACCCGAAAGACTAGTCTTCTATGTGGGAGAGCCAATAAGTGATCATAACGTATGTGGGAGAGCCAACAAGTGATCATAATATTACCTGCCTTTTGAGAAGTCAATGCCAGCCCACTTTGAATGTCTTTCACCAACCCATCGGTATTTGGCACATTCACCTTAATCTTGTATTTGGACGGGCCATATTATCAACACTAACAAGACGGTAGCTGTTACAGGATATTAGGCCCATTTCAGAAGCCCATGAAAGGAGGTTTGAGATTCTTCATGTGTAACAGGGGATGCGCAGGGAGTTGGTCAGGGTAAGAGAGGGAATAAGAGGTGTGGGAAAGGGTGAGAGAACATACGAGATTTTAGTAGAGAGTGAGTGCAAGCATCTAGCTTGGGCAGGGGGATTTCTCCCTGAGAAACAGTGAGCAACAAGTGATTTTTGTATTTCCTTACCATTTTCATATCAATAAAGACAATATTTCAGCAAAATAATAGTGTTCTTGTTCGATATTTGCATTCAATCAGATTTTTAGAATCTAACAATTAATGTTAGGGGAGAAAAAGAATATAGCCCAGCACACACTACTAGTGATGGGATCAGTGCA
Organism: Haberlea rhodopensis; assembly: GCA_907163345.1. Taxonomy (NCBI): domain Eukaryota; kingdom Viridiplantae; phylum Streptophyta; class Magnoliopsida; order Lamiales; family Gesneriaceae; genus Haberlea; species Haberlea rhodopensis. The sequence continues at coordinate 1,742,854 of CAJQUN010000090.1, read as the reverse complement.
GCAGCCCAAAGAACGAGGCCTGAGATCATAAGAGTGTATCAAAGAAAGAGAAAGGATCACGTGTGATGAGGTGGTTAGTCAGTTAGAAGGGAGGGAATGTTGTTAGATTGAGAGAAAGAAATGTCAGAATAAAAGGGGGAGAGGGCGGGGGACGGTTAGTATCTTCTCAGATTTAGTGAGTGAGAAATCAAACACTAGCTTGGGCAAGGAGGTTTACCTTGTTGACTAATTGTACGCTTAGTATGTCACCTTTGTATTTCTTTTTTTGAGTAGTAATACAATTATATTTCCAGAATTCATTATCTTCTTGTTACCTGTTTTAGCCACTTTGTATATGAAATATTTTGTTCCTATCAATTAGTCCGACCTGCCGGATCCAAGGGAACGACCTGGGGATTTTTCCAGAGTGATGACCACACCATTGAGGCGAGGAGATGAAGAAATCGGTGATGGTTGGAAGCTTGAAGAACTGCTAGTAGCAGCTGGGAGTGCTCTTTCTCAGCCCCCCTCATTTCTGGATGAACTCATCCACCTTCTCGGTCGAATTTAGGGACTTCTATCAAGTTCGAGCTTTCACCGCCCCATGCTAACTGCTCTTTCATAGTTAATGGGAATGTTGACGAGAAGCGCTCAGATGGCGACGTGAAGGTATGATAACTTCTTGCATCAGTGAAATCCTCAAATCACCGCACCGGATGCGCCTTGTGATGATGATAAATTGAAGGAGATTTTTCATTTGATAATCTGGGCTTTTGAATAACTCCGCCAGTGATATATATCATTTGTGATATGGATCACTTATGATATGTATAACTGTCTGTCCCAAACCAGGGTAAAGGGGGGGCTGTGGTAGGCCTGTGACAGCCAGCCGGATAAATTAGTCACATCTCAATGACATGAATTATAAGATGAATTGCGTTGGGACGTTCCCTACACAGCGACGAGCTGCACCGGATCCCGGGTGTAGTGATAAGTGGGCAAGGGCTGCTAGGTTGTCGCCCAGAAGCGAAGCGCCACATTGACGCCTGGGTGTTGTGTCAAATGAGCAAGGGTTCCCTCACCTCGAGCGAGTGGGGGTAAAGAAGTTAGCTCGAAACCAAGACCATAGGATTCGTTTAGCCTCTTGGAATGTATGTTCCCTTACTGGTAGATTAGTAGAGTTAGTATTATGTGTATGGGAGACCAAATGGGTAGGTGAGAAAGCCAGAACTATAGCTCCGCTATAAACTTTGGTATATAGGAGGATAAGAATCGTAATGGGGTAGGTGTAATCGAGTATGTAGTTGAAGTTAGGAGAAATGGAGATAGGATAATATTAGTTAAGCTAGTTTTAGGCAATGATATTTTTAATATCATTAGTGCATATGCACCCAAAATCGGTCTAGAGGAGGCTATTAAAAGGAAATTTTGGGAAGTGCAAGGAATACCCCTTAATGAGGAAATCTTCATCAGGGGAGATTTCAATGGGCATGTAGGTTCTGATCGGGATGGTTATGAGAGTGTTCATGGAGGCTATGGCATTGGAAACAGGAACGCCGCAGGTAATTCACTTTTGGATTTTGCCATGACATATGACTTAGTCCTAGCGAATACATGGTTCAAGAAGAGGTTCTCTCATCTAGTTACTTTTAGAAGTGGGTCTAGTGCAACCCAAATAGATTTCTTTTTGGCTAGAATGATAGATAGAGTTAAATGATTGGACTATAAGGTAATTCCAGGAGAGAGTGTAGTTACCCAACACCGACTTTTAGTTAGAGATTAGGATTAAGAATAAGGGAACTAGAATTAAGCATAAGTTAGAATCTAGAATTAAGTGGTGGCGGTTAAAAGAAGGTAATTTGGGGAAGGGGTGGCCTAACAGAGGATAGATGAAAAAGATTTCTTGGCTGGAGAAGGAGGAAGCCCCTCAGCCGAGGGTTGAAGGGCTGCCATGGCAGGTAGAAAGCGAGATTTAGGGTTCTACTTACTTTTCTAGGAGATCAGGGAAGGACCGAGAGCTTTTTTTGTAGGGTTAGCCTAACAACCGATATTTGGACAAATGTAAATTCGGATTCATATCTTGTTGTCACTTGTCATTGGATTGATGATAATTGGTGTATGCAAAAACGGATTTTGTATTTAGATGAGTTAGATTGTGCACATACTGGTTATGTAATTGCTAAATATATATTCAACACCTGTAGACATTATGAAATTCAGGATAAGATATTTTCAATCACAGACAACGCTGCGAAATAACAATGCTGCGATGCGTTATTTAAAGACCTATCTGAAACCAATGCTTGATGGTGTTTTTTTCATGTTAGATGTGCATGTCATGTTATTAATTTAGCTGTTAAAGTTGGTTATGAGGACAATCACTCATCATGTATTGAGAAAATAAAATATTGCGGTAAATGGTAACACACAAGCCGTGTTAAGCATGATTGGAAACAATTATGTTTAGCTAATGGTTTAAAGCATCTCCTTTTACCATAACCAATAGAAACTAGGTGGAATTCGTTGTACAATATGTTGAATACTATGTTACCTTACAAAGATATTTTAACTCTATTTTATAATTCATATCAAATGTCTCATACCGATGAAAGTATTTATTTGAGGATTGGGAATTTGTTGAAAATTGTGTATTATTGTCAGGTACTTTCAAAGAAGCGACGAAACGCTTCTCCGGTGTTACTTATCCAACTTCAGTTTATTTCTTCCTTTAGTATTTAACATGTTTGACAAGTTTATAGAATTTAGAGATGACTATGATTTGCATGCTTTTATTAGTGCAATGGAAATTAAATTTATAAAGTATTTGGAATAAGTCCCACACGTACACTGCATCACAACATTGCTAGATCCTAGTCAATGTTTAGCTTCATTTGAGATATTTTTTGAATATTATGCTAAATTTTTGGGGAAGGTTGTTGATGATCAAAAGGCGTCTACAATGCAATCTCTCAAAAATATGTTTCAACTCTATTATAATCAACAGGCAAGATCATCGCAACAAAGGGCTGTTGAAGAACAACCACAAGCTCAATCTAGAGGCGGGGGCATCAGTTTGCTTAGGATGCTGGGCAGAAAAAAACTTACGGGAAAAGGATCTTCTACTAGTACGTCGACTGAGTTGCAAATTTAGCTGAATTATCAATTTCTAACGGAAGACAACTTCGATGTCTTACAATGGTGGAAGGCAAATGCAGCACAATTCCCTATCTTAGTCAAAATGGCTAGAGATGTGTATCTGGTATAAGCTTCAAACGTCGCTTCTGAATCGGCATTCTCAACAAGTGAACGAATTATTGGAGAATACAGAAGTAGTCTATCTGCTGACTCGTTATTCATGCTCACATTACTTAAAGATTGGTTTGAAGCAGAATGTAAGAATAGAAGAAATGGGCCGGTTGACGAATTCGTAAATCATTATGACGAGCAAGAAGAAGATAACGCCCAAACAATACTTATCAATTATGAAGAGTGTTATATACTAATATTTTTTATTTAGATTTTCAATTGACATCTCATTACAATTATTTGTATCATAGTTATTAAAAGCTCACATAGCGCGCGCTAAAGCTCAAGGTGATGCAAGGCGCGGGTCTTGCGCCTAGCAGCGCCATGCGCCTCATGTTTTGGCAAAGCGCGCGCTATGTGCGCTATCTGTGCTTTTTCAATTAGCCAAAGCGCGCACTATAGTGCGCCTTTGCTAAGGATTGAAAATTGGGACTATCGGGTTATCAAAATACGTTGATAAGGTTGGGCTTTAAATTTAAATTTGGGCTTATTAAAAATATGACAAAGTTAGAGAATATTAGGGTTAAGTTAGAGAATTTTATGGTTTCTGTTACATAAAGTCTTGTTGCATAAACCTCCAACCTCCAGCCGCCGCAGACCGATAAGCAGATTGATGTGTTCAAGTGCTCTATTTTTCTTTTCTTCAAAATTATACTGCATTATTTCTTTTCTTTTTTCCGTCTCAAATTATTATTTATTTTTGGATTGATTCTAATTTCTTGTTTTATATTTTCTTTTCCTTCAATTTTTACGTGACAAAGTTCATCAGTCATCACAATCGTCAATTAGTCCATGCAATCAAAGTTTGACAAATACATGAGAATATAACAAAATATAAATTGCTAAGCTATTGCTAAAGCATACTGCTAATTGTTGCTAAACTACATAAAATGAATCCATGCCTTCATTTCAACGGACAAAAACAAAACATATTCTTTATTTATTGCAACTTGATTCTTGACATTGACTACATAATATAAATCACATATTCACAATGAATCACATAAAGTTGAAAAACATGGTTTAATCAATTTTGTGATTTGTTGTATGAGTTAATGAGTTTGATTAAATTTTATGGATAATATTGGTGTATTAAAAATATATAAGCTATTGCAAAAGTAAAGCGCGCGCTTCGCGTCGCGCTATGCGCTATAGCTCCAGGACCTCTTTGCGCTTTAGTGCGCTATGCGCCTTTAATAACTATGATTTGTATGCATTTATATTATGAAATGAAGAAGAAATATATTGAATCTGTGATGAATATTGTGGAAACATTTACAACATCAAAAAAATAAACAATTTCAAAAATTTTAAAAAGTGTTCAAAAATAAAAAAAACATAACAAACCGGATCGGATCGATCCGGGACTAGTTGGAACCGGAACCGGATCCGATCCGGCTCGGACCGTACCTGACCGGTCAAATCCGTTAAGCACCCCTACTAATTGGGCTAGGGTACATAAAGCCCATCGGGCCAACGTGGCTTGCATGACATTTTATGCTAGCAATCTCCCACTTGCCCAAAAGCCAACACAAAACAACAAATTCATAATCCAATTACGTTAATCCAATTGCACAACTTGATGTACATACAATGTACATAATTATAAGACATAAATATATCAAATGTTTTAATTTTAGAACTTCTATAGATGAAACATTTTCAAATATAGAAACTCCACTAAAGTGAAAGCTTTAAAAAAAAATTAAATTTGTCTATTTTAAATCACTCAATTTGAGCATTTAATAGATCGACGGCCGGATGATTGTGACCCAGCGAGGCTCACATTGCGTTGCGCGCTTTTAACCACGAAAACAACAATGCTATCCTCTGGTTTTCATGGGCAGTGATGAGCCTTACAACCGTCAGCTAATCGAGCACAAGATCTGGGGCCAGCAGCCCTAGAGTTCATAGGTGGAGAAGAACATGAGCGTAAATGGCAGAAAAATTATATCATTTGTGTTGCTAAGAAGGACATCGCTAGTTACCAGCAAGATCACATAGTGCATGCCCCATTTTGTAGTGTATTGAAGATGGTTTCAGCTACTTGGTTGTCTCTTTCTTTAAACACATAACGAATACATGAACAAAGACATATAGCAAAATTTTCAGAAATATGTTTCTTCCATTTTCCCTGCTTTTTGTTGTCATCTATGCCCCTTGTTTCCTATAAATTTCGGAGTTGGGGTACCCCCAAATTGACCGGATATCATACCTATTATTTTTATGTACTCTCGTTGAGATCCAACGTCTCAGAATGGGTGACCTAGGTGTTGGAATATGCCCTAAAGATAATTCATTAGATGCTTGACTCACGACATGAGATCACTAGATATCCCAATATAAGGAGTTGTATATCTTGATATTGTCAAATGTTACCTATAATAGGGTGAACTATAAAACAATAATTGGACATACTACGAATCATGTAGAGAGATGATGAGTAATCAATATAGGATTTGTCTCTTCTATATAACGGGAGTGGTGTTTTGGGCCCTTGATCGAGTGAGACTTAATTCATGGCCATTCTCGGATGAGTCAATATGTGATATCTAGCTCATTTTTTAAATGCAGTCTACTCGGGAATCAAGAAACAAAATATTGACCTATACAAGTGTGACCTCCCATGTCTCGTGTTCGGTCTAGGCATTTAGGACAAATGGATTAAATTATTGGTAAATCATAGGTAATTCAAGTCAATGACATTCTTGTAACTTGGGTAGCTTTGATGTGTTGCTAGATACCGCTCATTGCTTGTGACATAAAATAAGATTTTATGCCATAACAACTGGCTCTCTGATACCATTGTTATGAGTGCAGGATCGCGTCATGGGTTGATGGGGTTACTATTCATGGGTTACTATTCACGTATGGTGTTGGAAGTGAGATTGGGGGGAACACAAGTGTGGGAAAATAGAGAGAGAGCAACGAAGGCAAGAAACCTTCTTTCAGAAAAGATTTAATTCAAAACTTCATTCTTTTTTTTATTTCTGAATGAACAATCGCTATTATACAAATAGGAATCGCTAGATAAACTTACGAAAGATAAAACCAAATCCTAACATGAATTTAAAATAAACCAATAAAATATGAATTGAAAAGATAATGTTTTGAAGAGTTTGATGCATCAAGGATTCTTGTAAGTCAAGTCTCCAGCAACTGTAGACTCTTCTCGTGTGGTGCGGTGCACGTTACAGTCGCACAAAAGATTAAATCAGAAAAGGGGGATAAAGTCATTTGATGAACTAAATAAATTAGGAAGAGTCTTAATCAAAAGGAAATGTGAAGTTATCATAAATATGTATAAACGTTTTATGTATAGGCACGATATTGTATCTGCCTTTAATTATGAAGAGACATAATTAAGGAGGAAACAAATACTTACCATTGATGGATATAAGTGTTATATATATATATTGTGTAGGGTTTTAGCCGTGACAGAAGTTTGAGCCGCACCAAAAACCTAGCAAATTTTGATCAGCCGAAAAAATGCAGCCAAAAAGCTTTGTTTTTATTGACATTTTTCGAGACTAACACCTTGAAAATTTCGACATCCCTTTTACGATTTGATCGTGTGGATTGTAGACCTGACTCGTGGAGGTTTCATTCGGCAATCTGAATCAAACAAGAACAAATGTATAAACTCTAAACGGCGATTGGTTAGAACTTTGTATAGACCCTGGATGTAATCTGATTTTGTCTTAAATTCCGTTGTGTGTTGCTATCGGATTACTTACACTAGGAACTGCTAATCGACGGGTCAGTGTCAATAATATGACTTGTGATCAAATTATGAGGTGGAGTAAGGTGTGTATGCCAAAGACTGATTGATAGGTGAATTGTAGTAATCCATAGTGGGGCGCTGTGGCATCGGCCCTCTTAAAAAGTAGGCAATGTTATGTTACCAAATTGGTTCCACAATATAATGTGGAATGCATAATAAGTTTGGAAAACTCTGCGACACAAAAGCCTACTCTTTGGGTTTGGGATCTCCTTGCACGTTTATCCCATAACAAAATCTAAGTTCTCAAATGAAAAATTGAAAAAGAAAATAAAGATATTCTTATTTCTTGAGATAACTAATGGGTTTCATTTTTGAACAAGAATCTATTACAGCAGGCATTACTACAAGTGTGTTCGAAGTTATAAAAACAGTTCATGCAACAGGAATTGGTGCAAAATCCAACCATATTCGATTGTAATGTTTCTATTCAAAACCATGAACAGTCATAAAATTCCAGAACTGAGAAAGAAGATGACACACCCGTAGCAGCAGAAAACTGAGCTCGACTCCGGTTTCTAACAAAGCTGTACTGAAAACTCAGAAACAATAAAAATTTCCCATTTAAATTCGAAGATAGATACAGTTTCGTAGAATATAAACCAGATATTCGTAGAATTGCCTGAAAGAATATATAACAGTTTGATAAAATCTGAACCTGGATTAAGGATTTTAGGCACGAAAGCAAAACCTTGCCTTCTCCGGCTTGTGAGAACGCCATGAGAATGAGTTGATCAGTCGCCGGACATGTAAGTGAAGCTGACTGCCTTATAGAACCGCTAGGACGAAGAGCTAGAAAGAAAGGCTTTATTAATTAAATAACCTTAATAAAATAAATAATTTCAAAAATAACCCGAAAAATAAAAACATTTCAAAAGTAACCTAAGCCGCCAACCCAGTTGGCGTGTCCAATTGGTCACGCCAACTCAGTTGGCGTCACCTAAAAAAATTTTGGTCACGTCAACTGAGTTGGCGTGACCAATTTAAAATATATTAGTCACGCCAACTGAGTTGGCGTGACCTTTGTTTTTTACGGTCACGCCAACCCAGTTGGCGTGACCATTATTCACGCCAACTGGAGCTGCAAGTTGGTGGGAATAATTATTGGTCACGCCAACTCAGTTGGCGTGACCAATAAATATCATGTGTCACGCCAACTCAGTTGGCGTGACCCATTAAAGGTCACGCCAACTGAGTTGGCGTGACTTGGAGTTATAAAATTTCCGCAACCCTTCTTCTTCGGCAACAACTTCGGCGATTTACAGTCTAAATTCTTCCTCGCGTTTGACCTCCAAGTTACTATCGTTTTTTTCTCATTTTGCTTCCAGTCTCTTCGTAGTTTCAGATTCAGAATTTAGAGGTAAAAATCATATCGGTGTGAATTAATTTCTGTCACACTTTTTCGCTGCCGTCCGCCGCCCCTCGCCGTCTGCTGCCGCCGTCGGGCGCCGTCTGCTGCCGCCGTCAGGCGCCGTCGGCCGCCGCCGCCGCCGGTTGCTGATGGCTGGTGGTTGTCGGCGGTAGCATCGTCATGTTTTATCAGTTTTAATTTATTTTGTTTACTTTATGTTGTTTATATGTACTAATATATTTTTTGTTTCATATAATAGGATGGATCCGATGAATGTACCAGGCCCGATCGATGATCATCTGTTGGTATTGCAGTCATGTCATCGTTCTGAAGATGTATGGGCAGGTGATATTGATCGGCCCTTGCGTGTGAGAAATCCGAGCAGCTATTTTTGGGATCTTTGCCCATTAGACACACGTGTTGTAAGTATGTTACATGAGTTTGGGTTTTATGGTGTATATAGGTGTAATAAGATTACCATTGACCCTCATCTAATCACGGCGTTAGTAGAGAGATGGCGTCGTGAAACGCATACATTCCATCTGAGATCTGGAGAGGCGACTATTACACTGCAAGACATTGCAGTTATTTGGGGTCTGCCAATAAATGGTCTTGCAGTGTCAGGTGCCAATTTTGATAAGACAATACCCGAGTGGCAAGAATATTGTTATCGTCATTTGGGATTTACACCAGATCCGGGTCACTTTAAAGGTGCATGTTTGTTAATGTCTGCGTTGAGTCATCATTTAATAGTAAATCGGATCCATTTGCATAGTACGGCGGATGAGGTTGCTAAATATGCACGAGGTTGTGCATTATTAATGATAGGTGGGATTATGTGCCCCGATAGCTCCGGCAATACTGTAAAATTATTGTACATACAGAAATTAGAAGATATCAGTTCTGTTGGTAATTTTAGCTGGGGTAGTGCTGTGCTGGCATTCTTATATCGTGAGTTGTGCACTTCAGCGGAGAGAGGGAAAAAAGTAATATGTGGTGCATTACAACTCCTACAGGTAATCGTTACCTTTATGTTAAAATACTGAAAGCATATATCTTGCATATTTAATTTATATTCTTCATGTTAATGTTTTAGATTTGGGCATGGTCCCGGCTCGAAAGTTTAGCTCCTCGACTCGGACGCCTGAGAATTGATATTGGGCCAATACCAATCGATGAGGACAATTACTTACCTGTTGCTCCATATGGTGCAAGGTTATGTATCACAAATTATTTTGCAATGTATAATATTATATTTAATATTTTGTTATATAATTTATGTTTTTTTATGATGATTATGAGTACACAGGTGGACATGTAAAGTAAAATTTACAGAAACTGGCACACATTCATTACGAATTATTAGAGACATCCTTGACCAGCAGCCATTAAGCCAAGTAATTTTATTTTTTATATTCATGTATAAAACATAATAGTCTTTGAACATTATTTTAATGTAATACTATATTTGTAGTTTAATTGGCAGCCGTACCCTGATGATTATATTGAAGGACTGCATACTGAGTTATGGACATACAGCGGGCCACTCATTTTGTATGACATAGTTGAGATGCATCGTCCTGAGCGGGTTTTCCGTCAGTTCGGCATGGTACAAAACATCCCACCAGATCCACGGTCAGGGGATGATATATTACATGTAGTTAACCGCAGGGGTAAAACAAATAATGACTGGTCTGCACACCATAGGCGGTACATGACTATATGGGGAAATGCACATGCTCATACCGTGGACAGCCCGCGATATGAGCCAGCGGTAACACTTGATTATTCGCGTCCATGGAGACAGCAATCAACATCTTATGCTGATATTTTACATACAGATGTGTGCCATCCACTGTAATAACTTGACGACAGTGGCGGAAACCATCTATGCACGGTTGGAAGGCCCAGAAAACATAACTCAAAGTTTTTTCTCTCGGTCTTGCATTATCAAGATGATCCCACTCCACGACTGTGCCTGGGTTCCATTTTTTCAAAGCTCCCATATAGAAAGGTAATTTGTTGACCGAGCTCTCCCAGGTTCCATACACGTTCCGTATTGCACGTTTCAAACTATGCCAGCCTTTTGCATATGATATTTCAAAGCCATACTTATCTTTCACCGTTTGAATCACATACTTGATTTCATAAGCTGGATCACGACGAACGATTCCCAATAACAAGCTAGCAATCATATTCTTATCCAAGTTCGAATGATCAAGCGACAGCTCACTCAGCAGACAAGTGTGAGGACCACCATATTTGGTTATTTTGAATAACCCAACTTTTTTATCCAAACATGCACGCAGGTACCATCTGCAAGGTATATCCTCTGTACCGTGTTTGCATATTACTTTCCACAATGTTTTTGTACTCTTAACAACATGGTACTCACGTTTTGCAACACGTACTGAATAATCCTTCACAGCTGCCTGCAGATGAAATTTATCTTTGAAGACCATGTTGCGATGGATTTCACCTTTGGAGTAATCATAAAAACTCCCCCAACGGCCTGTTGGATTGTCAATCGAATCTCCAAAAACTTCTGGATGTGTCATGGAAAAGAATGGGATTGTTGGATAAAGATTATGATCATTTGTCATGGTTGGTGCCCCCTCCTCTTGGTTTTCAACTGCTTCTGCCATCACACCAATATCAACTTCATCATCATCAGCATCAGTCTCATCATCAGATGGAATCCCCTCTGGTTCAGAATTAATTTGATCACCAAAATCAGCAAAACTGTCTGCTCGTGGCTCAGCGGCAACATTATCAACATCTACTGGATGATCATCTCGGTCTCCACCACTATATGAACCCTCAGCTTGATGTCGAGCAACAGACGTCTCTTGAATAACAGATGTCGTCAATCCTTCTGAAAAACTGCCACTCATTGGCATATCTGGAACATAATCATAATTCCTTGGTTCTGCTTGTATATAAAATTCCAAGCAACTATGACCCTGTTCTGAATCAAGTAGCCATGCTAAATTGTAATCATCATCTATGGGTAAAACAGTCTGACGTAACCCCGAAAAATCTTTGAACATATGCCTAGCATATAATTTCAAAAGAAACTGGTTGCGATCGAACCCAGTGATATCATATATTTTATCTAATAATTGTAGAAAATTAATTGTACGCCGTATAGTTGTACCTCTTGATGGACCACGATCATATCGGACGAACTCAGAATCTTGTATAATATTACCCCCCCAATAAAATAAAACTTGAATAGACATATTTTGATAACTACAGAAAACTATTACTAGTAGCTAATAAAATCTTTTCTGATGTAGAAGATCAGCTAAAGCTGCAACTACAGAGCATAATCAGAATTTTATCATATAATAAAAATATTAAAAGAGAAGTTAAAAATATTAAAAGAGAAGTTGTGAATTGGTGAGAAAACTAAGAGGCGGACGGCCTTATTTATAGCCATTTAGTGCCGCCAACTCAGTTGGCGGCACTATTAAAATAATGTCACGCCAACTGAGTTGGCGTGACACTATAAAACAAAGGTCACGCCAACTCAGTTGGCGTGACTACTATTCAACGGTTGTCACGCCAACTGAGTTGGCGTGACCAATATTTTATATGGTCACGCCAACTCAGTTGGCGTGACCTATTGGACCCGCCAACTGAGTTGGCGGGTAAGGTTAGTTTTTAAATGTTTTCAGAATTCGGGTTATTTTTGTAATTATTTGTTTTATTGGGGTTATTTAAATAAATAACCCCAGAAAGAAACCGTGTCTAATTATAAAAATGTGGGTATTATTATTTACAATTTTTTTGTTATAGAAACAAAATTACTTCAAATTCAATTATTTAAAAATTTAGATGTAACAAAAAATTTATCAATATTTGTTGAACATTAAAAACACCAAAATAAAAAGGAGAAAAAATTAAATGATCTTATTCTTTTAAGATCAAATATTTTTTACAATTTTATTTTGGCCAAATGACCTTTTCAGTAAAAAAAACTTATTTTATGTCAATCGGGTCATTCTCTTCTCTTTCTCCTTCACGCTTCCACCATTTCAGTTTCTTTCTTTGTTTTTCATTTCTTCCCGCTTCCACCACAGTCGAGGAAACATTATGAGGTAAGAAAACTCATAATATTAGTTTGTTATTTTATTTCACTTTAATTCATGATTTTTCTTCAATCGTGATATATTATATTATAGTGATGTTATTTATACTCTACTGTCACACTCCAATATATATATATATATATATATATATATATATATATATATATATATATATATAATTTATACACTAAATTGACTAAATAAAGTCAACTTAATATATTTGAATTTCTTTTACAAAACAAAAAATATATTTTTTTAGGAAACAAAAATATATATATAATAATAGATATTCAAACAAATAATTTGTACCATATTCTGATACCTCTTTTTTGTTATAACATAAGAATTAATAATTTCTTTAAATTTATTGTAACGTCTTATTAAAAATAATTGATAGGTTCGGGGCGAAGCGGTATAAAGAGGGTGAATAAATTGTTTAAATTTCAATAACTCAATGTTTTTGCACATTTTAAGAAAAGTGGTATAGTACATTTGCATTTTCCAACGATGATAAACACTACCAACAATGTAATCTTAAAATAAAGTGTCACAAATTAATTTTTTATCAAAAATTTGTCAACTAAACAAAAAAAAAAAAGAAACATAGAAAAAGAAACATATGCACATATATTAATTTCAATATTTTGTTTGGAAGACCAACTTTAATAGAATTGCTAATTGCAATATTAGCAATTGCAAATCCGTGACAATTGAAATTTTAATTACACATATAAAAAGACAACTTATAAATTTGCAACCTTTCAAAATTTGAAATTTTGTAAGTGCGATTTCTTTTTTTTCGGTTTTTTGTTATATTTTTCTTTTTCTTTTTCATTTTATTTATATATATATACATATATAGATATATGAATTATTTAATATTCAATGATCTCAAATAAATTTTAATCCATGTATGGATAATCCAACTACCTGCATATTATTTTTGGTAAAAAGCGTTCAACCCCCTAACCTTCACCACATTTGACATTTTATCTCCAACCTTTCAAAATGTGCACTTAACCCTCTGAATAATTATATGTAGTGCACTTAACCCCTGAACAATATTCGGGAATAATTTTTTCGAATATTTTGGCTGTAGAATCCCTCACGTGCATCCCACATGCCACGGTCAAGGGTATGCATGTCTTTTCATGAATTTTCTGTTGGGTTTCCAACCCCCGAGTCTGAGCCAAACGCAGCGGAAAATAAAATTAAACAAATCTGACCCGGGGAAGGACGATCATGCCTGATTCATATATTAACACATGCATAAATCAAATATAATGCACGAAAGGAATTACCGTTCACCGACGTGAATCTGATAGTGGTGACCCTCGAGTCCAATCAACCTGACCAGATCAACAAGTCCAACACCAGTGCTAGTGTGATGTCGGCTTATGAGAGTGAACTGAATATAGTACATTAACCCTAGAGAGAATGTCATATTTATAGTTGTAATGAGTTTGTTAATTGGTAGGGGTGCTTATCGGCCCGGGTCAATCCGGACCCGGCCCAGAACACAAGTAAAAAACCGACTTTGACCTAGCGGTTGTCAATTATTAATATAAGAGGTCTCAAGTTTGAATCTTCCCCCTCCCCTAAAAAATTTTAAAAAAAAACATGATTATTGTTTGTGGAACTCTCTCCCAATATTCTCTTTACTCTCATTGTACCACTTTTAAGGAAGGATAGAGAAAGCAATGGATTTTGAACAAAGTTGGTGGTATGTTCTTGTTCTATTTCTGTACCCTCAAAGAGTTTATCTCTTGAAGAAAAGTAAAAAACTATTAGCTCATTTTTTAAACCAAAAGAGCACACATCAACAAGTGATGTGTGGTTATCATCAAATATGAACATCTCAAATTCCAGTGACCAACAACATAACAAATCTTAAGGAAATGACGTTGACTTGAGTTTTCCCCAAACCTGATCTAGCTTTTCATATTCCGACATGAAAATATCATATTAATCAAAATGATGAAGTTAGGCGAGCTTATATCAATATGAGGTCACTGAGGTCATATCTCTCAAGTATGCTATCTGCATTTAACTTATATAATAATGGCATCTTCATCTAGCAGCGCTAGTAGTGGCCGGGGTCGCAGTCGGGTCGTCTGTCACTTAGTTCATCTTCGGAAATGGATTTGTCTGTGCCAATTCCTGAGTAAATGAAAGTTGTGATTTTTTTGCTGACCTCAATGTTGGTGGTTCATCTATGAAATTCGAAACGCAACAACCAGAACAACCTGCTGAACCTCCTGCTGCCCAAGAGAGACAACAAGTGGAGTCATCCGGAGCCACTATAGCAGCGAGTAAACAACCGACTCGTGCCAAAAGAAGTAATATATGGGATCACTTTGAACTGGCTCAAAAAGAAGGTACTAATGAATCTGTTGCAATATGTAAATTATGTAAGATAAAATATACATATAAAGCTGGTGGTTCCAATGGAGGCACCAGAACATTTAAAAAACACTTAGTCAAAAACATAATTTTGATGAGACAACATTACAACCATTAGGTAAAGAAGCAACACAAGCACAAATTAATGTTCTCACTGGCACGATTTTATTTTAACTGATGAAATTAACTGTAGGTCACTTGTTAGATATGTTATTAGATGTGAACTACCTTTTATACAAGCTGAACATGTTGATTTTATTGAATTTTCTCCGTCTATATAACACATGTTTAAACATATTTCTAGGCACACGCTTAAAAGAAATTGTATGGACATATTTATTGAATATAGAAATATATTGTTTGAACATCTTTCTAGTTTTTCTTGTAGGGTTAGCTTAACAACCGGTATTTGGACAAATGTAAATTCAGATTCATATCTTGTTGTCACTTTTCATTGGATTGATGATAATTGGTGTATGCAAAAAAGGAATTTGTCTTTAGATGAGTTAGATTGTGCACATACTGGTTATGTAATTGCTAAATATATATTCAACACCTGTAGACATTATGGAATTCATGATAAAATATTTTCAATCACATTAGACAACGCTGTGAATAACAATGTTGCGATACGTGATTTAAAGACCTCTCTGAAACCAATGATTGATGGTTTTTTTTCATGTTAGGTGTGCATGTCATGTTATTAATTTGGCTGTTAAAGTTGGTTATGAGGACAATCACTCTACATGTATTGAGAAAATAAAATATTGCCCTAAATTGCTACGCACGAGCCGTGTTAAGCATGATTGGAAACAATTATGTTTAGCTAATGGTTTAAAGCATTTCCTTTTTCCATCACCAATAGAAACTAGGTGTAATTCGTTATACAATATATTGAATGTTATATACCTTACAAAGATATTTTAACTTCATTTTATAATTCATATCAAAATTCTGATGCCGATGAAAGTATTAATTTTACTGATAAGGATTGGGAATTTGTTGAAAATTGTGTATCGTTGTTAGGTACTTTCAAAGAAGAGATGAAACGCTTCTCCTGTGTTACTTATCGAACTTCAGTTTATTTTCTTCTTTTAGTATTTAACATGTTTGATGAGTTTACAGAATTTATAGATGACTATGACTTGCATGATTTTGTTAGTGCAATGAAAATTAAATTTATAAAGAATTGGGAACAAATCCCGCACGTGCACTGCATCGCAACATTACTAGATCCTAGTCAATATTTAGCTTCATTTGAGATATTTTTTGAATTTTATGCTAAATTTTTTGGGAAGGTTGTTTACGATCAAAAGACGTCTACAATGCAATCTCTCCAAAATATGTTTCAATTGTATTATAATCAACAGGCAAGTGAGTCATCGCAACAAAGGGCTGTTGAAGAACAACCAAGGGCTGTTGAAGAACAACCACAAGCTCAATCTAGAGGCGTGGGCATCAATTTGCTTAGGATGTTGGGCAGGAAAAAACTTAAGGGAAATGACCTTATACTAATACTTCGACTGAGTTGCAAAGTTATCTTAATTATCAATTTCTAAAGGAAGACAACTTCGACGTCTTACAATGGTGGAAGGCAAATGCAGCACAATTCCCTATCTTAGCCAAAATGGCTAGAGATGTGTATGCGGTACAAGCTTCAAGCATCGCTTCTGAATCGGCATTCTCAACATGTGGCCAAAATATTGGAGAATACAGAAGCAGACTATCTGCTGATTCGTTATGCATGCTCACATTACTTAAAGATTAGTTTGAAGCAGAATGTAGTAATAGAATAAATGGGCCGATTGACGAATTTGTAAATCATTATGACGAGCAAGAAGAAGACAACGCCAAAACAATACTTATCAATTATGAAGAGTGCTATATACTAATATTTTTTATTTAGATTTTCAAATGACATCTCTTTACAAATATTTGTATGCATTTATATTATGAAATGAAGAAATATATTGAATTTGTGATGAATATTGTGGAAACATTTACAACATCAAAAAATAAACATTTTCAAAACTTTAAAAAAATGTTCGAAAAAAAACCTAACGAACCGGATCGGATCGATCCGGAACTCGTTGGAATCGAAACCGAATCTGATTCTGGATCGTACCGGAACGGTCCGATCCATTAAGCACCCCTACTAATTGGGCTATAGTACATAAAGCCCATCGGGCCAACGTTTGGCTTGCATGGCATTTTATGCTAACAATCCCCCACTTGCCCAAAAGCCAATACAAAACAATAATTCATAATCCAAGTAAGTCAATCCAATCGAACAACTTGATGTACATACAATGTACATAATTATGAGACATAAATATATCAAATGTTTTAATTTTAGAACTTCTATAGATGAAACATTTCAAATATCGAAACTCAACTAAAGTGAGGAGCTTTCAAAAAAAATTAAATTCATCTCTTTTCAATCACTCAATTTGAGCATTTAACATTTAAGTCTCAATTCTCATCGATAGATCGGCGGCCGGTTGATTGTGACCAAGCGAGGCTCAAGTGTATCATAGCAGTAGGATTACAACCTTTCTGATTTTAGAAGTCAAACAACTTCTTTAGGCTTACCCTGAATGCCACATTGTCAATTAAACCCCTTTAACAGACAATGGCTGAAGTATAATTTCAGCAACAACCTACCAGTCGTGGGTAGCGCCTAGCATCTGCGCTTCACAAAGACCTAGATACAAATGACTAGCAACGTATGAGAATATGTCAGTCATAGTTAACGTGCAGTACATTCATTTCACTCATATGTCGCGATTGAATCTAGGGCATTGGTTGGTCGAGGCCCTCTATGATTTCAATAACTATGTATTTATTTCACATTATATGATTCATTGTGTGCGTATACGAAAAACTTTTTTTCACAACCACTACCCACTCTGGCCAGAGATTCCTTGAATCATATACATAAAAACACATAGGACATCCTGGTCATCAAGACTAGTGGTGAATCCCCAACGACAAGCATAGGCCTCTGACAGCATCACTGAATACCCAAAATAACAACTTTGTGACATGGATGTGATCAGTCATTAAATAAAAGTATACAACTATCTATCAAGACCTCAATGACGCATCGGGTCATGAGGAGTAATGGTGCACAACTATGAGTAGGAATTCTATACTCGACAAATTATAACCACTTATAGAATTCCGAGTATGGTCGTTCACTGAACTCATTCCTAATGAGCACATATTCATGTGTGCTGGCTTCTCCAAGCCAATTCTGACGAAACGCGGCACACTACACTAGACACATCATCAATACCAGTCTCTAACGAACATATATCGATATCCCATTCTCGAAGTCTCATCGACCAGGAACATTTAGAAATCACAGTCGAGAATGCATTTCATAGTCACCATCATATGCGTAACCACATTCTATAGACTATAGCAATCTTAAGGACTTCATCAATGCATCAAGATGCATGGGTAAACAGATGAAGAAGTGCTATATATATTAATATTCAAACAAAGATTTGTCATAATAAGATTATAAGTACAACCAATCAACTATTGATTTACTTAATCATATATGACAACAATATTTTTCACTTTCCCAAAGCCAACTACTCATGTGTCTCAAGACCATCTTCCCAAGAGATTTCTGACAAACATCAACCGCCGTAAAGGCTTTGTCAGTAGATTCGCTATATTTTTTTGTTGAAGATATTCTCTCGATAATAACGTCGCATCTACCATCTCTCTCATTAGATGGTATTTTCTCAATATATGTTAGGATACTGATAGAGATGTCAAACGGAGCGGACGGCATGAGGCATGACACGGGTACGACACGACGCGGAGCGGCACGACACGACCCATTTTGCTACTGTGGGGTCCTCTTTACTTAATCCATTATGTATTCGATTAACATACATCTGTGAGTCTGAATTAAGTAATAACATACATTGATTAAGAGTATCTTACTAGTTATGTTGTTACAGGGTTTCAAAAAACCTACCAACTACACATCATATGTACAAACAACAACCTACTACAAGATAATTCCTAGGCAGTGGTTCAGCTCGCAGCGGAAAATGACTCACATCCCGTCTCCCCACGTCTATGAGTCCCTACAGAAACATTCACACAACATGAGTATAGATAACAACGATCTCGGTGCGATATCAAAAGAATAACAATAATGATAAAGCACAATAAAATCATCAATAGTGAA
Source organism: Haberlea rhodopensis (assembly GCA_907163345.1). Taxonomy (NCBI): domain Eukaryota; kingdom Viridiplantae; phylum Streptophyta; class Magnoliopsida; order Lamiales; family Gesneriaceae; genus Haberlea; species Haberlea rhodopensis. The sequence goes on along the minus strand of CAJQUN010000090.1, from coordinate 1,723,727 downwards.
TGCTCTGTATCATACAACAACAAATGCACTATGTCATCATTTGTCTCAACAATCACCCTATTATCACGAGCCCCATATGATATGCCTATTCAGCTCAATATGTCAGTGGAACTACATCACATCTTCATATTAGCAGCACATATCATAGTACCGTACTCATATGTGATAATAGCCAGAGCATATACCCAAACCAGACGTATATCTCTCAAGCCAAAGCATATGTCGTATATCTATCATGGCAACGATCCAGCCAAAGCATATACCAAACCGGGCATATCTATCAAGGCAATGATCTTACCAAAGCATATACACATATCTATCAAGGCATCCATCCCAATCATATGAAATCATGTATGTACATGCATATGCTAGTACCAATCATATGACACAAAACTAACATAAATCATATGATATCAAAATCATAACATCATCATCACATAATATCTATACTCCGTACGTCAACACGTACCTATACTGCGAAAACAAAAGTGATAAATCAGGCGTTGATGGCTAATTGCCTCTTTGCCCCATCCCCTGTGATGATGCTACAAACACATGAACAATATACCATGTTATAAGAGGCTTCAAAAATAAATGTTACAAAAATTTAACATTCTTCAACAATCTGCCATCACCGATCGATCGCCCCAGATTCTCAATCGATCGCCGAACTATTCACTTTTCACCGATCGATCGAACAAAAGCACCGATCGATCGCCACATGTACCGATTGATCGCCTCAAAATCACCGATCGATCGCCGCATGCTCAAACCGCCTTCAAATGTTTCTGTCAGCGTCGATCGATCGGAAATCCTTACCGATCGATCGCTGAGCTTCGAACATTTCAAACCATGGCGATTTCAAGCATATCTTCATGGTATTTCTTGCACAATTCATTTCCTCTCATTTAACCACCTTTCATGAAATTCTTAGGATCATATAAACATGTTTCTAACATCCTAGAATCCAATTCTTGGCAAAGAAACAAGTTATGATTCTAAGCATAAATATTTGATATTCAAATTCACATACTTCAACACCAACTACACAATTCAAGTGTAAAACCATGAATTCATTACCAAGATGGTACAATTTCACTTTACACAACTTCCTAGCTCAATTCACAAATGAATCCCAAGCTCAAACCAACAAGAACTTGAAAGAGATGGAGAGGAGCTTGTGTAGTGTTTTAGTAGGTGTAAAATGAGACACTATGTGATTCTCCTCCCTAAATCACTTGATATAAGGTCATTAACTCCCTAACTCACTTGAAGTTAATGACATGTTAAGTAACATGTATTTGAAGATAAAATCCAAATTCAAATGCAACTCCAATTCAAATTCAATTCACATGCATATTCAAATGCCTACTAGTTCATGTTGCTTGATATGTTATTATTTAAATCATTGTACACCATGTTTCATTCCTTGCCCTTGCCATATATCATTTCATACATGTATTAATTCATTCTTGGTTCCACCCGAACCCCCATTATCATACTGCCAATTGAGATAATTATACCACAATCACATCACACGTGTATAAAATAACTCGAGGCATTACAATTCTCCCCTACTCAATGAATTTCGTCCTCGAAATTGCATATACAAACATCATAATACATGCTTCATCTAGAACATATATGATATATGGAACATAAGAAACATGTATAAATCACATATCAACATACCAGTAAACAAATCCGGATATCGTTGCATCATATGCTGCTCCGTCTCCCACGTTGCCTCTTCGACACCCCGTCTGTCCCACTGTACTTAACCATAATAATCACTTTATTACGCAACCTGCGTTCAGCTCGATCCAAGATCATAACCGGTCGTTCCTCATACGACACATCTGTATCCAACTGTACATCAGGTAACTGTAATACATGACTCGGATCTGGTTCATACTTCCTCAACAGTGAAACATGAAAGACATCATGAATACTACTCAAGGCCGGTGGTAGTGCCAAACGATATGCCAACGTACCAATACGTTGCAACACCTCATACGGACCAACATACCGTGGAGACAATTTTCCACGCTTACCAAACCGTACTACACCTTTAAAAGGTGAGATTTTTAAGAACACACGGTCACCAACTTGAAACGCAAGTGGTCTACGTCGTTTATTGGCATAAGCAGTCTGTCTATCCTGAGCAGCTTTAAGTTTCAATCGAATTAACTTTACTTTTTCTTCCATTTCATGAATCATATCCGGTCCATGTAAAGAAGATTGATCAACCGCATCCCAATACAATGGTGATCTACATCGTCGCCCATACAAAGCCTCAAATGGTGCCATCTGTATACTAGACTGATAACTGTTGTTATATGAAAATTCCACTAATGGCAATGACTCTTGCCAAGAGGTATCAAACTCTAATACACAGGCACGCAACATATCCTCAAGTGTCTGTATTGTCCGTTCTGTTTGTCCATCTGTCTGAGGATGATATGTTGTACTCAACCGCACTTCAGTTCCCAACGCTGTCTGTAACCCTTCCCAAAAATGAGAAGTAAATCTCGGATCCCTATCCGACACAATGGAAACTGGTATACCATGTAGTCTCACTACATGTTGAATGTATAACTGCGCCATTCTCAGATATGTAAATGTCATACAATATGGCACGAAATGAGATACTTTGGTGAGTCGGTCAACGATCACCAAAATAGCATCGCAACCAGAAGACGTCCGTGGCAAATGAGTCACAAAATCCATCGTGATATGGTCCCATTTCCACTGAGGAATTTCCAAACTACGTAACACCTCCTGGTTTCTGTCTTTCCGCTTTCACTTGTTGACAGATCAAACACCGTTTCACAAAGCTCAACACATCCTGTTTCATACGTTGCCACCAAAATTGGGTACGTAAATCATGATACATTTTCTTTCCTCCAGGATGTATACTGTATCTACTACAATGAGCACGTTGTAGTAGTTCTTGGCGTAGTCCTAATATCGCAGGTACTACCCAACAATTTCTATATTTCAGAATTCCATCACTTGTAAGTACAAACTGCGATGTTTGTCCTTTACTTATCAGTTCTTTCAAATTTTGTACCTCATCATCAGCCAGTTGTGCCTTTCTGATTTTGTCAAGAATATCAGGTTCAACCAATAATGTTGATACCCGTACTGGCACTGTTTCCACATCAAAATCATAACCCAAAGTACAACAAGAAGTCATCAACGCTGATATATGAATCATCTCATCAGCCGTATGATGTACTTTTCGACTCAAGGCATCTGCTGTAAGATTAGCTTTTCCTGGATGATATTCAATCTCACAATCATAATCTTTCAATAGATCCATCCATCTTCTTTGTCTCATATTCAACTCTGCTTGAGTGAATAAAAACTTTAAACTCTTATGATCTGTGTATATGGTAAACGGCGTACCATATAAATAATGTCGTCATATCTTCAAGGAAAAGACAATGGCAGCTAATTCCAGATCATGCACTGGATATCTCATTTCATGTGGCTTCAACTGTCGTGATGCATAAGCCACTACATGTTTATCCTGCATCAATACACAACCCAAACCTAGTAATGATGCATCCGTATATAAGGCAAACCTGTCATGCTCCGATGGAATAATCAAGACTGGAACTGTAGTCAATCGATGTTTCAATTCCTGAAAACTACGCTCACAAGCTTCTGACCATTGAAATGATACTCCCTTCTGTGTCAAATGTGTCAATGGTTTGGCGATCGCTGAAAATCCTTCAACAAACCGTCTATAATATCCAGCCAAACCCAAGAAGCTACGAATCTCTGGCACAGAAGTAGGTGCTGACCAATTCAACACTGCTTCTATTTTCTTCGGATCAACTGATATACCTTCTTCTGAAATTACATGTCCCAAAAAGCCGACACTAGTCAACCAAAACTCACACTTACTGAGTTTGGCATACAACTGATGTGTCCTCAACAATTGCAATACCATATGCAAATGTTGAACATGTTCTGCATCACTCTGCGAATAGATCAGTATATCATCGATAAAGACAATGACAAAACGATCAAGGTATTCCTGGAACACACGATTCATTAAACTCATAAAGACAGCAGGAGCATTTGTCACTCCAAATGGCATCACCAAAAATTCATAATGTCCATAACGAGTTCTGAATGCTGTCTTCTGTATATCTCCTTCCCTCACACGTATTTGATGATATCCTGACCTCAAATCAATCTTAGAATAAATCATTGATCCCTGCAACTGATCAAACAAATCATCAATACGAGGAAGAGGATATTTATTCTTTATTGTTACCTTGTTCAATTGTCGATAATCAATACACAGTCGCATTGTCCCATCCTTCTTCTTCACAAATAAAACCGGAGCACCCCAAGGCGATACACTAGGACGTATGTACCCCTTGTCCAATAAGTCTTGCAATTGAGTTTTCAATTCTTTCAATTCAGTTGGTGCCATCCGATAAGGAGCTCATGAAATTGCAGAAGTACCAGGTATCAAATCAATACCAAATTCCACTTCTCAACTCGGTGGGAATCCAGGTATCTCATCTGGAAACACATCCGCATATTCTGCAACCACTGGTATCTCCTCCACTTTCCTTTCTCTTTTCTGTTCAGTTACATCAAGGGCATAAATCAAATAACCCGCATGTCCTCGTTCTAACAAACGAGACATTCGGATTGCTGATATCAAAGGAATCCTTGTCCTCGATCCCTGACCATAGAAATACCATTGATTTCCAGTATCAGACTGAAATCTCACAATCTTCTGACAACAATCCACAACAGACTGATATATCAAATCAGCTTGTAGTCCATACTCAGTCTCAAACTGAATATCACAATCAGACACACTCTGACAAGTCATTACTGTAGTTCCCATGGGTGTCGAAACATAAAGAGGCATCAACAGTGGAGACGAGCATATATGATACTGATCAATAAAGGCTTGTGCAATAAAAGAATGTGATGCACCAGTATCAATCAAAAGTAAAGTTGGATAAGTAAACAAAGTACACTTACCCGCTATCACAGCATCAGGGGCTGCCTCTGCTTCCTCCCTGTTCAATGCATACACTTGAGCCTGAGGTGGTCCTATCCTCTGTCCTCCACCAGACTGTGGTACACCTTGTGGTCTTTGTTGTACTGTATTCTCTGACATGGGTCCTCTTCTCTGTTGTCCACCCACTTGAGGACAATCACGGATCACATGTCCTGGCTTCCCACAACGGAAACAAACCATTGTATCAAACTGTGGACAATTTCTTTGAAAATATGGCCCTCCACATTTAAAACATTGTAATCCTCGTCCACTACTACTACTACTTTCTTGGGACTGTCCCTTAGCTCTTCGGTCATCCCCTTTCCGTGGTCCAAAACGTTTCCCACTAAACCTAGATGAAGATGCACCACCTCGTGGTGATTTAAATTGTTCTCCTCTATGTCTCATACTGTCAGGTGTCGGTGGTTGGGCTTGTCCAACATCTTTGTATACTCCTACAGCAATCTCAGCCATCTCGGCTCTAGTCAATGCTTCTTCATATGATGTAGGGTTATTGGACATGACCCTATCAAACAATTCAGGCCTCAAACCTTTCACAAATTGTCTGATCTTTGCCTTTGTGTTTACAGCAATATGTGGCACATACCGGAGTAAAGAAGAATAGTGTACCGCATAGTCCGATACTGTCATTGCTCCCTGTCTCAAGTTTGTAAATTCATCCTCTTTCCTCTGCCTTGCAGCAACAGAGAAATAATGCTCAAGGAACTTCGTTCTAAACACATCCCAGTTAACTGTCTGTCCTTGCGCTCTCAACTCAAGCACTGTGGATTTCCACCACATCATAGCTTTCTTAGCTAACTGGAATTCAGCTAAGCGTAACCAAGCAGTCTTGGCACACGGTGCTGATACAAATATCTGTTCCACACGTTCTAGCCACTCCTCTGCCAGTTTCCCTGATTCAGTACCCTCAAACCTGGGTGGATGATAACTCAGAAATTGCGTCAACGTCAATTCTCCAGGCAACAATACCTGTTCTACTGGCCCTTGCTCAATCGATGGTGGTGGCACAGGCGCCATTCGTACACTAGCATTACAACTCATGGCATCCCCAACATCCTCATGATACCCTCTGTCTGTCATAGCTGTAAATCAAGGGTTAACAATAACATTCACAATTATATAACATGTGAGAATAACATCATATTCCAAATCCTAACATGATATTACCATTCTCAACATTTTTCAAGTGTTTAGGTAACTCCCTAATCCACTTCCTCTACCCATGTTCATCCCGTTCTCGAACCACTGCTCTGATGCCACTAATGTGGGGTCCTCTTTACTTAATCCATTATGTATTCGATTAACATACATCTGTGAGTCTGAATTAAGTAATAACATACACTGATTAAGAGTATCTTACTAGTTAAGTTGTTACAGGGTTTCTAAAAACCTACCAACTACACATCATATGTACAAACAACAACCTACTACAAGATAATTCCTAGGCAGTGGTTCAGCTCGCAGCGGAAAATGACTCACATCCCGTCTCCCCACGTCTATGAGTCCCTACAGAAACATTCACACAACATGAGTATAGATAACAACTATCACAGTGCGATATCAAAAGAATAACAATAATGATAAAGCACAATAAAATCATCAATAGTGAATGCTCTGTATCATACAACAACAAATGCACTATGTCATGACATGTCTCAACAATCACCCTATTATCACGAGCCCCATAAGATATGCCTATTCAGCTCAATATGTCAGTGGAACTACATCACATCTTCATATTAGCAGCACATATCATAGTACCGTACTCATATGTGATAATATATCTATACTCCGTACGTCAACACGTACCTGTACTACGACAACAAAAGCGATAAATCAGGTGTTGATGGCTAATTGCCTCTTTGCCCCGTCCCCTGTGATGATGCTACAAACACATGAACAATATACCATGTTATAAGAGGCTTCAAAAATAAATGTTACAAAAATTTAACATTTTTCAACAATCTGCCATCACCGATCGATCGCCCCAGATTCTCGATCGATCTATTCACTTTTCACCGATCGATCGAACAAAAGCACCGATCGATCGCCACATGTACCGATTGATCGCCTCAAAATCACCGATCGATCGCCGCATGCTCAAACCGCCTTCAAATGTTTCTGTCAGCGTCGATCGATCGGAAATCCTTACCGATCGATCGCTGCGCTTCGAACATTTCAAACCATGGCGATTTCAAGCATATCTTCATGGTATTTCTTGCACAATTTCCTCTCATTTAACCACCTTTCATGAAATCCTTAGGATCATATAAACATGTTTCTAACATCCTAGAATCCAATTCTTGGCAAAGAAACAAGTTATGATTCTAAGCATAAATATTTGATATTCAAATTCACATACTTCAACACCAACTACACAATTCAAGTGTAAAACCATGAATTCCTTACCAAGATGGTACAATTTCACTTTACACAACTTCCTAGCTCAATTCACAAATGAATCCCAAGCTCAAACCAACAAGAACTTGAAAGAGATGGAGAGGAGCTTGTGTAGTGTTTTAGTAGGTGTAAAATGAGACACTATGTGATTCTCCTCCCTAAATCACTTGATATAAGGTCATTAACTCCCTAACTCACTTGAAGTTAATGACATGTTAAGTAACATGTATTTGAAGATAAAATCCAAATTCAAATGCAACTCCAATTCAAATTCAATTCACATGCATATTCAAATGCCTACTAGTTCATGTTGCTTGATATGTTATTATTTAAATCATTGTACACCATGTTTCATTCCTTGCCCTTGCCATATATCATTTCATACATGTATTAATTCATTCTTGGTTCCACCCGAACCCCCATTATCATACTGCCAATTGAGATAATTATACCACAATCACATCACACGTGTATAAAACAACTCGAGGCATTATAGCTACAGTGCCCTGCCGTGCCAAGCACGGCCCATAACATGGCCATGCCGGGCCAAGGGATGCCAGCCCGTGGGCTGGCACGGCACGGCACGACACTGTTTTCTCTTTTTTTTAATCAGCGATCGATCGCCAATTATGTGGCGATCGATCGACTAGAGGCAGTAGGCTATACACGGGATTGGCGATCGATCACCTAGAGGCAGGAGGCTATACACAGGCATGGCGATCGATCGCCACATAAATGACGATCGATCGCCAATGGCCAATTGTCAAAAAAAGTGTCGTTGAACGGCTTTTTTTAAACAAATTTTTTTTTTGGTTGTTATATATATGTGTATGTTGTGGAAACATTTTATCCTCTCAATCTCTAAGCTCTATATACTTGAAATGCTATACGATCAATTTGTTCACAAGAAGAAAGAAGTTCGTCTTACGTTTGCCAATACAAGCACAAATTATAACTTTTCTGATACTCATAGTAATCGGCTTATAACTTTTTCGATATTTAACCAAATTAAGTGGGTCCAATTTAGATTGACATATAACTCAAAATATGACATTTTATATGTTTAACACTTCCATAAATTCATTCATTTACCAAAGGCAAATTGGGTTTAAACAGCACTCATGCAAAACATGATTTCCAGCTTGACCCATATTGGTATAAAAATCATAATTAATTCATATGATATTCAAATCACCCGATTTTATTAAGGAATTCAAGATAACTCAATATACTACAATGCATCTTTTATGTGCTGAAGCTAGTTCTATCATCTTGAGGTAGTTTCATAGCAAAACATAACATCTTAGAAACTCGCATGCACTGCATTTTCCAGATTACATTGATGTTGGTAAAATTAGCATAACTTTTGGATCCTAGATCAAGAATTGAGTGAGGCCAATGCCAAATGCAAGCTAATACCTAACGCTACAACTCTTATTTGGACATGAACATCAACTTGGAAGCCAGTTATTCCCAGAAAATCTAAGAACACACTGCATGTGTACCCACATGCATTAAATTTGCAGATTGTACACAATTCGGTAAAATGTTCATAACCTTTTGATCTTAACTCCAATTTGGATGCATTTTCTGTCAAATCAAAGATAATTTAAAGATCTTCAACTTTAATTTAGACCTTAACATCAAATTCGAAACATATGTTTCCCAGAAACTCGAAGAACGGACCATAAGTGAACTCGCATGTATTTTATTTTCCAGATTGCACTGACTTTTGGTAGAATTAGCAGATATTTTGCATCCTAACTCCAAATGGAGTGAGACCAGTTCCAAATGCAAGCTAACACTTAACATTACAACACTTATTTAGGCCACTTTCCCAAATTCTAAATGCATTATTCCTAGAATTTCAATGATTTGGACGCATGCATACTGGTTTGCTACAACACACGTTTTACAGCAAGAAATTTAATTTCAATTCCAATCTAAAACCATTGATTCGAACCGTTTCTATTTAAAAACTATATAAAACCATATATACCTTCAATTGATAGAGATTTGATATTTCATCGATTCAAAAAAGACTCAATTTTAATTGAATATTCATCAATTGGAAATCTAATTCCTCCCTCACCTTATTCATAATCAATTAGTCCAAGCATTCTAATTTAACTTTCATCAATCAATCAATCTCTTTATGCGTAATCAAGATTAAAATCATGACACCGTTCAAAACTAGCGAGTGGTGAATCTAAACAACATAAACACAAGCGGTTTATATAAATATAGTCAATAGTTTTCCCTAAGAATTTAATTACACCAAAAGCAGGCAATTATCAATCTTAGTTGCTCCATCAATTTGATAATTCAAACCATTTCTTATTTGATGTGTAATTAGCAATAGATTATATGCAAGTTATTAGGTTGTCAATCCAATAAACAAACAAAAATCAAAACATAGGAAAACATTGATATTCAACAAAATCGATAAATAAAAGCGTAGGAATCTTCCCAAGATAGATAAATCCAAGGATTTGTCTTCCAGCCAATAACTAAAACTAGCTAAACATAATTAAAGCAAAACGATAAACAAAAAGAAAGGGGAAAGAAAACTAATCCAATCGTCGAGGTGTCAATCCTGTCTTCGCTTCGTTCTTCGTAGCGTTCTTCAACAAAAGGTCCGATTTTCGTCTATATATGTATAGGGAGGCTAATGGAGTATGTTAGAGTCCATGTAGGAAGAAAAGAAATCAAGAATCCAAACTTTCCAAAACTCTGTTGGCGATCGATCTCTAATGGCTGGGGATCGATCGCCAGCCTTTATTTTTCATTTTTCTCGGGCGAGCGATCGATCACTGGAAAATGGCGATCGATCGCTAATATGATAATTTTGTTGCTGAAAGTTTCTGCCTCGAGGCGATCGATCTCTGCTTCCTGGGCGATGGATCACCTGTCTTGGTCAACTTTTATGCATTTTCTTGGTCTACTTTGATCTCATGTCTCCGGTGCATTTCTTGATAATTATTCGCCTTTAATAGCTCGATTTCTTCGAGTCCACATACATATACACAAATATACGATTAGGTAGCATATGTATCAAATTAATCATCAAAATATACCAAATCTTAGACAATTAAACGCAATAGATGTGTCTATTTCTAATCACATCAAACTCCCACATACTTAATCTTTACTCGACCTCGAGTAAATCAGACAAAATTAAAATCTTTTTGTTGGCTCATAGTATCATAACAAACTAACTTGTCCTCACTTCAATGCCTCAACAATTTCAAACATGCATAGTAATGAAAGGCGTGAAAAGTTAACAGTGGAACAAGTTCAATCCCTAGACATCTCATACTCACCAAAGTAGCGAACGTGCGTGTGTGGTCATAAACAAGTGTCATGTACAAATTATAGACCCAATAAATGTAAACATACAATAGTTCAAGTTGTACACTAGCACAAGTATAAGCTCACTTGCACATTCTTCTCAACTATCTTAGCCACTTGCTAACACAAATCAAGTAGGTCTTTATTAGCTTGTAGCTTGGCCTAGGTATTGGCTTATGAAAGAAAGGGTAATGATATATCAAGAGTATAATGATATGCACAATTATAAACTTCTCTTCTTGCATGATTTTTCAAACCTTGTTCGTTTTTGCAAGGTTTAACTCATTAATTTTCTTCTTGTGCATTGGCTCTCTTTGGAGTCATGTTTTTATCTATTTTCTCAAGGCATCCATTTCTTTCATGCATTCCATTCTTTTGACAATGAAGTTCACAAAACATATGAGCCTTTGATAACAAGTCCATGTGAATGTGTAAGGCCTCGCTACCTTAAGTGTGGATTAAAAGCTAAGGAGAGCTAAACCTGCATAAATCAGAGTATAAGGTTCATGTTGATGCCTTGAGCTTAAGGATTACATTGCCAAAATAAAATTCCAAAAAGGATTAATTACATTCCCGCAAAATGAATGTTAAGGCTATAGCTTTATACTACTCCTAGAGTAGGGAGTATACAAAATAATCCTATCCCACTATACCGATAGCACTCCTCACAAAGCTCACCGCATCATCCCGGTCCTTAGCCCTCCGTGCCAAAAGCTCCTATAGGAACAACCCCTAAAACCATGAGCATATAATAAACCATATCCACAACAACATGATTATGATATAAAAATGCATAAACCGTAAATACAAATCACTTCCTGTGTTTTATGCATTTAAATGCTCCATTCGGTTGTCCCTGTACCACATTCATAATCAACAGATTATAATATCATTAATAAATGTCATGACATATTTCAATTCCATTAATACCATAACCAATTTCCAGTCTTATTATATCAGCGGCATTAATACCCCTCGCGTTGGCATGACAGCGGTATTAATACCCTTCGCTTCGACATACCAGCAGCATTTAATATCCCTCGCTACAATATGACATCGGCATGTTCTTCGCTTATTAGCGGCAAATATTCTTTCATCGCTACGGTATGACAGCGGCAAGTATTCTATCATCGCTTCGACATGAAGGCGGCAAGCATTCTTCATCACTAGAATATAACCTCGACTTAACATGCACCCATGCATCCAATATACATACGCAACCATAATGCATAATCCATTATGTACGTGCAACCATAATGCATAATCCAAATGTAAAAATACATTTTACCGTCTGATTCCCGTCGTCTCACTATGTACCTATGTTCCAAAATGTGGAAATGTTGTAGGACTTTATCTCCTGTGTTGTGTTGCCACCTAGGAAGGCTCTACACAATCACACAATCCAATATTAAAGGCCAAATTATAATCCAATACCAAAAATCCCATCAATTTAACCAAAATCCAACATTACCCAATTTTCATGCCTCGCGATCGATCGGCCTCAGCTCGTGATCGATCGTCAGGCGCTCAAAATCAAGCACCCAAAATGATGCCTTTCTCGAACGATCGAGAAGCCTCACCGATCGATCGAGAAACTGTCTCGATCGATCGGGAGTTTTGCTCGATTGAGGAGACGTTATCGTCCCAAAGGTTATCCCTGCCTCGCACGATCGATCGAGAGCTCCACTCGATCGATCGTCGAGCCCTGCATTTGCGAGGAAACACCATTTTTGTGCTCAAAATCCAAGCCAACACCTACTACTACAAATCCAACAACCCAACACATTATATACACCAATAATCAACACAAGAAACACCCATAAACACAAAAAAATCCACAATCCAACAAAATATCATCACATAATAAAAACAACCCATTTTTCTCCCAAAACCATAAATCCAAAATCATTTCCACAAGTTTAAACATAACAAGGAGGAACTTCCTTACTCTCTAAGCTTCAATCTCCTTGCAAGAATCAAGATTTTCCAAGTTTGAAATCTCCTCCTCTTCTCTTCCCTTGAAAACGATGGAATAGTTTGGGGAAAGAGGGTTTTGAGTGTTGAATAAAATAAGTGGTGATGGAGAGAGTAAGGGGAGGTATGGGTATGATAGTAGGTTTTAAAATGTGATCCAGTATTTAACATGGTGTATTAAAATATCCCCCACTTGATATTTTAAAAGCAATCACCAAAAGAAAAAATGCACCATAATTACAAATACACATGCTTTCCAAAATAATTAACATCCACCACAATTAAACCATGCCAATGACTTCCACAACATGCATCACAAGCACCCTGAAATGTGCTACCAGTTCATGCCCACTGCATAACTATACATTTCACCACCATAATTAATTAACACCATAATAATGACATAAACATAATTAATGGCTCAAATGCACATAATTATTTCAGGGATATCACAGAATGACACACATCATACTCCCTTCAAAGGTATGGATTTAAAATCATATTAGGCTCATTAGGAAGATGATAAGCTAGTCAAAGAATGTTGAATGGTGGTTTTTAGTATGCTTAGCGTACTACCATTCCTTTTATGCATTAAAGCTCAAAATGGGTATTAGGGATAATTTTTGTTTACATAGTAGGCTTGAAAGGCTCAAACACATCAAAGATTGCATTAATCACTTTCATGTTCCAAGTAGTCAGAGACTTCTTAAGACTAACACAAAGTTCATACAATCTTCAGTAAACTATGCACACTTAACAAGTCATGACAATATCGTGCTCAATATATTCAACTACTATGTCAAAGCATAATTTGCATTAGAGTTCAAAGTGTTCCAAGATTAAAAACTCACCTATGTTCAAAAGGATGCATGTCCTCAATTGGGTTTTATCATGGTCTAGTGATTCTAAGCATGCGTTCATTACTAACTATGAGCTAAAAAAATTCAATTTTTTTGATTTTTTTGTATTTTTAAAATAGGAAAACAATAACGCACCACTACTCCATCCCCCATACTTAAATCTTACATTGTCCCCAATGTAAGCCAAAATTGTAAGGAAAGAGAAATTAGATACTAATAAAGCAGTAAAAAAATAAAAAGGAAAGAGAAACTAACTCCCCTTGGGTTCCCTCCCAAGCAGCGCCTCTGTTTAACGTCGGTGGCCCGACTCCAATGCTTGTGGTCATGGTGGTTCTTGTTTGGTGTCCAATGCCACCTTTTCCCACCTCAGTATCCTTCTGACAGCTTGAAGGCGATGCATATTCGCCTTATACTTCTTTGAGGTCCTCAACCCGTTTTGCATCTCCTTGTTTTTTAAAGATGCATCTTGAGATGGTTCAGGAGGAAGTTTCAGCTCGATATTAGGTACATGCAATTCGGAATTGAGATTTTTAAAAGGAGAATTTGGTAAAGCAGTAGTAATACATGAAGTATCAGTCAAAATTTCTCTCATACCTCCTTCGTCAACAAGTCGAGTAGTTACCCTATGTTCATGCTCAGTGACAGTATGTGATTTTTCTAGTGATACGTGATGTGTGATGCCAATAGTATAATCAGTGGTAGGAGGATGAATGAGACTATGAGTATTGAACTTAGCTACCTCACCATTAAACTCCATAGTAAAAGCACCACCACTTACATCTATTATGCATTTGGAAGTTTTCAACAATGGTCTCCCTAACAGCATAGGGCTGCATTTATTATCATTTTCCATGTCAAGTACGTAGAAGTCAGCAGGAAAGATATCAAATTTCACTAGAACGTCATCAAGTATTCCCCTAGGGTAAACAATAGACCTATTTGTTAATTGAGTAGCAATTTCAGATTTTTTTCAAAAGTCCTAGTTCTAAAGATGTATAGATTGAATAAGGCATAACATTTATTGTTGCTCCTAAATCTAGCATGGCCTTATCAATTCTATTTTTTCCAATCGTGCATGGGATAGTTAACATACTTGGATCCGTGCATTTAGTAGGGGTTTCCTTCTCCTCATCGTTGGAAAAAAATCATCAAACATGTCCTTTTCATCACGGTATTCGACCTTCGGGTCTTCTTCCACCGCACATGATTCTTCTAAACATTTGACATAACGCTCAGTTAGAGACATACCTTTTGGAGTTGCAGGATGTGCAAGCTCATTTTCCTCTAGTGGTCCATGTATCTCCTCTTCTAGCTTGGGTGGCGAAAGTACCACCTTCCCCCGAGGTTTCTACCTCTACATCACTCCTTGAGGCGACTGCACTGACGGTCTCTCTTGGTGCCTCCATCGTCCGGGAGGGTATAATGTCTAAGGTTCATGCTGCTATCCTATTGATCGATGTTGCTATTTGCTCCAATTGAGTACTCAAATCTTGTGTGCTACCCCTGAATTCCTGTTGAAATTGCAAAGTACTATCACTGAGTTTTGAAACAAGATCCTCTAAAGACTTACCAAGGGTAGTGGGTTGAGATTACTGCGGCCAAGGCAGGCATTGCGGTACGTATGGCGGTAGATAGGACTGCATGTAAGATGGAGGTGGGCTCATCCATTGATTTGTGTAGCTGAGATTGTGATGATAACTCTAGCTTGAGTTGTATTCGCTTTGTCCACTCCCTACGCCAAATTTTTGCACAAGATATGCCAATTCATCCAAGCTCCTATAATCCACCATGGCAAGCAGCATGCCTCAGTGGTTTGTGATTATATGTTCACCTGTAAGCACCAACAAACCACAGTAGCAATATAAGTACAAAAATAAATAAATAAATAAATTAACACAAAAATATAACAAGCCTCCCGGCAAAGGCGCCAAAATTTGGTAGCACTTATCGTGTATGCCTAAATTAACCCCACTCAATCCTCAAGATTGATAACAATAATGTCGTAGTGTGAGTAGGGATCGATCTCACGAGGAGGTGTGATTTGTGTGTTAATGAAAATAAAAAACAAAACAATTAAAATAAAAGGATGGGGTTTTGAAGTTGAATTATACTAATTAAAATTAAAAAGAAAGATTAACTAATGAAAGCAATTCTTGTATCAGTCGACTCTACCTTAGATATTATCATCTATTTCATCAATTCACAAAAGACTAAATTTTAATTGAATATTCATCAATTGAAAACCTAGTTCCTCCCTCACCTTATTAATAGTCAATTAGTCTAAGCGTTCTAATTTAACTTTCATCAATCAATCAATCTCTTTATGCGCAATCAATATTAAAATCATGACACCATTCAAAACTAGTGAGTGATGAATCTAAACAACATAAACACAAGCAGTTATAAATTTAGTCAATGGTTTTCCCTAAGAATTTAATAACACCAAGAGCAGGCAATCAGTCAACCTACTTAGTCCCGTCAACAGTCAAGTTACTCACATATTTAACCCTTGAATGATAGCTAAGTAATAATAATTTTAGGTAAATTAAGTTAAGCCGTGAATGGTACTAAGTTTTCTGATGATACTTAGTAGGAATGTCCCCTTGGAATATGTAGGGAATAATTGAATGCTATTTCTTAGCGTGAAATATTGATCGATTGTAATTAGAGCCTAAGAATGTGATGACAACAAATCATGTTAATTTAAATAATGTTGTTGGAATAATATAATGATGATTTCTTGGGCTTATTGATATCTAAATGATGTGATTAATTCATAATGGTGAATAACCTATGTAAATTTATACTTGGGATAATATATGGTTATACATGATTTGGAGTTAGCACTTGATGTTATAAGCACCGACTTCGAAATTAAATGAAATGCTAAGTTTCCACATATTTAGAAAACTTGAGTTTAACCGACTATATTGCACGAATGTGGTTCTGTAGGTAATGAAATTATTTCTAATTGTTCTTGGGGAATAGAGATTTGAATTACACTTTATGCGCTACATAATTGACGTGTAATATACATCGAAGGTTATATCGATGTATTTGAACTTTGGGGCCTCGATAGGACTAGTGTTAAAATTGCATTAAGTTCTTAATGATTTGAATTTGAGTTTTGGGAAGTAAGAATTTATGTTTTCCATGATTTGTATTTTATAGAGGTTTAATACTTTTGAGGACTAAGTATTGAACCAAGTGGAAATCATTGGTTCTGATTGCTGAATAATTTAGAGAAATTATTCTCTAGGAAATCAAGTCGGTACCTTATGATACAAGTTCATAGGAACGTTATCCATGGATATACGCTTTGAATGAGTAAATTGTTGAATCTAAGATGAACTTATTCAATGACCTAGAGATTGCCCTGATATAACTAATTTAAATTTGGACAATGGGTATCGATAGTGAAATTTTATGGATTTCTAGTTTTAGAATTTTACTAAGTTGAAAAGAAAGTTTCTATCTTTATGAACTTGTTGAAAATAAGCATGAAAATTGTGGATTTGACCAGCTATTATAGATGATGTATCGAAAGATTTTCTCAGATAGCACGACCTATCACCCACTTGATCAAGAAGAATCAAAGTTTTTAATTGGTCAGACGAGTGTGAGAATAGTTTCCACGAATTGAAACAGAGGTTAACTACAGTCCCAATGTTTGCTTTACCATCTGGAATTAGGGGGATTTGTAGTTTGTGCAAATGCATCATCCAGAGGTTTGTGATGCATCCTAACGCAACATGAAAAGGTGATTGCTTATGTTTCAAGGCAGTTGAAACCTCATGAATCTCGAAATCATGTTCATGTCTTAAGCTAGCAGCCATTGTTTTTGCCTTGAAAATACGACGACATTATTTATATGGCGAATAGTGCATTATATGCTCCGACCATAATAGCTTAAAGTACATCTCAGTCAGTCGGAGCTGAACATGAGACAAAGACGATGGATGGATTTATTAAAAGATTTTGATTACGAAATTCAATACCAGCCAGGAATGTGGTTCAAGTGAGCCGAAAAGTGCAGGATGTCATAGCAGCATCGATCCATATTTGGCAGAACTATGATGATTTGTGCACATATGGATGAGCTTATCAGCCATAGTGAGATTATTTCCTTGTTTATGCGCTTCAGTTTGACCCACAAATTATCTCGACGACTAAAAATGCTCAAAAGATAGATCCATATATTCACAAGTTAAGGAAGTTGTTCTATTTAATCACCCATCTAGATTCAATGTATCAACTGGTGGTTGGTTGCAACTAAATAACATGTTAGTGTACCGAATCTTACGAACCTGAAGGAAGCTTTGTTTCAGGAGGCACACTGCAGTCGCCATAGTGTCCATCCCTGAAGCCGTAAGATGTACCATACACTGAAAACCCAATTTTTGTGGGAAGGTATGAAGAAAGAAATTGCCAAGTTTGTGGCAATATGTTTGACATGCAAACAGATTAAAGTAGAGAGAATGAGACCTGGCATTATGCTCTAGACTCTAGAAGGGCCATTGTGGAACTGGAGAACATATTGCCATGGATTTCATAACTCATTTACCCAGGTCGAGCAGAGGTTGTGATGCAATCTGGGTTATTGTTGACAGATTATCCAAGTCAGCACATTGTATACCATATGAACATACCTACTTGACGTGATATTTCTTACCGCAAGCACACGGTTCTCAAGTTTTAGTATAAAAGATGTCGAACCCACGGAGATTGATTATAAAGTTATATCTAAATACTGATTTAAAATAATCTTCGTTTTATCTAGAGAATCGAATGGTTGAGTTGTTTTATGCAAATAATAAAAATCAATTAAACTACCAATGATCAAATCTTGAGTTGGAAAAATCAATTAGAGACGAATCTAGGAGTTTGATTTCACTTGTTCATCCACTACACTTATCATTCCTTGATCTCAATATTATGGATTTTCCTATTTTACTAGCCGAGATTTCTTATTTATTTTCTACTCCCTCTCTCTAGTGTTAAGTAGAAGTAATCATCTAACATCAATCTTGATATCTCTATCTACGATCAAATATCAAACAATTGAATTTGCACAGTAATTCCTTTTACGACTTCTATGGAGTTATAGGTCTCTCGAACTCTATAAACTTCTACGATATGAATCCCTTCTATCATATTCACAACCCCCACTCTCGAGTGATAGATCACAAATATATCATCATTCAATCTATGGCCAGTATATCAAAAGCATTAAGAATAGGGAAACATAAATAACCATATGGAAATCCAAATAAATCAATCAATTCATAATAAGCATAGTTTCAAAACAAGCGACATCGTTCTCCTAGAAAAATAGAATTAGTTCATGATCGAATGAATTAAACACATAGACATGTTTAAACAATTCATAAAACCAAATAAAAGTTAGAAATACAAAACGATTTAGAAGATATTCTCCGTTCTCAGATGAACGCCTCCGTGAAATCTCTACTTTTTACTCCGAGCCGTCGTCTTCTCTTTTTCTCCTCCTCAAAACCTAGTTCTTTTTCTGATGGTGTATGTCCCTTTTTTCCCCAAAAATGCCATTCAAAACTCCTCAAGTCTGAGTGAATCAGATAAGGAAGGTATGAAAAATTTCCAAAATCCTGGTGGCGTATTTACGCCAATGATACTGGTGTAACCATGCCGATGATGTGGTAAAAATTTGGCTTCCCGCGTAACTGGCATATTTACGCCACGGGTCTGGCGTAATTACGCTTCCACTGGAGCAGCTACTCGTCAAAATGGTGTAAATGCATTTGTTGTAGCACTGGAGTATTTATGCCTTAGAATGGCGTAGTTACGCCTACTTTAACTCTCAACATTTTCAATTGCCGTAGGCTTGGCATATTTACGCCTCTTGGAAGGCATATTACGCATGTATGTAGAATGGAAAACTTGGAGCATTGACATCAATACATCATTTTAATCCGCTTTTTTTGCACCCTCTTAGTCCACAATCCAGGTAAAGACGTGGCAAAACAATACCCAAAATGTAATTCTAATCGAAAACCAGCAATAACCCATGTAAAATATGAAGGAATATGAGTGTATAAAATACACTTATCAAACCCCCTAAACATAAACTTTTGCTAGTCCAGAGCAAAACAAACACGAAATCTGAAACAAAGAACACACAAAACAATGTTCTGAAACAATCCAATTGTGTAGGCCTCAGAAATACATGGTTCAAAATTCTCAATTCAAACATCAATTCTTGCCTACTAATGAATTCTCGTGTGTGTGTGTGTGTCATTTCCATTTTATCAATTCAACATCTCGTATGCAATCAACAAGTCAAAAGATCAATAAATTTCATGACTCTGTCACCCATCATTAATGCCACTCTTTACCAGAGTGATTCATTGTCTACACAGATCAACGAGATTTTTCATGGTGTAGAATAGGTCCAACAACAATATATCAACAAGGCAACCAATGGACAAAAATTATATCACAACAATGCGACGTGTGTGTGTGTCAAACACATTCACTACTGTCTTTTTGAGAGTCCATAAGCTTACCAATCGTACCCATCTCCACTAGTATATTGGACGAATGTGAATCGGTTAATAGGTCTTAACTGGTTTGTAATGTAAGGCTTCGGCTCATGGCTTCAATGAAAGGGTAGGACATTGAAACAAGAGAGTAAGTCAAATATAACATTGTTGCGCCATCTCATCTCAATTTTCAGTCATTTCATTGGATTCATCAAATTTTCTTTGGAATTCACCCTCATTTCTCATCTAGTTTATCATTCACCTCATTATTTCATCATTTTTTTTACCACTATTTCTCACCTTCTATTATTTTAGAAATAAGAACACGGAGAGTTTGGAAATTCAAAGCGCACAAGTGCTTACTCACTTGAGGGTAGGAAAAATAGTGTATATGTTATCAACAAGGTGGTTGATATGGGATTTTGAAGTGATGCCAAATGGGGGTTGTCATGTGCTTTTGCACATACCATTCGATTTTCAACAAGCTCAAGGGGTTGACTATGGATAAAATGATTTTTCATTGGGTGGCAAAAGCTCAAACGGATCAAAAATTGCCTAATCATCCCAAAGCCACATATGTCTGTATTTCGCCTCGAAGTGTACTAAAGCAGTTCTAGACTTCTCTCAATTCACAGATAATTAATGTGGTTTAACACTTGTGCTCAGAGAATGTGTTATCAAAAGAATTTGAATGAGAATCTGAAACATAATGCAACAATTTAAGTCTCATTCTTTCAGAGTTAGGCTCAAAGGACTACTAAAGCATTTTAGTGCCAATGAAAATATCGAAGGCCCAATGTACTTCACAAGAACTTCCTATGTCATTTCTGTGCATTTTTAGAATCGACTGATAGCATCAAAAGGCATTCGAAAAAGTCATTCATTTGCTCAAGAAACTATCAATTTAATCAAGTAGTTATGGCATCAAGTACATAATTATGTGAAAATTCAACAGGCAATTTCTTAAACCAATTCAAAGTTTCAGATAATTTAAAGCTCACATCTCATCATTGGCCTCCACTGACTCGTAACACAATTGATGACACTCGCAACTCAACAGACTCTAATCAAGGATAAACAAACAATGTAACTAAATAAAGCAAGGAAGACACAACTGACCAAAATAAAAAGAAATCCCCCCTAAACTTAGAAATTTGGATTGTCCTAAATGCATAAAACATTAAGAACCAAATGGAACGATGCACATACCTAGGCGACGGCCGTCAGTGGTCGTCGTCGTCATCCATATCATCTGCGGGCAGTTGTTAAAATGGTGGTGGCTGGAAAGTAGGCGGTTGTGGAAACAATCTCTGAGGGAACTCCTCAGCGAGGGTTGAGGTAAAGTCCACCACGAAGTTCATGTATGTATCTTGACACTACTGGAATGCCTCTTGGCGCTGCAGGTATGCTTAGCTTGATCCGTTACACAATGCTCCAAATCAGTGAGTCTGTTAACAATGTTGTGAAGGTCCAGAATCGGAGCAGATTCATTCGGTGCTGGCTCGCTTGAGATGCCTGCACGACTAGATGATTGGGGGCGTCACCCTCGAATAGTAGTTCTCAAAAACAAGATAGGCTTGTGAATTTTCAAGCGCTTTTCATCAGGGCCCCATCGCACCCCCGCATAGTAGCATAACTCAGTAATCAACATGGGGTGTGGGAATCCCAAAGTTGCTGCTCCTTTGCAAGCAAACTCAATGGAGTACTGTAGGGCAAGTCCTAAGTCAATAGATAAGCCAGTCACAATAGCCAAAAGCAAGGCAGCTCTGTCCTTGGTTAGATCATTGGCATGAAGAGCTGGCTTAATCCGTGCCTTGATAAAGGAGAACCACAATTTCTCATTTCCTTTCAGTGCAGAGGCTGGAAAATTGACAAACCGATCATGGTTCATTTTCCAACGCGCATCAGGGTCGCACAACCTCAAAATGATCTCATTGTAGTCGATGTGTTCATTGATATAGTTAGTGTATTCGTCATCGTCCACATCTGGCATCTCTAAGAATGTATTGATGGTGTGGCGATCAAAGGCTACCATTTGTCCCCGAACCAAGACTTTGTAGTCCTCGTGTCTCACAGAGAGGTTGGCATAAACTTCACTTACGACAAGCTTCACCGCATCATTCGGTTCCTTAAAAAATTCCCCCCAACAACGAGCTCTGGCACTTTGAAGGATGGAGTGGTGGGGATCAGAAAAGTCAAACCCATGCTCACTGATCCAGGGCCTACCTATTTCCAACTTATAAGTATTTTCAGCGTCAATATTCCATAATTTCTGGGCATCAAAAGATACTGATGAAGAAGCGGGTTCTTTTTGTTTGGAAGTGCTCCCTTTTGTTTCTTCTTGGGTGTCATTAGATGTGCACTTCCAATATAAACAGAATTAACAATAACCCACAAAAGTTCTCCCAACGTGGATAATTCACTCCCACGACAAGCAATCCAAACTTTCAAAGTCCACAAGAATAGCACACCCAATTTAAAACTCCAAGTCTATCAAAGCACAAAAGTTTTCCACTTTTCCTCACAAGAGCTCAATAATCTTTGAGAAAGTATACTCACCCAATCTTAGATGAAGCAAAATCGAGTTTTGGTTGGAGAAGCAAGAGCACCACTTAGCAAACCCCCTAAACTTGCTATCTGCAAGAATTAACTCCAAAAACCTGCAAATAATAGAAAAGATAATAGATTTCAGAGATGGAGTTGCTTAAACAAGAGAAATTGAATATTAAAGAGTGAAAAAATGGGATTTTGGTGGGAGGGGTGTGGGTTAGGGTTTGAGAAGAGGGTGTAAATGTGTGAAAAAATCTGAAGTTTTTGACTTAAATCGCGGGTGGCGTAATTATGCCTCATAAGATGCGTAAATACGCCGACTGCACTGCCTTGAATACCCTTTTTTCCAGAATTTTTTAACATGCGTATTTACGCCTGATACTAGGCGTAAATACACCTAGTCTTTGACATTGAAGAAAATAAATTTTTTTTCTGGCGTATTTACGCCTGGTTAACGGAGTGAATATGCCAATGCATTTTTTTATAAAATAAAGGATACATAATTTGGGTTGCCTCCCAAAAAGCGCTTAGTTTATAGTCATCAGCCCGACCGTCTTCCATTCGTTCACTTAGGCTCACTCAGATGAACGTAGTCCACGTTCCTTACTTCTGCCCCAATAATAATGCTTCAAACGCTGACCATTTGCTTGAAATGTTTGCCCGTCATTGCATTTCAGTTCAATTGCTCAATGTGGTGTCACTTTCTTGATGATGAACGGACCGCACCATCGTGACTTCAACTTTCCTGGAAACAGCCGAAGACGAGAGTTATAAAGAAGTACTTTTTGACCAGGAATGAACTCTCTTCTCACGATTTGCTTGTCATGCCAATTCTTTGTTTTCTCCTTGTCAATTTTTGCATTTTCATAAGCTTCATTATGAAACTCATCCATTTCAGTGAGCTGTAGCAACCGTTGCTCACCAGCGGCTTTCAAATCAAAGTTCAGCTTCTTTATGGCCCAAAAAGCCCGATGCACCAACGCTACAGGTAAGTGGCATGCTTTCCCAAAGCAAAGACAATATGGGGGCATCCCAATGAGCGTTTTGAATGTAGTTCTGTACGGCCATAGTGCATCATTCAATTTCAGAGCCCAATCCTTTCGGTTGATGCTGGCAGTCTTTTCTAGAATTAGCTTAATTTCCCAGTTAGAAATTTCAGCTTGGCCATTTGTCTGTGGATGATAAGCCAGTGCAATTTTGTGCCTCACAGTATATTTTGTCATCAAAGCACTGAAGATCTTGTTACAAAATTGAGTACATTAATGATTCATCACTTATAATGAGTGCCAAACATCGTAAAGATGTTCTTTTGCACAAACTCAACCACAACATGAGCATCATTAGTGGATGTGGTGATTGCTTCAACCCACTTAGAAACATAATCCACTGCCAACAAAATATACTATTGGCCACAAGAGAATGGAAAGGGGCCCATGAAATCAATACCCCATACATCGAAGATTTCTAACGATAAGTGCCCTACCTGTTGCTAAGAATGGTCTCCCCAAAATCAATGGTACATCTCCATATTCTTCCATATCCAGTACCACAAAATCTGTAGGGAAGATAAATTTGTCCACCTTAACAAGTACATCTTCACTTATCCCTCGAGGATATGTAAGAGACCTATCCGCCAATTGCAAGGTAATGGTAGTAGGCTTCACTTCTCCAAGCCCTAAGCTCCTGAAAACAGATAAAGGCATTAAATTAATACTTGCACCTAAATCACATAATGCCTTATTAAATGTGTAACTACCAATAATACAAGGAATAGTAAAACTCTCTGGTTCTTTTAATTTTTGTGGTAGCTTCTTCTGGAGAATAACAATGCATTCTTCTGTGAGATTCACAGTCTCAAATTCCTTGAACTTTCTCTTCTATGCCATTACACCCTTCATGGACTTTGCGTAATTAAGCATTTGTTGCAAAGCATCAGCAAAGGGAATGTTAAAGTGGAATTTCTTGAAAATCTCCAATCTGCAAACTGGTCATCTATGGCCTTTTTCCTGAAGCGTTGAGGATTTGGAAGTATAGGCTTGAACATAGGAAGTTTTCAGGTTGATTTACTTGCTTCTCCTTTTTGACTTCTTTAGGGATTTCATCCTGAATATGAGTCTCATCTACTGATGGCTCATCAACATGTGCTGGTTCTACATCCCCAAGTTCTTTGCCATTTCTCAATGTCACGGCCTTGCACTGCTCTTTTGGGTTCACGTCAGTGTTGCTAGGAAATATTCCTCTTTGTTGGTTGTTCATGGCATTAGCAAGCTGCCCAATTTGAACCTCAAGATACTTCATCGTAGCACCCATGTTATTCATGTGACCTCAATCATATCAAGCCTTGACTTGTTATTCTCAAGCCTCAATGCCGAGGTTTGAACAAAGTTACCTACCAAATTCTTCAAATGATGGTTTACCTTCGTTCTTTTGTGGAGCATATCCAGGTGGCTGTGTCAATGCGTTATTGTTGTTGGCATATGAAAGTTTATCATTGTTAGACCCTTGTTGGTACTGATTTCCTCGGTAGTTGTTATTGTTGTTGGGATACCGATATTCAAACCATTGTAAAATAACTGGATTTGCAAACAGTTCTCATAGTTGTGTTGTGGGCACCTCCTCAATAAATCCACATAAATCTCTCACATGACTCATAGAGTTGTTCAGAATCAATTTACCTGAACGTACTGATTTCAGTCCTCAGTTGGGCTAACTTAGCTGGCGGAAAGAACTTTGAGAGAAATTTCAATGCCATGTCTGCCCATGTGCAAATACCACAATCTGGAAGAGATTGTAACCAGCTCCTTGTGTGGTCCCTAAGAGAGAAAGGGAACAAGCGCAGTCACACAGTGTCTTCTGGAACACAATTCATTTTCACAATATCAACTATCTCCAAAAATATTCTCAGATGTAAGTGTTGGGATATGCCCTAAGACAAGTCATTAGATGATTGTTTAAGACATACAATGTTTATGATTTTATGAATGGCAATTTATTATTATATATTATTCGTTTAACTGTGCAATGTGAATTAATATATATGTTAATGTCCTTAGAATAATATTGTATTATTCTTAAAGATGTCCCTAGTCAAGTATTATCATGAATAGGGATAATGATAATACGTAGAGACTAGTATGTGTTGATTGATGAATTGTTCATTGATATGAGATATCAAATCAACACATGGGTACATGTTAGAGAACGATGTACTGGACAGACCCACCATGAGAATGCAACATGGATAGTTATATGATCGTCATATGCAATTCTCATAGTGATAATAATGTATGTAATCCTTACGACTTGTGATCATCAGAGATCCCAACATAAGGAGTTATGTATCTTGATATTGTCAAACGTTACCCGTAACAGGGTAAACTATAAAGGCGACTATTGGATACACTACGAATTATGTAGAGGGGTGTTGACTGATCGAGATAGGATTTGTCCCTCCTATATAACAGGAGATGTGTTTGGCCCTTGATCAAGTGAGAACTAAAATGCATGGCCATGCTCGAATGAGTCGATATGAGATATCGAGCTTATTCGTTTATTCTAGTTCTACTTGGGGATCAAGAAATAAAGATTGAATATACGAGTATGACTATTCCATGGCTCGTGTTCAATCTAAACACAAAGGACAAAGGGATTAAGTTACATGGTTAATATTATCACAAGTTCTAAAGGTTATGTCGAGTCATTAACATTCTTGTAATTTGGGTAGCCTTGATGTGTTGCTAGACACCGCTCTTTGCTTGTAACGTAAAATGAGATTTTATGTCACTGCCAACATTACAAGATCCTATCGGGTCGCACAAAAGATTAAATCGAGAAGGAAAATTAAATTCATTGGATGAATTAATTAATTAAGAAGAGTCTTAATTAAGTGATTAAAAGGTTTTAATTAAATCATGGGTTTGGGCCCATAAGACTTTGAGAAAGTCTTGAACTTAATTAAGCCCTTTTAATAACATGGTATAATTAATTGTAAGACAATTAATTGACATTGATTCCAACCTAAACACTAACAAGCAAGACACGGCCGCCTCCTACAATCATCAAAGAGCTCTCGGTTTTTCCTTTGTAGCCGTGAGACTTGGTGATTCGTTGGACGTGGTGCTGCTCCGTGGAATCTGCTCAAACACGCTACAAGGGTGAGACTTTTGTAAACCTTTATCCGATATGAATCCCTATGTATAGATCCGCGTTTATAGTAATCCAAAATTTTATTATTCCGCTGCGTTCCATGCTTGTTGGATTACTTACAGTAAGTTGGGTCTTCAACAGCGGAACCACCAAACTGATTCTGTTGCACCATACTTATCAATGCAGGCTTAAGTTCAAAGTTGTTGGCATTGATAGAGTCTGACGAGCGATTCCAGAGTAACTGTTGTTGACCGTTGGTTTGAAATAGTCTCTGATGACCATTTGAGGTTCAACATTCTCTTGTGGAGGTGGTTCGTTGTTGTCTCTATTCACAGCCATTGCTATTAATTCTTCCCTTCTTGCTTTTCTCAATCTAGTTGCAGTTCCCTCGATCTTAGGATCAAACAACAACGATTCGGGAGTTGTATATTTTTGCATGCGCTGCAAAAGCCCAGAGAAACAACAATCAATTCAAAGTAAAAAAATAAAAGCTCTAGATTAAAACCAAGATTAATTGGTACAATATCAAATTGTAATAAATAAAACAATCCCCGGCAACGGTGCCAGAAACTTGACGTGATATTTCTTACCGCAAGCGCACGGTTGTCAAGTTTTAGTATAAAAGATGCTGAACCCACAGAGATTGATTATAAAGTTATATATAAGTACTGAATTAAAATAATCTTCGTTATATCTAGAGAATCGAATGGTTGAGTTGTTTTATGCAAATAATAAAAATCAACTAAACTAACAATGAACAAATCTTGAGTTGGAAAAATCAATTAGAGACGAATCTAGCAGTTCGATTTCACTTGTTCATCCACTACACTTATCATTCCTTGATCTCAATATTATGGATTTTCCAAGTTTACTAGCCAAGATTTCTTATTTATTTTCTACTCCCTCTCTCGAATGTTAAGAAGAAGAAATCATCTAACATCAATCATGATATCTTTATCTAAGATCAAATATCAAACAATTTAAATTGCACAGTAATTCCATTTACGACTTCTATGGATTTATAGGTCTCGAACTCTATAAACTTCCACGACATGAATCGCTTATATCCTATTCACAACCCCCTCTCTCAAGTGATAGATCACAAATATATCATCATTCAATCTATGGCCATTAGATCAAAAGCATTAAGAACAAGGAAACACAAAAAAACCATATGGAAATCCAAATAAATCAATCAATTCAAAATGAGCGTAGTTTCAAAACAAGCTACATCGTTCTCCTAGAAAAATATAGCTAGTTCATGATAGAATGAATTAAACACATAGACATGTTTAAACAATCCATAAAACAAAATAAAAGTTAGAAATACAAAACGATTTAGAAGTTATTCTTCGTTCTCACATGAACGCCTCCGTCTCGTGATGAAATCTCTATTTTTGCTCCGAGCCATCGTCTTCTCTTTTTCTCGTCCTCAAAACCTAGTTCTTTTTCTGATGGTGTATGTCCATTTCTTTCCCCAAAAATGCCCTTCAAAACCCTCAAGTCCGAGTGGATCAGATAAGGAAGGTAGGAAAAATTTCCAAAATTCTGGTGGCGTATTTACGCCGATGATACTTGTGTAACCACGCCGATGATGTGCTAAAAATTTGGCTTCCCGTGTAACTGTCATATTTACGCCACGGATCTCGCGTAATTACACTTCCACTGGCGTAGCTTTTTCTCAAAATGGCGTAGTTAAACCTGACTTATTTTTCAGAAAAGCATGTGGGATCCTCGTTACTTAATCCATTATGTGTCAAATCTCTATACACATGTGAGTAGGATTGAAGTGATAATACACACTGATTAAGAATTTACTATGTCAGTTGTTACAACATTTACAAAACCCTAGGAAAAACCTTGACATAATTTACAACACATGTACATCAGAACAACCTAAAGAAGTTCAACTCATATTCAGTGGTTCAGCTCGCAGAAGAAATCGACTCACAATCCCGTCCTCCCACGTCTATGAGTCCCTACAGAAACAATCACACAACATGAGTATTGATAATCAACCATCTCAGTTCTATATCAATAAGAAAAACATAGTACGATAAATTATCATCTAAAATCTCAACTGTGACTGTTTTGTATCATGCATCACCAAATGCAAATATGTCATGACATGTCTCATTCATCATCATGTTATAACGACGCACATACGATATTGCTTTTCCCCTCAATATGTCAGTGGAACCTCCTCACATCTTCATATTAGCAGCATATATCATATATCCAGCTCACACGTTACGGTACAAAGCATATACTCAACAAGAGTATACCTCTCATGCCAACATATATACTCAACAAGAGCATACCTTTTATGGCATCAACCTCAATAATATGAATGTATACCAACATGAATGTGTACTCATATTATTCCAACAATCATATAATGTAATCTCAACATATAGAAGCAACATCACATATATCAGTATTCAATACTCGTACGTCAACACGTACCTGTTGTGCGACACAAAATATATAAAGTCAGGCGTCAATGTTTAACCGCCTCATTGTCCCATCCCTGTGATGATGCTACATGAAAATCAACAATAAACAATGTCATAAACCATTTCATTAGACAACTACCAAGAAAATACCACATTTTCATAATCTTGATCTTGCGATCGATCAGTCAATCCCAACGATCGGTCTCTCCAACTAATTAACCCTAGCGGATGATCGATTTTTGGTAGCGATCGATCGCTATTAAAGTATAATTTTCATAAAATGCTACGGCCTTCCTCGATCGATCGGTCCTCTTTTAGCGATCGATCGGTCCTCTTTGCGATCGATTGGTCACATGCAGCGATTGATCCCTCCAAGCAAAAACCGCCTTAAACTTTCCCCCGTCTCAGCGATCGATCAGTATGATACGAGCGATCGATCGCTTGACAGCAACAGTTTCAGAACATGGTGTTTTCAAGCTTATCCTCATGGTTCTACCTCTAGACTTGAACTTACACCACCAACACTTGATAAAAGTGCTACAAATACATGACATGTACTTCTTTTCTACATAATTCAAGATTAATTCTTGCTACTTCAAGCTAGATCAAATCAATAGATATCATAATCACTTCTAGTATGCTTATATGTTTTCACTACTCCACATACACATCATATCTTAATGAAATCTTACCACCAAGCTTTGAAGTCACTTCCCACAACTTATTATCTTGATTTCCAAGTTGAATGTCAAGAAAAGAAGCAAAACCAAGCAAGGTTATTTGGAAGAGCACTTGTAGAGAATTTGTAGCTGTTTATGGTGTAAGAATGTTTTCTCAATCTGATTTGCAGTTATATAATAGCCTTCAAATTCACATGTACATGCAACTATCATATCAAATTCAAATGTATGCAAATTCATGTAGACTTATTGTCCAACTACATGTAACTCATGTCCTTCCTATACATAGCATAGCTCTCTTGCTACATGTTTAACAAACTATGTACATCATTTCATTGTTTCCAACTATGTTTCATTCATTTCAACATGAATCTTATTCTTTTCATCATATGTCCACTACTCACACTCGGTTCCACCTGAACCCGAGTCCACATCATACAGTAATTATATCATAATTATTCAATCATCACATCAAACATATATGATTCATATCGAGGTATTACAATTCTCCCCTACTAATTGAATTCCGTCCTCAAAATTGCATAAACATTATGACTGCAATACTACAACATATACTCAACTATATGTTTAACACAGTAAAACTTGTAGTAATATGAATGCTCACCAGTATAAACAACAACATAAAACATACCAGAGAATAAATCGGGATCTTGTTGCATCATATGTTGCTCCGTCTCCCATGTTGCCTCCTCGACACCCCGTCTATCCCACTGTAACCATTGGAATTACTTTACTTATCGATTTTCGCTCTTCTCGATCCAAGATCTTAACCGGTCCTTCCTCATAGGACACGTCTGTATCCAACTGTACTTTAGACGGTTGCAATAAATGACTCGGATCTGGTTCATATTTCCTCAACAGCGAAACATGAAACACATCATGAATACTACTCAATGATGGCGGTATTTGTAAGGAATCCAACATGCAAAATACGCAACGGAAATAAAATTTGGACTCCTAACCATGGATCTATACAAAGTATTCATATCGGAATGATTAAAGTGTCTCACCCTTGTAGCGTGTTTGATGCAGAATCCTCGTTGTAGCACCACGAGTCACAAACGAAAATTTACACCTTCGTCTCTACGGTATCCACACGATCAAATCGAACAAGGGACATTCAAGAACAAGTTGCTAGACTTATTCTTGAACCCAAAACCAAACTCTCGGTTCAAAACCGATTAACGGCAGCCTAAAACCACCAAGAAAGGATCGACGACGGCCGTGAGGAGGGAGGCGGCCGTGAAGCGTCTTGGATGAGAGGAGGCGGCCGAGAGGAGAGGTGTAGGTTTAGAGATTATAATTGTAGTGTCTCACAATTAATTATAACCTTGTATATATATTATAAGATTTAATTAAGGTTCAAGACTTTCTTAAAGTCTCATGGGCCCAAACCCATGATTTAATTAAATCCTTATAATAATTTAATTAAGACTCTTCTTAATTATTTAATTCATCCCATGAATTTAATTTCCTTTATCGATTTAATCTTTTGTGCGACCAGATAGAATCTTGTAATGTTGGCAGTGACATAAAATCTCATTTTATGTCACAAGCAATGAGCGGTATCTAGCAACACATCAAGGCTACCCAAATTACAAGAATGTCATTGACTCGACATAACCTTAGAACTTGTGATAATATTAACCATGTAACTTAATCCATTTGTCCATGTGTTTAGATTGAACACGAGTCATGGAATAGTCATACTCGTATATTCAATCTCTATTTCTTGATCCCCAAGTAGAACTAGAATAAACGAATAAGCTCGATATCACATATCGACTCATTCGAGCACGGCCATGCATTTTAGTCTTACTTGATCAAGGGCCCAAACACTTCTCCTGTTATATAGGAGGGACAAATCCCTATCTTGATCAATCAACATCCCTCTACATAATTCGTAGTGTATCCAATATTTGCCTTTATAGTTTACCCTGTTACAGGTAACGTTTGACAATATCAAGATACATAACTCCTTATGTTGGGATCTCTGATGATCTCAAGTCGTAAGGATTATATACATTATTATCACTATGAGAATTGCTTATGACACTCATATAACTATCCGTGTAGCATTCTCATGTGGGTCTGTCCAGTACATTGTTCTCTAACATGTACCCATGTGTTGATTTGATATCTCATATCGATGAATTAATTCATCAATCAAAACATACTAGTCTCAATGCATTATCATTATCCTTATTTATGATAATACTTGACTAGGGACAATCTTTAAGGATAATACAATATTATTCTAAGGACATTAACTTATATATCAATTCATATTACACAGATATTCGAATAATATATAATAATGATTTGCCATTTATAAAATCATAATACATTGTATGTCATAAACAATCATCTAATGACTTGTCTTAGGGCATATCCCAACTGTATTGCCAAACTATATGCCAACGTACCAATACGTTGCAACACCACATAGGGACCAACATATCGTGGTGACAACTTCCCACGCATACCAAATCATACTACACCTCTAAAAGGTGATATTTTCAAGAATACTCTGTCCCCAATTTGGAATTCAAGCGGTCTACGTCGCTTATTCGCGTAAGCGGCTTGTCTATCCTGAGCAGCTTTTAATTTCAATCTGATTGGCTTTTCTTTCTCTTCCATTTCACGTATCATATCTGGTCCATTTATAGAAGACTGGTCAACATCATTCCAATACAATGGCGAGTCGTCCATACAATGCCTCAAACAGTGCCATCTCGATACTAGTCTGATAACTATTATTGTACGAGAACTCAACTAATGGCAACGACTCTTGCCATGAGTTATCAAACTCCAATACACATGCACGTAACATATCCTCAAGCGTATGTATCGTACGCTCTGTCTGTACATCTGTCATAGGATGATAAGCTATACTCACCGTACTTCAGTCCCCAGTGGTACCTGTAATCCTTCCCAAAAATGAGAAGCAAACCTCGGATCTCGGTCCGATACAATCGAAACTAGTGTTCCATGTAGTCTCACTACATTTTGAATATATAACTTTGTCAGTCTCAAATAGGTAAACGTCATACTATACGGTATGAAGTGAGCTACTTTCGTTAGTCTGTAAACTACAACCGAAATAGCATCAAAACTAGAAGAAATCCTTGGCAAATGGGTTACAAAATTAATTGTAATATGTTCCCATTTCAAATGAGGAATTTCTAAACTCATCAATTCACCTCCTGATCTCTGTCTCTCTGCTTTCACCTGTTGACAAACCAGACATCTCTTCTCAAACTCAAGTACATCATGTTTCATGCGTTTTCACCAGAACTGGGTACGCAAATCTTTATACATTTTCTTTCCTCCAGGATGTATACTATATCTACTACAATGTGCACGGTGTAGTAGTTCTTGGCGTAGTCCCAAAGAAGCAGGCACTACCCAACACTTTTCATATTTCAGACTTCCATCACTTGCTATAACAAACTGAAATGTTCGTACTTGACTTATCATTTCTTTCTAGTGTTGTACTTCATCATCAGTGGTTTGTGCCGTTCTGATCTTCTCAAAGATATCGAGTTCAACCAACAGTGTTGATACTTATTGGCACTATTACTGCATCAAACTCATATCTCAATGTACAACAAGAAGTCATCAAAGCTGACAAGTTAATCATATCATTAGCAGTGTATTGTACCTTTCGACTTAGGGCATCAGCTGTCAAATTAGTCTTTCCTGGATGATATTCGATCTCACAATCATAATCTTTTAAGAGATCCATCCATCGACTTTGTCTCATGTTCAACTCTGTCTAAGTGAACAAAAACTTCAAACTTTTATGATCAGTGTATATGGTAAATGACGTACCATATAAATAATATCGCCATATCTTTAAAGCAAAAACTATGGCTGCCAACTCCAGATCATGCACTGGATTTTCATTTCATGTGGCTTTAGTTGTCTTGATGCAAAGCCACAACATGTTTATCCTGCATCAATAATCAACCTAAACCAAGTAATGATGCATCGGCATAAAGAGTAAACCTATCATGCTCTGATGGAATAATCAACATTGGAGCAGTGGTCAACCGGTGTTTTAATTCCTGAAGCTATGCTCACACGCCTCTGACCATATGAACGGTACACCCTTTTGTGTCAGCTGTGTTAATGGTTTGGAAATCTTCGCAAATCCTTCAGCAAACCGTCTGTAGTATCCTGCCAAACCTAAGAAACTACGAATCTCTGGCACAGAAGTAGGTGCTGACCAATTCAACGCCGCTTCTATCTTTTTCGGATCTACTGATATACCATCTTTGGAGATCACATGTCCCAAAAATACTACATTGTTCAACCAAAACTCACACTTACTGAGTTTGGCGTATAAGTGATGTGTTCTCAATAGTTGCAAAACCATATGCAAATGTTGGACATGCTCTACTTCACTCTGAGAATAGATCAGTATATCATCGTTAAACACAATGACAAATTGATCAAGGTATTCATAAAAAACTCGATTCATCAAACTCATGAAGACAGCTGGAGCATTAGTCACTCCAAATGGTATAAGTAGAAAATCATAATGTCAATAGCTAGTTCTAAATGTTGTCTTCTGCACATCTTCTTCCCTCACACGTATTTGATGATATCCAGATCTCAAATCAATCTTAGAATAGATCATCGATCCCTACAACTGATCAAACAAATCAGTAATATGGGGAAGAGGATATTTATTCTTACTTGTTACCTTGTTCAACTGTCTATAATCAATGCACAGTCGCATTGAACCATCATTCTTCTTGACAAACAATACCGGAGCACCCCAAGATGATACACTAGGACGTATGTATCCCTTATCCAATAAATCTTGCAACTGAGTTTTCAACTCTCTCAGTTCAGTTGGTGCCATACGATATGGTGCTCGTGAAATTGCAGAGGTATCAGGTATCAATTCAATGCCAAATTCCACATCACGACTTATTGGAAATCTAGGAATTTCCTCTGAAAATACATCTACATATTCTGCAACCACTGGGATATCCTCTACTCTTCTCTCTACTTTCTTTTCTGCTATATCAATAGCATAGATTAAATATCCCGTGTCTCCACGTTCTAACAAATGTGACATTCTAATAGCAGATATCAATGGAATCTTTGCACGAGATCCATGTCCATAGAAGTTCCAGTGGTTTCCACTTTCAGACTGAAACCGAACCGTCTTCTGACAACAATCCACAACAGTTTTATATCTACTCAATACATCAATACCCAGAATACAATCAAAATCCATCATATATAACACAATCAAATATGTATGTATGCCATAGTCATCATCAAACTGAATAGAACAATCAGACACACTCTGACAAGTCATAACAGTAGTTCCCATGGGCATCGAGACATACAGAGGCATCAACAGTGGAGACGAGCATATATGATACCGATCAATAAAAGCTTGTGCAATAAATGAATGTGATACACCAGTATCAATTAAGATAAAAGCTGGATAAGCAAATAAACAACACTTACCCACTATCACATCATCAGGAGCCACCTCTGCTTGCTCCTTGTTCAGTCCATACACCTGAATTTGGGGCGGCCCTGCTTTCTATCCCCCACCGGTCCGTGGTACAAATTGTGATCTTTGTTGCATTATACTTTCTGACACATTCCCTCTAGTCTGTTGTCCTCCAGTTTGAGGACAATCTCGTATCATGTGTCCTGGCCTACCACATCCATAGCAAACTGGACCATCAATGTGTGGACAATCGAGTTTCAAGTGTGGTCCTCCACACTTAAAACATTTAAAGCCTCGACTACTGCTACTACTACTGCCTTGGGACTGTCCCTTAGCACCTCTTTCGCCCTCTTTACGTGTATCAAATTTCCTACCACCAAATCTCGAGGAAATTACACCTCCTCATGATGCATTAAACTGATCCCCTTTGGGTCTCATACTATCTGATGTAGGTTTCTGAGCTTGTCCTACATCCTTGTATGCCCCAATTCCAATCTCCGCCATCTCAGCCCTAGTCAGTGCCTCTTCAAATGACGTAGAGTTATTCGAAATAACTCTATCAAACAATTCATGTCGTACCTCTGATCTTTGCTTTCGTGTTTGCAGCTAATGAGGTACATACCTCGACAAAAAAGAGTACTGCAAAGCATGCTCAGATACCTTCATGGTTCCCTGTTTCAGATTAGTGAACTCATCTTCTTTCAACTGCCTAGCAACACCAGAGAAATAGTGATCAAGAAAGTGGTTTCTAAACACATCCCAATCCACAGTCCGCCACTGAGCTCTCAACTCTATCAGTGTCGCTTTCCACCATGTGAGTAGGATTGAAGTAATAATACACACTGATTAAGAGTTTTACTATGTCAGTTGTTACAACATTTCCAAAACCCTAACAAAAATCCTGACATAATATACAACACATGTACATCAGAACAACCTAAAGAAGTTCAACTCCTACTCGGTGGTTCAGCTCAAAGCAGAAATCGACTCACAATCCCGTCCTCCCACGCCTATGAGTCCCTACATAAACAATCACACAACATGAGTATTGATAATCAACCATCTCAGTTCTATATCAATAAGAAAGACATAGTACGATAAATCATCATCGTAAAATCTCAACTGTGGCTGTTCTGTATCATGCATCACCAAATGCAAATATGTCATGACATGTCTCATTCATCATCATGTTATAACGACGCACATACGATATTGCTGTTCCCCTCAATATGTCAGTGGAACCTCCTCACATCTTCATATTAGCAGCATATATCATATATCCACCTCACACGTTACGGTACAAAGCATATACTCAACAAGAGTATACCTCTCATGCCAACATATATACTCAACAAGAGCATACCTTTTATGGCATCAACCTCAATAATATGAATGTATACCAACATGAATGTGTACTCATATTATTCCAACAATCATATAATGTAATCTCAACATATAGAAGCAACATCACATATATCAGTATTCAATACTCGTACGTCAACACGTACCTGTTGTGCGACACAAAATATATAAAGTCAGGCGTCAATGTTTAACCACCTCTTTGTCCCGTCCCTGTGATGATGCTACATGAAAATCAACATTAACAATGTCATAAACCATTTCATTAGACAACTACCAAGAAAATACCACATTTTCATAATCTTGATCTTGCGATCGATCAGTCAATCCCAACGATCGGTCTCTCCAACTAATTAACCCTAGCGGATGATCGATTTTTGGTAGCGATCGATCGCTATTAAAGTATAATTTTCATAAAATGCTACGGCCTTCCTCGATCGATCGGTCCTCTTTTAGCGATCGATCGGTCCTCTTTGCGATCGATTGGTCACATGCAGCGATTGATCCGTCCAAGCATAAACCGCCTTAAACTTTCCACTGTCTCAGCGATCGATCAGTATGATACGAGCGATCGATCGCTTGACAGCAACAGTTTCAGAACATGGTGTTTTCAAGCTTATCCTCATGGTTCTACCTCTAGACTTGTGGGGTCTTCCCACCTTAACAATGATCTAGAGCCATAAGAAGGACTAATCATGCATTAATAACATCTTAGGGTTCTAGTACATGAGCTAATAAAATTACAGGCCAAAATAAAACTTCAAAGCTTATTAGTTACATTCCCATAATGAATGTTAACATGTCAGATTTATACTACTCCTAGAGTAGATACTCAACAGAAGCTGAATCCTATACATTCCTGTGTTCCTCGTAGCTCACTGCCTCAACCCGACCCTTAGTCCAAAAGTGTACCTACAGGAACAACCCATCATGAGCATGTACATCGTTACTTAACATCATAAGGCAATGTCATATAAATAAATGCATGAAAATAATTGGTAACGTATACTTCCTGGTTAATCGCATTAACCCTCTTTGGTTGTCCCTGTTTCATAGCCATGCATAAAAATCATTAATTCTTGACATGAATGATTAAAATCATCATCTTATAAATATCATCATCTTATAGCATCATCATCATATAAGCATCATCATCTTGTAAATATCATCATCTTATAACATCATCATCATATAAGCATCATCATTTATAGCATCATCATCTTGTAGCATCATCATTTTATAGCATCATCATCTTGTAGCATCATCATCTTATAGCATCATCATCTTATAACATCATAACAAAATATAACAGTAAATGTACGACATCTTAGTTAAGTGAACAAGATGGTTATTCGTTACCTTCTTCTTGTTGTTCCTGATTCATAATCATGCATATGGGCATCTTACCCTGTTGCATCTTACCACATTATAAACATCGCATGGCCTCTTACCATGTGGGGCATCTTACCCCGTGGCATCTTACCACAAATAAACATCGCACGGCCTCTTACCATGTGGGGCATCTTACCCCGTGGCATCTTACCACAAATAAACATCGCATGGCCTCTTACCATGTGGGGCATCTTACCCCGTGGCATCTTACCACAAATAAACATCGCATGGCCTCTTACCATGTGGGGCATCTTACCCCGTGGCATCTTACCACAAGTAAACATCGTATCACATCATTATATAAACATCGTATAAACATCATCATATAACATCGTATAAACATCATCATTTCATCGTATATATTCATGCGATAAATGCATAGTCATAGTGTAGGGATGTGTTTTACCGTCCGATGCACGTACGTCTCTTACGTACCTTTCAAAAGGATGAGGAGTCAACAGACTTTATCTCCTTGATTGTGCTGGTACCTGGGATGGCTCTACACAACCACATAATAAAATATTAGGCACCGATACGAGAATCGTAATCAATTCCTAAAAAAAAAAAGAATATAAAATTTTATAACACATGAACAGTGACTACCGATCGATCGGTCTCCCCTACCGATCGATCGCTAACTGTTCATCATTTTCATACTTTTGCTACGGCATTTGCGCCGATCGATCGGTGTTCATCACCGATCGATCGGTCGTTCTTATTCATTCGAGATTTTCCAGAAATCTCGAACACTTCATTTCATGCACTTCAAACTACTTCATAACATACGTAAAATGCCTGAACAAGCATATCAATAGCTTCATTACACTTCCATGCATGTATTCAAATTAAAGTCCCACTCAAACCTTAAACCGACATGCATTAAAATTGCCCAACTTTATCAGTACTTATCCAATCTTTCCAAAAACAGGGCATCATAGTTTTTACCCAGATTTTCGAGCACTACTTTTCATAACAAGAATTCTAACACATAAAACATGTAACATGTTCAAATAAACATGCTAGGGGCTTCATAACACTTCTATGTAAGCACTTAAATTCAAGGTTCAACAAAACATAAGCTAGCATGCAACATAACCTCATCAAAATCTTCAGCCTCAACCAACTTATATAAGAAACAGAGCATGTTCTTCCTTGCCCAGAATTTCGAGCACTTACTTTCATAACAAGAAACCAACACATAACATAAGTAATATGCTCGAACAAACATGCTAGGAACTTCATAATACTTCCATGTAAACATACATACCAAGGATTCGTTCATACCTACACTAGCATGCATAAAAAGCATCACTACTAAACCCAAACTAATCAAAAACCCAGAAAACATGGTACCAACTTACCACTCTCTTTTTGCTCCTCTTTTTTGCAAGGATTTGTACACCTTTTTACCAAGGTTTTTCCTCCTCCTACTGAAGCTTAGCAGGACGATTTTTGAGGGAAAAGAATGAGAAAAACATGTGGTTGGAGGTGGAGTGGTGGGAGAGGAGGATAAGGTATGGGTTGAGGAAAGGGGTTGGCAAGTGGGGTGGCTGATTGATTGGGGGGGGGTGAGGTTGGGGTGTCATGTGGTGTTTAATTGTGTCCCGATATTTCATACGATGTATAAAAATATCTCCCCTTGATATTTTATAATTTTACTACATCCATACAACAATTAAAAACACCTAACATGCTCCCTAAACCATATCATCATATCATAATTATAACCCCCAATTAAAGTACCACAACCCTCTTAAACACATCGTAGCACATAATCATATAACATTTCGGGGGTATTACATTACTCCCCTACTTATAAGATTTCGTCCTCGAAATCCACATGCATCATCATAACGGAACTAAACATAAAAACATACCAGAGAATAGTTCCGAATAGTGCTGCACCATATGCCATTCCGTCTCCCACGTAGCCTCCTCGACACCCCAACGATCCCACTGAACTTTGACCATCGGTATAACTTTGCTTCGAAATCTGTGATCCTCTTGATCCAGAGTCTTAATTGGTCGTTCCACGCAGGACACATCTGAGTCTATCTAAACTTCAGTAGGCTGTAAGACATGAGACGGGTCTGGCTCATACTTCCGTAACATAGAGACATGAAAAACATCGTGTATGCCAGATAAAGATGGCGGTAGAGCCAAACGGTAGGCCACTGTACCGATACGCTGTAAACTTCATACGGCCCAACACACCTCGGAGGTCATCTCTCCCGTATCAAACCGGACTACACCCCTAGAGGATGAGGTTTTCAAGAAGACCTTGTCTCCTAATTGGAATCCCAGTGGTCATCGCCGCTTATTGGCATAGGCAGCTTGCCTATCCTAGGCCGCTTTCATCTTTTTGGCGTATCTACTTAATCTTTCTTTCCATAACCTTTATCATATCCGGTCCTCCGACCACTTTACTAGCCAAGTCCTCCCAATACAGCGGTGATCTACATCGTCGTCCATACAGAGCTTCAAAAGGAGCCATCTGAATGCTCGCCTGATAAC
This sequence comes from Haberlea rhodopensis, assembly GCA_907163345.1. Lineage (NCBI taxonomy): Eukaryota > Viridiplantae > Streptophyta > Magnoliopsida > Lamiales > Gesneriaceae > Haberlea > Haberlea rhodopensis. The sequence continues at coordinate 1,682,965 of CAJQUN010000090.1, read as the reverse complement.
TGTTATTGTAGGAGAACTCCACCAGCGGCACTGAATCCTGCCACGGAGTATCAAACTCCAAATACATGCCCTCAACATGTCCTCGAGCGTCTGAATGGTACGCTCTGTTTGGCCGTCTGTCTGAGGGTGATAGGCCGTAATCAGTCTTACCTCTGTGCCCAAAGCTGTCTGGAGACCCTCCCACAAATATGAAGTAAACCTTGGGTCTCTTGGTCAGACACTATCGAGACTGGAATACCATACAATCTCACCACATCCCATATATACATCTGGGCCATCTTTAAGTATGTATATGACATACTGTAAGGGATGAAATGAGCCGTCTTCGTCAGCCTATCTACGATCACCCAGATCGCATCAAATCCTGAGGCCGTCCTCGGCAAGTGGGTCACGAGATCAAGCATCTTTTAACAAAAGCGATCACCTCACGCTTCATGCGTCTCCACCAGAATTGACCGCATAGGTCTTTGTACATCTTCTTTCCTCCTGGGTGGATACTGAATCGACTACTGTGGGCTCGCTCCAATATTCCTCTACGCAGCTCTGGTGCATCTGGGACTACCCAACGGTTGCCCAGTCTCAATGAACCATCTTCAGCCACTCTGAACTTTTATGGCTGTCCTTGAAGTACTATCGATGACCATCTCTGAACTTCCTCATCCGACCTCTGGGCCTTCCTGATAATCTCGAATATGTCTGGCTCAGCCAACAAGGTTGACACTCGCACCGGCGATGCGTCCACATCCAAATCATAGCCTAGATGGCAATATGAAGTCATCATCGCTGATAAACACATAGCGTTCTCAGCACTACTCTTCACTTCCGACTTAAGGCGTCTGCTATCAAATTTGCTTTACCTGGATGGTACTCAATTTCACAATCAAAATCTTTGAGTAAGTCCATCCATCTTCTTTGTCGCCTATTCAACTCAGCCTGTGTGAACAAAAACTTCAGGCTCTTATGGTCCGTATATATAGTGAAAGACGTGCCATACAAGTAATGCCTCCAAATCTTCAAGGCAATATAATGGCTACCAGCTCCAAATCATGGACTGGGTACCTAGCCTCATGTGGTTTCAGCTGTCTCGATGCATAAGCCACCACATGCTTATCTTGCATCAACACACAGTCCAAACCCTGTAGTAAGGCATCCGTATACAAAGTGAACCTCTTATTCTCAGACGGAATTACCAACACGGCGCTGTAGTCAAACGACGCTTCAGTTCTTGGAAACTTTCCTCACAAGCCTCAGACCAAAAGAAGGGGGACTCCTTTCTGAGTCAGCTGTGTCAGGGGTTTGGCGATCCTTGAAAAAAATCCTCGACGAAACGTCGGTAATACCCTGCTAAACCGAGAAAACTCCGTATCCCCGGTACAGAAGTGGGTGCAGCCCACTCCATCACAGCTTCAATCTTCCTAGGATCCACATATATCCCTCTGCTAGATATAACATGCCCTAAGAACACCACATTGTTCATCAGGCGCATACAACAGCTGGGGCATTCGTCACTCCAAAGGCATGACTAGGAATTCATGGTGCTCATATCTAGTCCTGAAAGTTGTCTCCTGAACATCATCTTCTCTTGCTCGAATCTGATGGTACCCGACCTCAGATCGATCTTACTGTAGAGCCTCGTACCCTGCAACTGATCAAACAAGTCATCGATCCTCAGAAGTGGATACTTGTTCTTTATTGTGGCTTTAATCAGTTGCCTATAGTCAATGCATAGACGCATCGATCCATCCTTCTTCTTAACAAATAAGACAGGCGCGCCCTAGGGCGATACGCTAGGGCGTATGTAGCCCTTATCAAGGAGCTCTTGCAACTGAGTCTTTAACTCCCTTAGTTCTGTTGGTGCCATTCTATACGGGGCACGAGAAATGGTAGACGTTCCTGGTAGTAACTTGATCCCAAACTCGACCTCTCTCGTCGGTGGGAATCCGGGAATCTCCTCCGAAAAATATCAGGAAACACCGCCGCTACGGGCACATTCTCAACCTTGAACTCTTCCCTCTTTTCAGTAATAACAACAGTATAGATGAGATATCCTTTATGGCCTTGTTCCAATAACTGTGCCATCTTGACAACAGATATTAACGGAATCCTTGAACGGGAATCATCCCCATAGAATGTCCATTGGACTCCCATAACAGACCTGAATCGGACAGTCATTGCCTGCAGTCCCCAACTGCCTGATACTTGTTCAGCACACAGATGCTCATATGCATTCGGAGTTTGACATTCCCAGAACAATCAAGTTCGTCCTCAGCACGTTACCCACAAAATAAATGAGGCCGTCATAAACAATCTGATCGGTGATCAAACTTCTTTCATTGGGTGTCGAGACTACAAGAGGCATGGGCGACGGAGAAGTGCGTATGAAATCGGATCACCTACTTCAGCATTTGCTGCTATGCTGCAACACAAGGGTTAACAACAATACCCAAAAGCAGTTCATAAAGTACATCGTTAGATAATTAAACATGTTAGTATAACATCTTCTACTTCATATGCAACATACATATAAAACATGTTCAAAAGTAAGCACCTAGCTAACTCAGTGCTAAGGCTACCCTTCACTCATTCCCGAGTTATCTAACCACTGCTCTGATACCACTAATGTGGGGTCTTCCCACCTTAACAGTGATCTAGAGACATAAGAAGGACTAATCATGCATTAATAACATCTTAGGGTTCTAGTTGTTACATGAGCTAATAAAATTACAGGCCAAAATAAAACTTCAAAACTTATTAGTTACATTCTCATAATGAATGTTAACATGTTAGATTTATACTACTCCTAGAGTAGATACTCAACATAAGCTGAATCCTATACATTCATGTGTTCCTCGTAGCTCACTGCCTCAACCCGACCCTTAGTCCAAAAGTGTACCTACAGGAACAACCCATCATGAGCATGTACATCGTTACTTAACATCATAAGGCAACGGGACGATGAGGACGACGATCACTGACGATCATCGTCGAGGTATGTGTTTTGCTACTGCACTTATTATTTTCTGTACATTGAGGGCAATGCACATACTAAGTTTGGGGGGGGGGGGGTTCTTTACTGAGTACTGCTGTTCTCTTGCTACTACTTTTATTGCATGATATTTTAGAGAGTGGTACGAAGTCGTTCTTGAGCATCTTAAAGTTAATTGTTTGTGAAAAATGAGTTCTTCATTAAGAAATACATGAATGAAACTTGCAACTGTAATACATGATGAAAATAATCTCCATCTCAATTAGAGTTTTGAAAAATTTAACTTGTTGGCGAATATCTTGGGTTCAGTTAATATGTCAAAAATTGAGGAACATTTTGATGCACGTTTGAGTCATGATTGAGTGGAATTTATATAGGAAAGTGAAAAATTCTGTTAACTATGATTTGTCTTGAGCATCTTAGAGCACTCTAGAATCTATTTAAGGCACTTTGAGGCGAAATTTTATAATTATGAACTTGACTTGGATATGATTTAGGCGATCCTTGAAACGTTTGAGCCTTTCGAGCATACCTTGTCTATATATACAACTAGTGTCCCTCTTTGAGCTTAAATGAATAAGAATGGAAATTAGCCCCCATTCAACATTTTTTGGCAAACTCATTATACCCATCGGTTTGAGCCTAAATTGAAAAAAATTATCATCGCCCTAAGGGAGTATAATGATTCTCATTAGATGCTATATTGTGATGAGCTTATTGAAAAAAATTGATGAATGAGAAAAGAAAAGAATAGAAAAAGCCTTGAAAAAAAATGACTAAATAAGACCCAGAGTGGCCAAGGCTAAAGAAAAAAAGAAGAGAAGCTCATTTTTGTGCTAAAAATTTGAACATGACATGCTTATACTCTCTTCTTTATGCTATCCTATCTTTTCTTTGAAGTCAAACACCAAAGGCCTAACATTATAAGCTTAAAAAGACCTTCTGATCCAAGTCTAGGGAATAATTACATTAGTGGAGAAGTGCTTGAAAAGTAGGCTTATGGAGTGCTTGATAGTAATCTTGCCTTTGAGTTTACTAGCAAAATCTGATCTTAAAAAAATATATGAAACTTAAGATTGATAATAGCACACACGCACGTTCCAATTTTGCGAGGTATTGCTTGGCATAGGAGAAAACACTTCTTGTTGATTTTTGGATTGACTCTTGTTGAAGTGTTAGTGAAATTTTTGAGCTGTTACATTTGAGCTGTTAAGTTAATTCTGTTAAAGTATTGATGATAAACTCTACATTTTGATCTCATTGCTTGCTCGAGGACGGTCAAGTCTAAGTTTGGGGGAGTTAATAAGTGTGAATTTTACACTTATTTTGCTGTGTTTTTGTATTGATTTTCGTATTGATTCCTAAATGATTTTACGCTTTTTGGTATATATTTGTGTATTTCAGGAATCTAGGTCCAAGGGAATAAAAGTGGAGGAAATAAGCTAAAAAAGTTGAAAAATGACCAAGCCGAGCGAAGACGTTAAAAAGTGGACTGAATTCTCGAAGATTTAAATTTATACAGCTCGGCGATCGATTGGCATCAACATCGCGATCGATCGCCGAACTATATAATGAGAGGCTGAACAGATTACATTGTCGATCGATCGGTAAGACCTCGCGATCGATCGCCAATATACAGTGAAGACTCACGATCGATCGGCAGGGAACGAAGATCGATTGCGGAAATGTTAATTTTGGCTATCACGTCCAGTAGAGACTCACGATCGATCGGCATGGATTGAAGATCGATCGCCGCGAAGAGTTGTGAGAAAAATAAAGACTTTCCATGTTTGGTTCAAGGTGGACTCCTTCCTACTTGTTGTTACCCTATTTATCAGACTTGGGGACGAAATTTGGAGGACTTTTGCACACTTTTCTGAACCCTAAGAGCAGCCACTTCTCCATCCAAAGAACCATACCACAAATCATTGAAGAGCAAGAGCAACGCAAGGAACGAAAGAACGGAGCGACACACGGAGCGACATCCTCGTTATCTTAGTATTTCTGAACTTAATTAATTTTTATTTCAGATTGTGATGTTAAATTTGTTTAAAGACATGTTTTTGCATTATAATTTGATTATGGTTGTTGGCTAAATTATTTGTCAAGACATAGGGGATCCCATGTTTGAACCCCTGAGTTTAACGGTTTTGATTTTATTTCTATGATCTTTGGGCATAATTTATGTTCTTAATGCTTGTAAAAGATTAGCTACCTTTTGCATGATTTTGGTAGTCGTAATTGAATTGACCATAGGAGATTACGATACGACGTAGTAAATTTGGCCGTGGATTTTAGGTTGAGACGGACCAAGTAAAATCTAGCACACGTGTGATAGCAATAGATTTACCAAAATCGAAGGCTAGTAGTTTTCACAAAGCGTTTTTTCGGTATTAATCATTCAATAAATACATGGGATTGGTTTATTGTAGATTAATGCTAGACTTGTTATAACCGGACCAAGATATAACGAATGAGATAGGAAAACTCGTCACCCTAGAATATAGAATTTTGAATCTTAATTAATAGATAACTTTTGGGGGATTACATGGGTGAACCGACGTCTTGATAATTCGTTTATAATTTCTCTTTAATTATACATCACTGCTGTTTAGGTTAATTTTTGTGTTTAAGTCAATTTAGTTTGATAATCATTCCATAATCGTAGGTTAAATATAGTAATTCTAATCGAACATGGTAATTACTACTAGTCCATGTGGGTACGGCAATCCGTACTTTTAAACCATTATACAAAAACTTGACACCGTGCACTTGCGGTATAGAATCGCTACACTGAGAAATAACTGTTTAAAATAAAAACGATCATGGACAATGTGGTTCGTATAAACGGACTTCCAGTTTCCATTGTTTCTGAAAGAGAACCAAGATTTGTAACGAAATTTTGGAACAACTATCAGAGTGCCATTGGTACTAAGTTAGCAATGAGTACTGCCTACCATCCACAGGCCGATGGCTAGACTGAGAGAATTATTCAGACCCTTTAGGATATGTTATGTTTAGTAGTGATGGATTTTGATGGAAATTGGCAAGAATCTCTATCATTGGTGGAATTCTCCTACGACAACAATTTTCAGACGACTATCGGAATGGCGCCATTTGAGGATTTTTATGGCAAAGAGTTGTCGGTCCCTGGTATGTTGGAATGAAATTGGTGAGAGGCAGTTGGGTCAACCTAAGTTTGTAAGGAAATGCAGGCAAAAATTGAATTAATCAGAAGCATCTCTGGAGAGGCAAGCCAGATATGCCAACAAAAGGAGAAGACCACTAAAATTTCAAGTTGGGGACAGAGTATTTCTAAAAGTATCACCATTCCGTGGAACAATGCGCTTTGGACGTCGGGGTAAGTTATCACTTCACTATATCGGTCCTTATCAGATTTTGGTAAAGATTGGATCAGTGGCATATCGATTGGTCTTGCCACAATAGTTACCGCCGGTACATGATGTCTTCCACGTATCTATGCTGAGAAAGTACGAACTAGATCCATCTCATATTTTGCAACCTGGTGAGATCGAAGTGGACATTTATTTGTCCTATGTGGAACATCCAATCAGGGTCTTGGACAGAAAAGAGAAGATATTGAAGAACAAGACTATTCCTTTGGTGCTGATACAGTATAGCCGATATTGTTCGGAAGAGTCTACGTGGGAATTAGAAGTCAAAATGCGATAAGAATGGCCACCCTTATTTGAAAATGTTATATTGTATACCATATCTACTAGTTTTGAGTATTTGATGTATATGTAAGATTGAAAGAATAAAGACTATGATTTGAATTCATATCTTTTGTGATTTTGAGGATGAAATCTTGTAAGGGGAGCGAAATGTAATGCCTCGTTACTATAAATCTAGATTAACAATAATTATGTAATACCCGGATAACTAAAATATGGACTACACATAAATGTTTTCCGGACTACGACTCATTTAATTTCAATAGGTATAAATATACATATGTATGTATGTATGTATGTATGTATGTATGTATGTATATGTATATATACACGACCACACACACACATTCTCGTTTACTTCCTTCTTCGTTGGCTTTTGTTTCTTCTTCCAAATCTTTCAAAGATCATCAAAATACACATGCAATCTTGGAAATGGAAAGATTGGGTATGCCTGACTTCACACAGAATTTAGAATTCAGCAAGAAGACACACAAGAATTGGAAGGATTGCGAAACCGCAACAGTTTGTCATATTTCACAAGTGCCGGACATTTTCGGTTGGTTGGTTTTGTAGCATCAAATCTCTATCGATTAAACGTGTGTTGTAGTAAACCAGTATGCATGTATCCTCTTCACTGAAATTCTGGGAATTGTGCATTTAGAATTTTGGAAAGTGGTCTGAATAAGTGTTGTAGTTTTAAGTGTTAGCTTATATTTGGAACTGGTCTCACTCCATTTGGAGTTAGGATATAAAAGTTATGCTAATTTTAAAAATCTATGCAATCTTGAAAATGAAATACATGTGAGTTCACCTATGGTCTGTTCTTCGAGTTTATGGGAAACATATGTTTCGAATTTGATGTTGAGGTCTAAATGAAAGTTATAGATCTTTAAATTATATTTGATTTGACGGTAAATGCATCCAATTTGGAGTTAAGATGAAAAGATTATGACCATTTTACTGAATTGTGTACATTCTGCAAATTTAATGCATGCGGGTGCACATGCAGTGTGTTCTTCACTTTTCTAGGAATAAATGAATTCACATTTGATGTTTTATGTCCAAATAAGAGTTGTAGTGTCAGATGTTAGCTTGCATTTGGCACTAGACTCACTCGATTTGGATTTAGGATGCAAATGTTATGCTAATTTTACCAACATCTATGCAATTTGGAAAATGCAGTGCATGCGAGTTTCTAAACTGTTAATGTTCTGCTATGAAACTACCTAAATATGAATGAACTAGCTTAAGCATAAAAAAGATGAACTGTAGTATGTTGAGTAGCTTGAATTCCCGTCTAAAATCATGTGATTTGAATATCATATGAATTAATTATGGAAATTAGAGTTTACCCTATTTTGCATGAGTACTGTTTAGACCCAATTTGCCTTAGGTAAATGAACGAATTTGGGAAAGTATTAAACATATAAAATGTCATATTTTGAGTTATCTGTCAAGCTAAATTGGACCCATGTAATTTGGTTAAGTATCGGAAACGTTATGAGCCGATTATTATGAGCATGTAAACTGAAATTTTAAGACGTTTACTATAAGTCGATGTTAGGATTATGAACTTCATATTATGAAGTAATTGAACACTTCGATGATATAATTGAGGTCTAATAACCAGGTTGTTATATCCCGAGGTCAAATTGAGGAGCACGGAAGTCCTTGGCATTTATTTACTCGGTAGAGGTACATAGAAATAGGTTTTATCACGATGTCTGACAAAGACGTGTGATGATTCCAATGTATGACCTTATATGTCATTACTTGATTTATATGTGATATCTGATTTCTTATGTGAATTGCATAAAATATATTCACTTTCACATGAGACTACGTGACATATTGAGTTGCATATGTCACATGAGCATAGATTATTTATTGGGCATATCATATTAATCTTACCGCTCCTTTGATACCATTTGAATATGATGAGATCTATATTGGAATGGGGACGCTGGGCATGGCGATGACAGACAGTTTAGGTAGGAACTGTAGTCACGCATGTTGTCGCCGAACCTAGACACAATGGATGATGGTCACAACACATGCACAACGAAGGAGAGATGTCGTAGCGCAAGTGTGTGAGTCGCCACCCTCTGCTCGAGCTTGATATTGTTGACGATACCTTCTTTAGACTCAAATATTCGGTATCTTGCTATTTGATTCATTGTACCCATTATGCATAACATTCATACAAGGTATGCATTGCACGATACTTTGTCATTCTTGACGTGATCTTATTGATTTCTCGTACTGGGGTACTGACCCCCGTTGTGGGGGCTGTCATGTCTTTGTTGCTTGTGCATGATTAGGTTTACAGGAGGACATGTTTTTGATGCTCAGGATGATGCATCTAGGATACCCGAGCTCAGAGATGAGCTAGCTTAGGTTTGATGTATTGTGTTTTGGTCATAGTAGTAGTATTCTTAATTTTAAATAATTTAAATTTACCGACGTATGCCCCGAGTATTTTGCATTTTGAGGTATTACATTACTTGAGACTTTACTTATTATTTTAAATGATGAATGACGTACTAACTGTGAACTGGATACATATATTCATTATTATTGTATATGTATCATCGAAAAAATTTTAGTGCCACTTGTTAATAAATTTAAACAAATCTTTCGTTGTTTACGTAAAATAATCATTATATGATAGTTAAACAATTGATTAGGATCGGACCCTCACAGATTGGAGTTTATTAATTTATGGGGTTTTGATACTTAATTTATTTTGTTTGTTTTATTTTACGCTAAGTCGGAGGGCTTGTCTCTCAGCATTTATTTGATTATGTTTTACTTGTTTATTTGCAAATCGGATAAATTAATATTTATTTTGGTTTATTAAGTTGTCATTCTTGTTAAAGTGTTTAATAAGTTGGAAAACTAAATCCTTCCTCTTGTATGTTCAGTAATGTGAGACCAAGGGCCCTACTGATGTTGTTGATGAGTATTTATGAGTTAGTGAAGCCACAACAACAAATTGCATTAAGAGATTTGTACGGGCAATTATTGTTGTGTTTGGGGATGAGTACTTGCGAAGACCGAACGTCGTAGACCTTGAACAAGTACTTTATTTTGGGCACACTAAACTATTTCTGCTATGAAATTCATACGCATTCCGGTTCAAACCCTGCAGTTTTTTTGCAAGTTGAAACAAACATATCATCATCCTGTTTGGATAAGGGTTGGGAGATACTAGATATACAACAAATACTATGTTGTCCTTGCCATGAAATTGATACTCATCCTCTCCATTTTAGTAGTTTGCAGTCTGTTTTATTACTTGCTTCAAGAGGATTTGAGAAAGATTGATATATGTTTTTATCTTTGAAACAAATACATCTTCTCATTTGGATAAGCGGGGAAATATGCTAGATATACCTCAACATGTTTGTCAAAGCTCATCATTTCCATCTCAAGCAGGTTTTCATCTATCTTTCACTTTGATGTATCAGGATTGAGATAAGTTGTGCCAAGCAAAGGCATGTCTATTCAGAAACCAGATAGCTTCACTCTACCCCAAAGCTACTCTGTCCTGTCGTTTCTTCCGACCAAGTTGCAAATGACCCTTTTTAGCCACTTTTATCCTTAAAACTTGAAATAACTTCCGAACATGGCATTTTTTTAAAGGTTTCTGATGAAAATATTTATTAGTAATACAATAACAATTTTATTACAATTAAAATGAATATTATTTTTTCGAAAGCTCGTACTAATCATCGATAATCAATTCTCTAGTAATCAATGGAAGATTGGTTGTTTATTTTGAGGCCTCTGTCCGTTGATTCTGGTTGGGTAAACTATCAAGTAGACTATGTCAAGTTATAATAAGTGGACGTGAGTCCAAGTATCGATCCCACAAAAACTTATATTTAACTATTAGAATTTTAGTTTTACTTAACTTAAGCTAGACAAAATTAATTAAATAAGATGAGATGAATTAATAAATTTAAATAAACTAAAACTAAACCAAATAGAATAATTGATAATTAACTCTAAAGTTAGTGAATGATCAAGGAATAAATCAAATTCAAGTGAAAGGATCAAGACACAGAACGGTACCAAACTCCGTTTGACCAACTTCTCGAGTTAACAAACCTAATTAAATCTAGCAGTCCAACTACTTCTAATTGAATTTAGCTATGGAATTTCAGCTTTCACCTAAAACCGCACATATAAATTGAATTCTAGTTCTAATCGATTTTACTATATGTCGATTGACGTCTTTGTTGCTATATTTAACCAATGCTCTTTCTATTCGTGATTAACAATAAACATGCAAATAAGTGGTCAAGTTATTCACAAGAACTATTAACTCAACATCAATCAATAATTAAAGCAAGAAAAATAATGTAGTGAAAATAACCAAAGTTCAACAAAATATTGTCTCGACCCTATCGTGACCTTGATCTAAATTATCTACTCCATTAAATCAAAGCAATGCATAGACACGAAGTTTGAATTTATAAAAATAGAAATCTATAAAGGAAAATAAGAAAATCTCAGCATGTTTGGCGCGTTCCCCTTGAATTCGTCTCCTCAATCTCTAGCTGTCGAGGATTAATCTTCAAAGTCCTTAGTAGTTCCCTATGTTCGGTTTTAGCAAGTTTCAACCTCACCAAAGTTCGACGAGATGCTATTGTGATTCCAAAAAGTGTCAAGTAACTTCCCCCTTGAATTATGAGAAGGCTCTCGCAAGTTATGTCTCTTGATCTTTGTTCCTCCCCTTTTAAAGACCTGAAGAAGTAGCATAATCCTACAAGGACTCTAATTGTATCTTGCAAAGATATGCCAAGATAATTCCTTAGTTAGTGTTTATTGCTTGTGGAGTTATTGTAAAACTCAACTTGGATGATAAGATCAATCTTTATCAAATATTTCCTTAATTATTAAGATGTTGGAAGATTTATAGGATTATTTCAGATTTGTTGACTATGGGGCGCCGATATTCTTTTTCGGTCCTCGGGCTTTTGCTTTATTTCTTTTGTGATCTTTCCTTGCTTTTCGGGGTCAATGTGGCGTTGAATTGTTGACCATTTTTTCATATTTATGCATTTTTTTCACAATTTGGTCAAACCTATATTCAGTATAATATAATACGATTTAAGAGCAAAGTTAGGAATAAAAACGACAGCTAAGCACGAATACGATAAAATACATCCCTAAATTATATATAGGATGATTTGTACTTCCCCCCAACCACCCCCCCCCCCCCCCCCCCCCCCCACACACACACACACACACACACACACACTCTTAGCCTTTTGTTCATCCTCGAACAAATCATAGAACAAAATATAAAATATTCAAGGATCAACTAACTTAACCTACCAAATTTTATCACACTCAATTAAAAGGATATCACTTCGAGGATCATGAGATTCACTTTCATTGCAGCTTCACAACTCACTAAAAAAAAAGATCAAAACAATGAGACGTGTATAGTGTGAAGGTCAAAACGCATACTCCTCAATAGTGTTTTGGATCGAGGCACAATCATATTTCAAATATTTTTTTTATGAAACGCTCTATATGCTCGTCTTTCATACTTTTCTCCACGAAATGTTGGATGATTATGACCAGTTCAATAGGTCAGTATAAACTTTGTTAGGCAATGACTCACACTTACAATAAAAGATAATGAACTAAAAAATGAGAGAAAGTAAACAAAGGATTTATCAAAGCTCGCACTTTCCCATCTCTAACCCTCCACTGTTATTGAATTTTCATCATCCTCCATATTTTAATCCTCCCCAATTTTTCTCATTCTTCACAACAATCACCATTTCATTCATTTATCAATCACTACATCATACACATCCTTCTTCATTTTCTTTCTTTCGAATAATCCCCCCATCTTTTTCAATTAATCCTCCATCTTTTCTTTGAAGTATTTTTTTCACAAACTCCTCCTTCATTCATATTCTTGTCAACACATGGCAGTTTTGAAATTTTTAAGCGCCAATGGGTTTACATCTCTCAATTTAGGTAGGACATAGTACATGGGCTAAAAATTCGGGACGTTGATGTGTTTTTTAAGCTCAAGGGGGAACACTAGAGATAAGAATGATGTAATGGGTAGGCTCGAAAGGCTCAAATGGTTCAAGGATCGCCTAAATCCTCCCTAGGTCACCATCCTCCGTATTTTTGCATCGAAGGGTGATCAAACAAGTTCTAGACTCTTTCAACTTTTTTTATGAGCTCATCCCTTCACCAATTCACAATTGTTTTCATCCAAGTTTGACCAAAGTGCATGATGATGTCTCAAAATTTTGATACAAAACTAATTTATACCTAAATTCATAAGCTACAACTACGGTTCCTCTCAATCAATTCTAGGTATAATACAATCTTTCAAGTGATCAAAAGTCTAGCAAGCCAAGTAATATATCAAGTAATCACAAGTGAAATATCACATTGAAAAAAAATTCCATGTTCGAGGATTAAACATTAAATTGCATGCTAAGTCTTGTGAAATGAAACAATGGGTAGCATAAACACTTCCCTGGCAATATCGTAAGTAAATACCTTGATTAATCATTGGAGGAACACAATTGGTTGCCAAAACTTCTTTTGTCTCATTGGAAGAATGCAATTCCTCTACTTCATTGAAGGATCACCCAAATTCGTCATATTTTCCAATCACACCTACAAAACCAAAATCGTTGAGATTAAATAAAAACTAAAATAGTAAAAAAAAAAAAACTAACTAAAAATAACACCACTTGAAAGAAAATGTTGTGTTGCCTCCTAGTAAGTGATAAATTTTATAGCCTATAGCTAGACTATCGAGGAGCAGTCGTCAAAGAGAGGATGCCGCCCATAGTAAGTATTATATGAAATTACATATTTGTCTTTATTCGGTGTGCCTCAAGGTTGGAAAGATATTGATAATATAAGCTCCTTGCTCCAATAATACTTGTCATTAATTGATCAGCATGGGGAAGGATTCAGATTCTAGTGGAAGCTCGTAGATGTAAAATTATGAGGTTGGCACCGATGGAAAGAAAGGATCTTCAGGTGGTATATGTGTCAAGATTATCAATGAACTCAATTCCTTCTTCTTGTATACCTCTTCATCCTCCAATTTCATTTTCGGTTCATCATCACACAGGGATTCCTCAAATAATTCTTCTTGTTTCGGTTCATCCGCTTGTGGTTCCTTGAGTAATTCTTCTTGTTTCGACTCATCCTCATGCGGGAGTTCCTCGAGTAATTATTCTTGTTTCGGTCCATCCTCTTGTGGGAATTCCTCGAGCAAATCTTCTTGTTTCGACTCATCTTGTGAGAGTTCCTCGAGCAATTCTTCTTGTAGTCTTTTGATTGCCTCTTCTTGTTTATTGACGAGTTCCTCCATTTGGGCCATGATTTCTTTGTGATGTGCATCATTCTCCAATTGATCCTCCAATGGTTGGTTTGTAGAATTGGGATATTATACAATTGTAGGATATTGGTGACTCCAACTCTGCAGTGAATGATCACAATACCAGTGATAGCCAAAATCTGACATGCCATTTAGCAAGTGCATGACTCCCAGTTGTCAAAGCTCCATAATTGTGATGCCCCGAAATTAATTATATGCAATTTGGGCATTAATTATGTTATATGATGAATTATGTGATAATTGATTTATGTGTTGAAATTAATTATCATGTTGAAATGCTTAGCCACATGATAGACGTGACCCGGGTTGCATTTCAGGGTACATGTTATGCATGTTAGAAGATGAGGTGTTAACATGATTTAATTGTGTTGATTGTTAATTATGAGGAAAGCATGATTTTAGTGAAGTTGTATGCATTTTTGTAAATGCTTGTAAAAATACCATGTTGAGGTATTTTATACATCATGTTAACTAATGGGTACAAGTTTAATCAAATTAACCCATATACCCCACTATACCCTTTTTCCCCTTTACTTTACCAATCACTTTTCAAATCCCCAAAATCACTTCCCAACCCAAAACCCTTCCCATTTTCGAAATCCCTCAAAGGAGGAAGAAGGAAGCTCCACAAAACCTTTGTTTTTGAGATCTTTGTTGAGATATGGAGTCTTCAAGAGGTATGGAACCCTTCGTAAAGTTTTGATGATGTTTGGATTTGAAATGGGGTGATTTTGAAGTGATATAGGTGGGTTTGTTTTGGGTATATGTTGTATGTAGTTGGGATATGATTTTTGAAGTGTTTTATGTGGGTTTTAGTGTGTTATGATGATGTTGATGTTGTAGAGAAGTTTGGATTTGAAGGGTTTGAAGTGGAGCTTGAAAAATGCTCATTAATGGTGATTTTTCGTGGTTCAGGACTCGGCGATCGATCGCCCGTTCTTG
Source organism: Haberlea rhodopensis (assembly GCA_907163345.1). NCBI lineage: Eukaryota > Viridiplantae > Streptophyta > Magnoliopsida > Lamiales > Gesneriaceae > Haberlea > Haberlea rhodopensis. Next base: position 1,667,943 of record CAJQUN010000090.1, on the reverse strand, counting down.
GCGATCGATCGCGAGCCAACAGTGGGCGCCAGTAACATTTGGCGATCGATCGGTGAGGCTGGCGATCGATCGCGCCAAAAGTGGCGATCGATCGCCAATGAAATTTTCACCTCCGTCCAGTATGATCTCGCGATCGATCGGGCCTGGGCGGCGATCGATCGCGAGATACAAAATATGAGTTTTTGGATTTTTTTTTTTGTGGGATTTTTTGGATATTGGACTATAATTAGCTTCTAATATCGATTTGTATGGTTATGTAGAACCATCCCAGATACCCACAACTTCAAGGAGATAAAGTTCTACAACTTCTCCATTTTTGGAATTAAGGTACGTAAGAGACGTACGGGCATCGGACAGTAACACATTCCTAAACTATGACTATGCATTGATTGCATAAGTATTTATGATGTTTATGATGATGATAATGATAAGTAAGTTTAAGATGATGATGTTTATGATGATGATTGTGATAAGTAAGTTTAAGATGATGATGTTTATGATGATGATAATGATAAGTAAGTTTAAGATGATAATGTTTATGATGATGATTGTGATAAGTAAGTTTAAGATGATGATGTTTATGATGATGATTGTGATAAGTAAGTTTAAGATGACGATGATTATGATGATGATATTTATGAAGATGATATGATAAGTAAGTTTATAACAATGTTATACGATGTTTATAAAGGGTAAGATGCACATATGGTAAGATGCCATACAATGTTTATAAAATGGTAAGATGCCCATATGGTAAGATGCCATACGATGTTATTATGTGGTAAGATGCCACGGGGTAAGATGCCCATATGGTAAGAGGTCATACGATGTTATTATGTGGTAAGATGTCACAGGGTAAGATGCCCATATGGTAAGAGGCCATACGATGTTATTATGTGGTAAGATGCCACGGGGTAAGATGCCCATATGGTAAGAGGCCATACGATGTTATTGTGTGGTAAGATGCCACGGGGTAAGATGCCCATATGCATGAAGGTAAATCAGGGACAACAAAAAGAAGTTAACGAATAACCAGCAAGTTTACTTAACTAAGACTTCGTACATTTACTGTTATATTTTATTATGATGTTATAATATGATGCTTATATGACGATGTTTATGATATGATGATGATGATGTATGTTTAACTATGTTATTAAGAATGGTTGAATGTCCGGTGGTTATTATGGGCAAGCGAGGAAGGTACTTGCCGCTCACATAACTAGCGAGGGGATACATCCGCTATCAAGGCGTAGCGAGGGGTATCATATTCCGCTAAGCGAGGAGATACATCCGCTATCAAGGCGTAGCGAGGGGTATCACAATTCCGCTTTATGTCGAGCGAGGGGGCCAATTGTGCCGCTGTCATAATAGAACCAGGACAATCTCATTTCTAATTAACATTGTTGATATGAGCATATATGTGAAGTATGATTTTAATCATTTATGTCAAGAACTAATGATTATATGCATGACTATGAAACAGGGACAACCAAAGAAGGTTAATGCGATTAACCAGGAAGTATACGTTACCAATTACTTTCATGCATTTATTTTTATGCCATTACCCTATGATGTTAAGTGATGATGTACATGCTCATGATGGGTTGTTCCTGTAGGTACACTTTTGGACTAAGGACTAAGGGTCGGGTTGAGGCAGTGAGCTATGAGGAGCATGAAAGAAGTTAGGATACATGATTTTTGGATAGTCTCTACTCTAGGAGTAGTATAATTCTATCGTCTTAACATTCATTTTTGAGAATGTAATTAATTAAGTTTGAAATTTCATTTTTGGCCTGTAATCTTATTAGCTCAAAGCTACAATCGGTGCCCTAAGAGGTTATAAATGCATGTTTAGTCCCTAATATGTTATTAAGATGATGTTAAGGTAGGAAGACCCTACAATAATCCACCCAACTTCGTGTTCCCTCATCCAATCCATTATAGAAAAATCTAGTCATGGACCAGTTTGAGAAATCATTGTACTGGAATTTGTTAACCAAATCAATGAATCTCCCCCAAGCAACATAGAAAGGTTCCGAGTATTGTTGGGCAAAGTTTGTGAATACTTGTCGATGGTCCAGCTTGAAGCACCTCACAAAACAAATAAAAAGAACAAAATTAAAACAAAAAAGAATAAAATAAAAAAAATAAACAAACAATTTTTTTTTATGTCTAGTCTCAAGTAAGCAATTTATTCTAATATTAAACAGATTATTCCCCAGCAACGGTGCCAAAAATTTGACCGGTGCTTTCGGTTGAGAAAACTAGCAAGTGGACTATGTCAAGTTATAATAAGTTGACGTAAGTCCAAGTATTGTTCCCACATAGACTAATATTTAACTATTATAATTTTAACTACTTAATTTAAGCTAGACAAAATTAATTAGATAAGATGAGATGAATTAATAATTCCAAGTAAACTAAAATTAAACCAAATAGAACAATTGATAATTAACTCTAAAGTTAGTGAATGATCAAAGAATAAATCAAATTCAAGTGAAATGATCAAGACACACATGGTACCAAACTCCAGTAGGTTGACATGTATTAAATTCAATTAGTTATCAACTTATCAACTCCTTGCATAATCATGGTGAAATCCACAAACTTATTTATTAAACGATTTCTCAAGTTAATAAACATAATTAAATCTAACAGTCCAACTTTTGTAATTGAATTTAATTAGATCTAATCGCACTAATCGCTATGGCTTTTTAGTTTTCACCTAAAATCGCACAATTGAATTCTATTTGTAGTCGATTTTACTATCTGTTGATTAACGTCTTTGTGGCTATATTTGACCAGTCCTCTTTCGATTCGTGATTAATCAAAAGGCATGCAAATAAGTGATCAAGTTATTCACAAGCACTATTAAATCAACATCAATCAATAATTAAAACAAGATAAATATTGTATTGAAAATAACCAAAAATCATCAAAGTATTGTCTTGGCCCTATCATGGCTTTGATCTAAAAGATCTACTCCATAAAATCAAAGCAATGCATAGACACAAAGTTTGAATTTATAAAAATAAAATCTATAAAAGGAAAATAAGCAAATCTATGCGTGTTTGGCGTGTTCCCCTTGAATTCGTCCTCCTCTCTCAATCTCTAGCCTTCGAGGATTAATCTTCAAAGTCCTTAGCCACTCACTATGTTCAGCTTAGCAAAGCTTCGTCCTCACCTAAGTTCAATGTGATGCTATTGTGATTCCAAAAAGTGTCGACTAACTTCTCCTAGAATTATGAGAAAGAACACGGAAATTATGTCTCGTTGATCTCGGTACCTTCCCCTTTAAATATATGAATAAGTCGCATAATCCTACAAGGACTCTAATTTTGTCTTGCAAAGATATGCCAAGATATTTCCTTAATTATTGTTTTATTGCTTTTGGAGTCCTTGTAAAACTCAATTTGGAAGATAAGATCAATCTTTATCAAATATTTCCTCAATTGTATGATAATTTCAGATTTGTTGACTATGGAGAGATGATATTCTTTTGCGGTCATCGGGCTTTTGCTTTATTTCTTTTGTGATCCTTCCTTGCTTTTCAGTGTCAATCTTATGTGGCGTTGAATTGTTGACCATTTTTTTCATATTCATGCATTTTTCCACAATTTGGTCAAACATGTAAACAATAAAATATAATACAATTTAAGCTCAAAGTTATGAATAAAAACGTCAGATAAGCACGAATGCGATAAAATAAATCCCTAAATTATCTATAAGATTCGTGCTTATTAGCCGTGCAAGAAGGGTGGAGTCTGAGGGGGTCACTCTACATGGGTGGCATGAACTCTTGCAAACTTGGAACTTCACATTTGCACAAAATGGGGTTTGCTCATTTATATGTAATATGCAAGAAACAAATCACATAAAAATGAAGAAACTAAGGTGAGATCATATGTTTCTAAGAAAAAGATGAACTAATTTGTTAGTCTAACTTTTCATTAAATATAAGTTTAAGATTTTTATATAATTAAATTTTTTTAAAGATATTTCAAATAAACCTCGAGCCAATTAAAGAACATGATTGGGTTTCATTAAACGGGGCAGTAGAGTTCATGAAATTTGTTATGAGCCCAAATACAACATGCCCAAGTATTATAGAAAATGGCAAGCCCGGGATGCAATTTGTTTACTCTAGAAGGGGCAACACACGTGAGAGGGGGGGGCTACAGATGAGAAAGAAAGGTAGGTAGTTATGATTATTTTTGGTTTTTTTGTTTTATATATATAGGATTATTCTTTTTTGATACTGAGTGTGGGGATGTGTTTGGATTGAATGATTTGATTTGGATAAAGATATTTGAATAATAGATTTGAAATGACATCCATCTTGAGTTTATTTCAAATTCATCACAATTACCATTACACAACAACAACAACAAATAAGCCTTTAATCACAATGAATTGAGGTAGGTTATATGAACAATAGAGATAATCAAGTCGGGTCGGACATGCGTCGATCTTCTCCAAACGCTTATATCGGTCAACATATCTTCTGTAATCCCCTTGTCCTCCAAGTCTTTGCGTATAACTTCGAGCTATGTCTTCTTCGGTCGTCCTCTAGCACTCGTGAAGTAGCCAAAATCCATGGACTCCACTCGACGCACAGGTGCATTGCTGGGTCTACGTCGAACATGACCAAACCAACGTAAGCGGCTTTCTTGCATCTTCTCTTCTATACAAGCTACACCTACTTCAGCTTGAATATCTTCGTTCTTTATTTTATCTCTTCTGGTCTTGCCGCACATCCAACGAAGCATACGCATCTCTGTCACACTCATCTTTTGAATGTGGTTCCTCTTGGGTGCCCAGCATTCCATCACATACATTGGGGGTCTAAGGGCGGTTCTATAAAACTTTCCTTTCAATTTCAGCGGGATATTACGATTGTATAGAACTCCGGTGGCGTTTCTCCATTTCAACAAGCCAGCCTGAATCCTGTGGTTAACGTCACTGTCAATCTCTCCATCCTTTTGGATAACTGAACCTAGGTATCGAAACTTGCTGCTCATCGATACCTCTTGACCACCAAGTGCTACAACACCGGAATCCCGAAAGGAACGACCACTAATCTGTACTCCATATATTCCGTTTTAGACCTATTTAATCTAAAACCCTTTGATTCCAACGTCTCTCTCCATAACTCCAATTTGACATTTACACTTGTCATTGTCTCGTCGATTAACACAACATTGTCAGCAAAAAGTATGTTCCAAGGTAATTCAGTCTGTATGTCTTTTGTTAGCTCATCCATCACTAGGGCGAACAGTAAAGGACTCAATGCAGACCCTTGATGCAGTCAAATAGTGATCGAGAACTCACTTGTCACCCTACTGCACGTTCTCATATGGGATGCTACTTCGTTGTATATGTCATTGATTATATTGACATAGTTGATGTGAACTTTTTCTTCATCAAAGCCCACCATAATATCTCCCTTGGTACTTTATCGTAGGTCTTCTCCAAGTCTATAAAGATCATATGCAGATTTTTACTCCTCTCACGATAACGTTTGACAAGTTGACAAAGTAAATGGATAGCTTCAGTAGTTGACCGTCCTGGCAGGAACCCAAATTGATTCTCCGATGTCTTAACATCCCTCCTTAAACGGCATTCAATTATCCTCCCTCAAAGCTTCATTGTGTGACGCATGAGTTTTATACCACGATAGTTCGTGCAACTATGAATGGCACCCTTGTTCTTATAAATAGGAATGAGAGTACTCTTTCTTCATTCATTTGAAATTTTGTTACTCCAAATCTTGTTAAATATATCAATTAGCCATTACATCTACATAAATTAAGAAAGTCATGGATTTGAAATCCGCCCAACATAAATTCATACAAAACAATCAAATGAATTTGAAATCATGTTTGAAATTCATTACTTCAAATCCCTCTATCCAAATGAACCCTGAGGGAATTTGTACTAGCCCGAGGCTAGAGAGAGAATTCATATCGTAAAGGCGTTATCTTTATTTCCAGATATTCGATCAAAGTATTTCAGTTCATTCAATCTCATTTTCATCTATTTTCGCTACTGTGCTCTTTGGAATTGTGTTCGTTTCTTGATTCATAACACAGTTCGGTAGATATCCAAGTTTACATGCAACTGATGCAACACAAAAGGTACCTCAATCTCAATCATATATTATAAAATGAATGCATTCTAATAAATTAGCAATATCAATATCTGTTGATATTTTAATTCACAGATAATCGTTGTCGAGAAATAAATGAACAATTTGAAGAAGAGGACTAGCCCTATGTCGTCAATAATCAAGGAAAAAAGCAGACAATCTTGCGCATACGTAGGGTCAATCAAGGTAAAAAAGAGTAACAATCTTGCGCATATTTTTCGCTTCTTGACAAGTTTCCATGAGCAATCTACTGTCATGAAAGGCAAAACATATGACTTGTTGTACTTGTGAGATGATGTCCATGTTGCACAGTCTGCATAGACAAACACAAAATAAACCAATACAAAAACAGTTAAAGGTCCGGTTCAGGATATCTACAAACGTTTTTTAATATATTAGACCTAGGGGGTGGAAGGAGACGAGATTTGCATTTTTAGCGTATGGTCACATTATCTTCACTTCTCATTCAGTCCATGAACACAATGATGATATGAAAAGGAAGATGCTTCTTCAGAACCAAAAAAAGAAGAAAAGAGTGACAATTTAGTGAAACATGACGAAAATCTGGATACTGTGGAGTGTTAATTGAGTATCATTTGATGGTGGCCAACTAATCAATCTAGTTGTGGAACAACCTGTTCCTCACAACTCATCCATTCACGTAAAATAAATAAATAAACAAACAAACAAATAAAACTCAAGATGAGGGTGATAAAGTAGGAGCTCCACATATGTGCAACGAAAGAAACACAAGATATGTGCTTTATCCTGATAAGTAGCATGACTTTTCAATTTGAATTAAACATAAGGCACTACATCAATCATCATACTCGATTCCTTTTGGCTCAAATAATGCTCCTTTTAAAACTTTAGCTCCATACTGAAATAAGAAGCAGCAGAAGGGGAAATAAAACATGCGCCCTCGAAAGATATGCTTGCGTACCTGCTGGCCTCTATCAATGGAAGATGATCATTATGTGGTTTCTCTATCACATTTTGTACCTGAAACCCCACAAATCACTGCATCATTATAATCTCCTGTATATATTTTCCTAGGCCATCTTTGTAGGCGGATAAACTCGTAATAGGGTGCAAGAATTGAGACATATGAAAATATCTTAGAGCACCAAGATTGATATATTTGTGCAGTGTGGGAACATAGCATATTAAGATATTGTTTCGAAAATCTTACTCCTACTTGTCCAGAGCATAATTAAATCAGAGCTCAAAACACTTCTTTTCCTGGGGTTAGGGGAAGGAAGGCCAGAGCATCAAAAAATAGTGATCATAGCGTGCTTAATTAATTAGATTATTTCGTTTCACAGAATAGATGAAGCACAATCATATAATAAAATCTATTGGTTACATGGAATGGACCTCCTTGGTGCTTATTTAACCAAACATATGATGGATTTTTTCCTTCACTTATTATACAGTAACCGAAACTAAAAACAGCTGGTATCACACTAAAAATAAGAAGGAAGAAAGTTACGTAGTACATAAGAAAGGGAAAGCAAATGACATAAGCACCCGCTTATAGACAACTCAAAACCTCAACCCTATACCAATACTAGTTAATACTATCATCCAAAAATCAAAAATTTCAGGTCGTCCAGTAACTATTCTCCTCCACCATCGTTCACCAACACCAACTTCCTTCTTACCCAGCTTTCTCATACCTGAGACAAAAAATCTACATGTGGAACAAATCTACAATCAAATTTGACCTCATTTCTGACAAACTTAGAATGATATTTAAAATTTCAACTAGACTTTATCAAGCATTAGTCAAGCTTAATTGAGCTTAAATTTGATTTTGGGACAGCTTAAAAATAAAATTCCTGTTTTAGAGCTTGCAAGAACCTATATTTATGAAGAAAATTATTCCATATAAAATAGGGGTGCGTGCCTGTGTTTTCAATAATTATATTTACTCATGCCCTCCATCTGATGTCCCATTAAAATCTGGGACCTAATTTGGATTAAGAGTTGAGATTCAATTGTTGGATACTCGCTATAAAAACAATGATTGCCAATCGATGGCACCACATCATTATTTAAGTGTCCTTTCGGGATAAATTTACTTTTAAATAAATAACAAGTTAGAAGATTCAAACTGGAAATGGAAAGGTCAAGCATAAGTATATTTATTATGACATTTTAATTTTTTATTTGCCAGATCATCTTTGAGTTTTCCCCTGGATACGTCTCCGTCACTTATGCTCTTTCTCTTAAAGCCATGAACACTTACTCCCCCACAAGTGAACATGACATAGGTATCACTGCATAACCTCTAACTACCTGCCTCGACTCTCCAGTTTTCCATGCGTTTTCTGTTCTACAGGGGGGGAAATAACTTCTCGGGCAAGTTTCGGTACACATTTTCTATTTCTTTAATGATTGTCAAGTGCAACTTATGTCACTGCTTTGTCAGAATACAATGGTTTTGACTGAGAATCGTTTCTTGTATTCTTCTCTTCCTTATATAAGATTACAATTACACGTGTGACTGAGAATGGAAACTATATTTACTACCTAATTACATGTTACATTCTAAACAGATATAGCTAATTTACATGGAAAGGAGCAAGAATGTAGGTGTTGAGTAAGTGGATTGTGCGGCTGATTTGATTGGGCAATGATTAAGTAGTGATTGGTGGAATTAATATGTTGACCTGATTGACATCCTCCCTCAAATTAATGCCGGTTGGTCAAGAAGCATCAATTTGCCAACAAGAAATTGATGACGTTGTCGAGTCATAGACTGTGTAAATATGTCAGCAATTTGAATGTCACTGGAAACATGTGGAAGAGTGATGATCTTGTTGTCCATAGCTTCTCAGATAAAATGGCAGTCAACTTTGATATGTTTCGTTCTTTCATGGAAAACAGGATTTATGGCAATTTGGATGGCGCTCGTATTATCTCCATGAAGAGGAGTGGGGTTGGGTTGAGGGAAACCAAGTTCATTTAATAGTCCACGGAGCCAGCTGATTTCAGAACAAGCAACAGACATAGCACGGTATTCAGATTCGGTAGAGGATTTGGACACACGATCCTGCTTGCTTTTCCAAGAAATTAGCGATGGACCAAGAAACATACACCATCCAGTTACTGAGCGCCGAGAATCGGGACATCCAGCCCAGTCAGCATCACTGAAAGCAGTAAGAAGAAGAGGACTCCCCGTGGGAAAGAACAACCCTTGAGACGATGAGCCATGAAGATAACGAATTATTCGACGTACTGCCGCAAGATGTAAATGTCTGGGAGCTTGCAATGAACTGGCTAACTTGTTGAACTGCGAATGAGATGTCTGGTCGTGTGATAGTCAAATAATTTAAGCTTCCGACCAATTGGCGATATAATGTGGGGTCATTAAGAAGATCTCCTTCCTCATAATGATACTTCACATTAACTTCCAAAGGAGTGTCGACAGGTGGGCACTCTGAAGTCGAGCTAGAGCAGTAAGATCCTGTGTGTATTTATGCTGATTTAGAAATACACCAGATGGTTTGGTATGAATTTCTAATTCCAAGAAGTATGTAAGTGGCCAAGATCTTTCATATGAAATGAGGCCTGAAGATGATGTTGTAATCGTGCAATGAGAGCAGAGTCGGTCCCAGTAATAACAAGATCATCCACGTACACAAGAAAAAGACAACACCTGCATATGTCTTACAAAGAAATAAAGAGGAATCATATTTACTTTGCTGAAATGAGGATTGGAGTAGAGTGTTGCGAAATTGTCAAAACATGCACGAGAAGCCTGTTTCAAGCCATATAGTGAGCGTTTCAATTTGCATACTACCGAGGAAGAATCAGAGGTAAATCCAGGAGGCAGTTTCATGTAAACATCCTCTTTCAGATCGCCGTGGAGGAAGGCATTTGTAACATCCATTTGATGAAGAGACCAACCTTGCGAAGCAGCAATCGAGATAATAGTCCGGACTGTAGTCATCTTTGCAACAGGTGCAAATGTGTCTTCATAATCAACCCCATATTCTTGGCGATTGCCAAGAGCAACTAGCCGTGCTTCGAATCTATCCAATGTCCCATCAGATCGAAGTTTGATAGAGTACACCCATTTACACCCAATAGGTTTAACATGTGGTGGACAAGGAACAACAACCCAGGTGGAATTTTCTCGAAGTGCTTGTAACTTGGTATGCATGGCATCTCTCCAACAATCATGTTTAATAGCTTCCTAATAACAAGTAGGAACATGGTGAGATGACAAAGTAGCATGAAATGAGGAAGGGGAGAAACCATACCGATCTGGAGGATGGATGGGCATTTCGGGAAGAACGCCGAAGTGAAACACCAGAATCCGTGGATGTATCAAGATTCAGATTTTGTGTAGGGTCAGGTGGAGGGTCGGGCTCCCGTGGTGCCAAAGTTGGGCGCCTTCTTTCGTACACAATACCAGGTGTGAATCGTGTAGTAGTAGTCGATAGATCATCAAAAAATGGAAGTACTGTAGTTGCAGACTTAGAACCAATATGAGTGCTAAAGAAATATTGATTTACAAAGAAAACGACATGACGAGAAAGTGGTAATTTGTTAGAGTGAGAGTCATAGCACACATAACCTTTGTGAGAAACACTATACCCCATGAATGCACATTTGACAGATTGAGCTGACAACTTAGTTCGTTCGGGATTAGGTAAATGAACAAAGCAAATACAACCAAAAGTGTGTAAATTAAGGTAGCTAGGGTGATGCTTATGGAGATGGTAATACGGGGTGGCAAATTGTAATACACTAGAAGGTAATCTATTGATGAGATAGACGGCCGTCGATAAAGCCTCAACCCAAAATTTTGGAGGAACAACAACTTCAAGTAACAGAGTGTGAGTGACATCGAGTAAGTGGCGATTTTTACGTTCCGTCCACCCCGTTTTGTTGTGGTGTATATGAGCAAGAATGTTGAGAAATGATGCCCTTTTGTTCAAGGAATGCATGGAATTCACGAGACATATATTCTCCACCAGAGTCAGATCTGAGTATTTTGATATTAGCAGAAAATTGAGTTTCAACAAAATTGACAAAACGTAGGAACATAGAGAATACCTCAGATTTGGACCGAATTAAATATACCCATGTGTATCTGCTATAGTCATCAATAAATGTAACAAAATATTTATAGTGTGCATGAGATATAACATGAGATATTCCCCACACATCACTATGGATCAAGTCAAAACAATTTTCAGCACGATTGCAATGAGTCGGAAATGAAAGAGACTTGCTCTTCCCTAATTTGCATGTGACACAATCTAGATAAAATTGAGATGATAAGTGATTTTTGTTTCCCAACAAGCCCGATTGAATGACATGAGAGAAAACAGTAGAATTGGGATGTCCCAAACGTTTGTGCCAAATAGCACTGGTATTATTGACTACATTACAAGCCATGGAAATAACTGAAGGAACAAAAAAATATAAGAAAAACAAGCGGCCAACTTTAAGGCCCTTCGCGAGTATCCTCCCCGACACCTGATCTTGCACAAGACAGCCAGAACGAGAAAATGAAACGTTATTGTTGGAAACTAAATCATTATTGGAAGATTTGATTTTATATGATAGGAAAGAATCTTGGAATGATATTTTGATATTGTAGCAATCCCAAGTTATCTAAGATTTATAATCCCTAGTGGTATTGTTTCCTTGTCTTGATAAGGAAAGTAGGTTAGTAATCTTGTATAAATAATCATGTATTTTCATGTGTAAATTAATAAGAGTTTTTGATTGTTCACATGGTATCAAAGCCAAAATATCGTTCCTAGCCTTCATCGGCTGAAATTTTTTTTTCTTCTCGGCCTTTATCGCCGATAAAATTTCTTCGGCCTTCATTGCATACATTTTTTAATTTCCGATTGGATTTCACACACCCCACGAAATTCAATATGTCATCCACGGTTTCTTCTGATTCCACTTCGGAGACTACTGCACCTACACCATCGGTCGGTGATCTCCAAAACATCCAGCCACTCCATCGACTAACAGGGCCAAATTATCTTAAATGGTCCCAAGTTGTCCGCACATATTTGAAAGGCAAAGGAAAACTGAGTCATCTCCTTGGCACAGGACCACCAGAAACTGATGCTAAGTTCAGTGTGTGGAATGAAACAGGACTCCATGATCATGTCCTGGTTATGGAGTGCGATGAGCCCTGAGATCAGCGACACATGCATGTTTTTGTCCACATCCAAAGAAATCTGGGATGATATTCGACAGACATACTCTAAAGCCCGTGATACAGCACAGATTCATGAGATCAAGACCAAAACAGGCGCAACAGAAACAAGGCATCCAAATATGTCACTGAATATGCAAACACTCTGCAAAATCTGTGGCAAGAATTGGACCATTACCGGTGCATTGAGATGAAGTGTTCCTCTGACGCCGCTCTTCTGAAGGACTTCATTGCAAGGGATCGGGTTTACGATTTCCTTGTGGGCCTCAATGCTGAGTTTGATCAAATACGAGTCCAGATTCTTGGAAAGGATGAGATGACCATATTTGAATGAAACTATATCCTTAATACGTGCAGAAGAAAGCCGTAGAGGAGTTATGCTTGACCACAACATGTTGAAGGGTCTGTTATGGTGACAAAACGGGATTCCCCTACCCCATCGCTGCCAGCGAATGGTTCCCCTGACCCATCGCGATCTGATGGACGTGGACTAGACAACAAGGATGCTCTTTACTGCACCTACTGTAAGAAGACTAGACATACAAGGGAAAAGTGCTGGAAACTACATGGAAAGCCACCTAGCCAAGAGTGGGGGCGTAGAAGCGACCAATCCAAGCCTAAGGGTCAAGCTTATCTATGTCACATATCCACTGAAACCTCGCAGCAACAGAAAATCCCCAATCAGATTGATTTCAACAAGGATGAAATCGAGAAGTTGCGGACCTTGTTAAACTCACTGGACAAACCCATTGTCGCTTGCTCTCTTGCTCTTTCAGGTAAGTCCCCTTCCTCTTATGGATTACATGTCTCAGATAATGTTTTTAGGGATTTATGGGTGATTGATTCTGGTGCTACTGACCATATGACCAATTCCCCTCACATTTTTTCACCTACACCCCTTGCCCAAGTAATAGGAAAATCACAGTGGCTGATGGTACACTTCTCACCGTCGCTGGCCTTGGCAACATCAAAATTAGTCCCACCATTGTCCTGCATAATGTCTTACATGTCCCTAAATTATCCACAAACCTTATTTCCATACATAAACTAACTCATGACCTGAACTATAATGTTGTTTTCTTTCCATCTCAATGTGTTTTTCAGGACCAGGTTTCGGAAAGAAGATTGGACTTGCTAAGGAAAAGGGTGGCCTCTACTATTTTGAATGTTCCAGCAGCCTCCACCATCAATAAATCAGCTTTATCTCTCCTTTCATCTTCGAATAAAGATACTATATGGCTTTTTCATTTTCGTTTAGGGCATCCATCATTTGACATTTTGAAAACTATGTTTCCTTCTATGTTTTCTGGAATTAATACAGATGATTTTCTATGTGATGTTTGTGAATTGGCAAAACATAAACGTGTCACTTTTCCTCTCATTAATAAACGTAGTTCAATTCCATTCTACTTGATACATAGTGATGTTTGGGGTCCATCCACGGTCCCAAACTTATCTGATTCACGATGGTTTGTCTCGTTTATTGATGATTGCACTAGAATGTCTTGGATTTTTCTCCTTAAACAAAAATCAGAGGTGGGAGGTGTCTTACAATCCTTTCATAATATGATCCACAACCAATTTGGAGTTAAAATTAAAAGATTTCGCACTGACAATGCAAAAGGTTATTTTAATCAAACTCTATCACAAATTTTTCAACAACAAGGGGATTATCCATGAATCATCTTGTGTTCACACACCACAACAAAATGGGGTGGCCGAGAGGAAAAATGGGCATTTAATGGCTACTACTCGGGCCCTACTCTTTCATCACCATGTTCCCAAACACTATTGGGGCGAGGCACTCCACAGCCAGCCACATCATAAACCGACTGCCCTCTCGGGTGTTGAATTTCCACTCACCAATACAGTCGCTTTCCAGTTACTACCCAGAACTCAAAATCACTGATAAAATCACCCCTCGAGTCTTTGATTGCATTGCCTTCGTAGAGGAAAATTGGATCCTCGAGCTAATAAAAGCATCTTCATCGGTTACTCCCCTACCCAAAAAGGCTACAAGTGCTTTCATCCTCCCACAAAGAAATTCTTCATTTCCATCGATGTCACCTTTCAGGAAGACCGGCCATACTTCAACCGACCTTATCTTCAGGGGGAGTCTCTTGGAGAAGATAAGGGAACCTTGGTGGAACTTATAGGTGACTTACCACTCTCTCCAAATGCATGTCCAGACCAACCACTCTCTCCAAATGCATGTCAAGATTCTGAAAACAATACACTTCCAGATTCTGAAACCAATACACCAGCGCCAGCCAGCTGTCAGCTAAACCACTTGCCACCAGCCGAACCACAGTTTCCACTAGAAACGCATGAATCCCGTGAGTCTATGGTGTTTTCACAGGTGTATTCCAGACGACATCCTAATCCAGTGCAAGTCCAACACTCAACCCCTGATCCTGGGACTGAAGATGCTCCCATTGCCACCCGTAAAGGTACACGAGAACGCACTAAACATCCTTTATATCCATTAGCAAAGCATGTGTCCTTTAAAAATTTCTACCATCACACAAAAGTTTCCTTGTCAGCTTGAATAGCACTCATATTCCTAATACCTTATCTGAAGAAATGCAGGCTTTGAAAAAGAATCAAACTTGGAAATTGTTGATCTTCCACCTGGAAGAAAGCAGTAGGATGCAAATGGGTATATACATTGAAATACAGGTCTGATGGATCTCTTGAACGATACAAAGCCAGGCTTGTAGCAAAAGGGTACACACAGACCTATGGGGTTGACTATCAAGAGACATTTGCTCTAGTAGCAAAAATGAATACAGTCAGGATCTTACTATCACTTGCAACCAACTTCAATTGGCATTTGGAACAATTGGATGTAAAAAATGCGTTCCTTCATGGTGATCTAGAGGAAGAAATATACATGGATATTCCTCCAGGATTCAATGGAAGATTGACAAATAACAAGGTATGCAAATTAAAAAAAGCTCTTTATGGGCTTAAGCAGTCACCAAGGGCCTGGTTTGGGAGATTGACGAAAGTAATGCTTGACAATGGATACAAACAAAGCCAAGGAGATCATACTCTCTTCATAAAGCATTCGAATTCAGGAGGAGTCACTATCTTGTTGGTATACGTGGACGACATGATATTGACAGGAAATGATGAAGCAGAAAATAGAGCATTGAGAGACTGTCTAGTCAAAGAGTTTGAGATAAAAGAGCTTGGAAAATTGAAATATTTTCTGGGAATCGAAGTAGCTCACTCAAAGGAAGGTATATTTATTTCCCAACAAAAACATGTAACAGATCTCTTGAATGAGACAGGAAAATCTGCGTGCAAACCAGCTATCACACCAATTGATCAGAATCACAAGCTTGGGGAAAGCAAAGCGAAGAACCAGCCATAGATAAATCAATGTATCAAAGGTTAGTAGGGAAACTCATATACCTTGCTCACACACGACCAGATATTGCATATGCAGTGAGTATAGTCAGTCAGTTCATGCACAGTCCAAAAGAACCTCATCTACAAGCAGTATACAGAATACTACACTACCTAAGGCTAATCCTGGCAAAGGAATCTTATACAAAAGAAATACAGGGGTGGTTTCCTGAGGCGTATACAGATTCAGATTATGCTAGCTCAATTACTGATCGAAGGTCGACTACAGGTTATTGCACCTTCCTTGGTGGTAATCTTATTACTTGGAGGAGTAAAAAACAGAATGTAGTAGCTAGGTCGAGTGTAGAGGCAGAATTCAGAGCAATAGCTCCAGGGGGTGTGAATTATTATGGATCAAGATAATTTTAGAGGACCTTCGATTAAATGGGAAGGACCAATGAGATTATACTGCGACAACAAATCTGCCATCAGTATTGCCCACAACCCTATTCAGCATGACAGAACAAAGCATATTGAGGTAGATAGACATTTCATAAAGGAGAAGTTGGACAGCAGAGTAATATGCACCCCATATAACTCAACCAGCAACCAATTTGCAGACGTACTCACAAAGGGACGCAGTGGAACTGAATTTCAGGAACTTGTTTCCAAGCTGAGAATGCAAGATGCATATTCATCAGCTTGAGGGGGAGTGTTGGAAATTAAATCATTATTGAAATATTTGATTTTATATGATAGGAAAGAATCTTGGAATGATATTTTGATATTGTAGCAATCCGAAGTTATCTAAGATTAAAATCCCTAGTGATATTGTTTCCTTATCTTGATAAGGAAAGTAGGTTAGTAATCTTGTATAAATAATCATGTATTTTCATGTGTAATTAATAAGAGTTCTTGATTGTTCACAGTTATAATTTGCATCCATTAGTTGTCCTACTGATAAAAGATTAGTAGACAGTTGAGGAGATACAAATACATCTCGAAAAGAAGAATTGACATCACCAATTTCGCAAATAGGAAGTTTACTCCCATTTGCAATTGTAATTTGTAAAGAACCCGTATATGGTCGAAGATTGTGAAGAGTGTCAGTCATCCTTGTCATGTGATTTGAAGCCCCATAATCAACAAGCCAAGATTTTAATTGTTCTGGATTTTTACCTTGAAGTCCTAGTGCAGAGAGGGCATAAATGATCATCTGTTGGATTGTATCAGGAGTGATGGCCGAGGATGTGCCAGTCACAGGAGATGAAGATTCGACGGTGGCCTGATAACTTGTGGGCCTTCGATTTTGGGGGCGAGTGGGACATTCATTGATGAAATGGTCAGGCTTCTTACAATAGTTGCATTTCTTTGTGTCACATTGTCTAGCAATGTGGCCATATGCTTTGCATGTGTAACATTGAACTCGTAGCATATCCTTCCCCTTGCCTCTGACGTGTGACGTATAGGCGGTCACGTTGGTTGAGTTCAAGTGTTGTTGGAACGCCCCTTGTGTAGTGAGGCGTTGTTCTTCACGAAGTAGTTCGCCGAGACAGATATCTAAAGAGGGAGAAGGATCCTGGTTCATCAATGTGGATCTAGCAACTTCAAACTCAGTTCTTAATTTCATTAGAAATTGGTCTCGCTTGCTCTGTTCATGGATGGCTCGACAGCAACCAAAGACCCATCAGAAACGTCTGCATAGATGATCTCGGCAAGCTCAGCCCAAAGCGTCTGGAATCCAGAAAAATATTCCTGAATGGAGAGTTCTCCTTGAGAATAGTGTGCAATATCGTACTCCAATTGAAAGCGTCTAGCCACATTGTTTTGGCTATAGACTTTCTTCAAGTACTCCCACATTGTTGTGGCTGTTTTAAATGGGCAGGAGGTTTAGCACAATGAAAGGGTCAACAGATGCTAATATCCAGGTCATAATTCGAGCATCTATGATCTGCCATTGTGCTAACTTAGATTCGTCAGTAGGAGTGATCAATGTGACCCCATAATTCTTTTCCCATCACGAACAAACGAAATTGAAATTCCCATACCGAGTAGTTTTTACCCGTGAATTTCACACCAAAAGTTTCAAAATGGCTCATGATGCAGACAACTATGAATATACTGTGGAAGAAAAGAAATTAAATCGAAACAGTGATGCTTCAATGAATAAAGTCATAAATTGAATAATTTTGACCAACCCACAATTAAGCAACGATCCGAATAAAGAAAAATAACGATCCCACGACAACACTCAAGAGATTGGAAAATATCAGACGAGTCGTTCACGCAATTTCGGAAATCAATAATTTTCGAAATAGGATCGGCGCACAACAGCGATTGTGGGAATAGAGAATCGAAACAAAATTTTGATCGATTATTTCGCGCTAGCTAACGATTTTGGATTTCAGTTATTCATAAAGAATCCCGATCAACAAAACACGCAGGTGAGTTCGGAAATCCGATCGACGAGATTTGGGTGGAAAAAAAATTTATTTTTCTGGAGTTTGGCTCTGTACCATGTCAGAATACAATGGTTTTAACTGAGAATCGTTTCTTGTATTCTTCTTTTCCTTATATAAGATTACAATTACATTTGTGACTGAAAATGGAAACTATATTTACTGCCTAATTACATGTTACATTCTAAACTGATATAGCTAATTTACATGGAAAGGAGCAAGGATGTAGGTGTTGAGTGGATTGTGCAGCTGATTTGATTGGGCAATGATTAAGTAGTGATTGGTGGAATTAATATGTTGACCTGATTGACATGCTTCAGGTTTTCTCAGCTTTGTTTCCGTTTTAAGTATGTTAAAAAGCACCCAAGTCTCTAAAATTTAACCCGTCTCAAGAAGAATAGAGAATAAACATGCAAAATACAACAGAGGACACTAATGTTAAAGTAGCTTTTGTTGTCCTCCAGTCAAATACCCATAAGATGATTGGGTCCTTAATGATTCAAATATACTTATATAATATAGAAATTTCCAGCTTGGCTCAGTTGACACATATCTACATGCAGCATTCCCTCAATGCATCAACCACATTCCACCATGTCTACTAGCCTTCAAAGTTCAATGGATAGGATTCATCAGCCATGATATTAAAGAATAGAGTATTTCCTAAAACGGAGCTCCTACTCCAGGAGTGGTCAGGTAATACATTCGAGTATACTAGCAATGGGATTGCAGAATTATGTGGCCTTGAAAATAACATTAGCATGCATTAGGGGTCTTTTCCTATGTGCTGTGATAGGTCTAAATAATTTGTATTTATCTTAGCATTATATCCACCTTTCCAAGTACATTTATACATTCATTAACAAGGTGGTGTTAATATGCTAAAATATCTATTGTGACTCCCAGTTCGTTGATTAAAAGTTGAGAAGGGTTATATTATGGCATTCCTGTTAAGTATTTCACCCATAATATCAAGTTTATGAATCATTTGTAGCAAATCTTTCTGCTTAAAGCTGGGACACAAATAAGCGCTTGAACACATAAAAACTTTTCATACATCCTACAATCATAAAAAACAAATAGGTCATAGAACAAGAATTCACTATTGAATGCAAATTCTAATAAAAAATAAACTGTAACAAGCCATATAACAATGCAGTGACTGATTATTTCTCCTTTATTGTTCACAGCCAAAACATATTAGATGAGTTATTATAACTTTATCATCTCCACTTTGTGAGAAGTTGTCAATACTTCATTAAGAAAGAAGTACATTTTGAACAGCAATTCATATGAAACGCGTAAAGGTAGAAGGTTCACTGCAAGAAATAAATGCAGATTCAGCCAGATAAATATATAGCCAAGAAAATAAAAATTGATCTTTGCCTGGGCACTTTAACCTTATAACCGAATGACAACCTTATAACCGAATGACAGAGCAATCCTCAAATTCTTACTTTAGAAAGTAACTCCTGACTTTCTGGTGGTTGCTTTTTCAAACTCTGTGGCAATATAACAGTGAGCAGATCTGGTTTTTCAGCACGAAGAGCTCCTCTAATTACAGCAGCATTAGTACCTGAAGCTCCCGATGTATATATATGATTTTTCTGCAAAGAAAGAACACAATTTCGAGACAAGAATTTGTTACAAACAAAATATTATCAAGCCCAATTGACGGCCCAAGAGAAAAAGACAAAGATCCAGCCAAGGAAGCCCAAAGGAAGAAGCCCACAACCTATCTAGTTTATTGAAAAAAAGAATAAACGTCACATGTAGTTGGGGAGGGTTGTTGCTTAGGTTAAAGGTGAGAGAAGAAGTATAAAGTGAGGGGGAAGGGTGCAGTGTACGGGATATACTGGATTTTGATTGAAAGTTGTGCGAGCTGTTGAGCTTGGCATGGAATATTATCTTCCCTGAGAAACATTAGCGTTTGAGTGATTTCCTTTGTAATTTTCCTTTGCATAGTGTCTAATACAAATTCATTTCAGCATATTGTTTCTTGTTCTTCAAAACAATCCTTATCATATTTGACATACCCTGACAATTGGTCAGACCTGCCAGCGATACGCAAGTAAGGAGATACAATAGCAATATAGAATGTCCACCATATATTACGATAGCTGGTTCAGGAGGGAGGAGTGGAGTGAGCAGCAAAATGCTAAAGAAGTGATAAGGGGGAGCATATCTAAAAGGTTAAGGCTGATTTCGGATAAAGTCGTCACGCGTAGGGAGGTGCGAGTTCCTCCGGTTAGACGGCGTAACTTCGAAGAAAATCTGGAACTCGTGGAACGACTTCAACAAAGTTTGCGGCAGCTGGAGTTGAGGTTGGGACAGCCAACTAAGCATGTGCCTGGGAGTTTCAGGGGTGATTTTCTAGCTTCTAGTGCAGCTATGTCTATCAATATAATTCGAAATGAGATTACAAGTGCTGAAGGAGGAGAACAAGATGAAGAAAACGATGCTACGGAGGAGACCAACAAGGTGGATACAAAAAGTTGACTCAGTTGAAGAGGACTCAGAGGAGTTGATAAAATTCTCCGAAAAGTCAAGGAACGATCTTCTACTGTGAGTACTCAAGAAGTAAAAGACGTAACAGAATCGGTGGAACCCGGATTGGAGGAGGAAAAAAGAGTGAATTCTTTGGGATTCAATGGAAGAGAAATCGACAGGAGGACGACAGAAATTAACGGTGCTATAACGCTGATGCGAGAGTTGAAGTGGGGCGTCGACACAGAGCAAAAAATGGAAGCTCAAACAAATGGATTTGTGATTTGGGTCTCTCAACAGTGGGCTAGGGCTATAGGGAAATATTTGGGCTACATCATTAAGTGAGGCCAAATGAAGAATATAGGCCAACCAAATAACTTTTTATATCACGTTACGTTAGTTTTCAGATATTGGACAGTTGATTTACACATTACAGGAGCAGAGTGCTGTTATATCACTTCGACAGTGATGTGACCGGTGGGCCGATGGCATGCGGCGGTGGGACAGGCGAGTTGCTGTTGGAGTTGAAGTTGATGATTCATTAGAAGAAACTTTTTATGCTGCAATCTAGATCTACATTTTTCAGTTAGCATGACCGGTTCTCCGACTTGGGGTTTGTCATAATTGTATTTGATGTTGGGTGGATGGATGACGCTTCAAGGGATGACTGAGGTCCAAATATCAGCCTTTTGGACAAGGCTGGTATATCAGCCTTTTGGACAAGGCTGGTATTGACGGGGTAGATATTGTTACAAACAAAATATTATCAAGCCCAATTGACAGCCCGAGAGAAAGAGACCAATATCTAGCCAAGGAAGCCCAAAGGAAGAAGCCCACAACCTATCTAGTATAGTAAAAAAAGGAATAAACATCACATGTAGTGGGGGGAAGGTTGTTAGTTGGTTAAAGGTGAGAGAGTGAGTATAAAGAGAGGGGGAAGGGTGCAGTGTAGGGATATACTGGATTGAGTGAAAGTTGTGCGAGCAGTTGAGCTTGGGCAGGGAAGATTATCTTCCCTGAGATACATTAGCGTTGAGTGATTTCCTTTGTAATTTTCCTTTCATTTAAGTGTCTAAGACAATTTCATTTCATCATATAGTTTCTTGTTCTTCAAAAAAATCCTTAATATATTTGACATATTGAGTTTTTCCCCTAATCTAATTTCATAATAAAATCATGGAAATAAATGAGTTTGTAACATCATAAAGTAAAAGAATCACCATTTAAAGTGATAAGTTAGATGATTTATTGTGAGTAATACCGTTATAACTAATGCATAGCTCAGAATCTCGATAAGTTCTTGGTGCATGAACCCCATATTCCTTGTCCCCAAAAATCCAATTGCTCTAGGTCCTTGTTGTTGAATTGCTAGCAACTCCTGTTAAAGGAAGTAAATGCTAAAAAATCCACAATTCGACAACAATTCTATCTCACAATAGGAAATAAAAGGTACTTAGAAACAAAAATACAAAAGCTAAACAATGATGCATAAAAATAACCATCAAATTTACATTACAAGGATTGGTACATGATCAACAAACCTGTAGGTAGTCCACATCAGGAACAGGCTTATACTCGGATACCAAAACAGCTCCAGACCCTTCAATGAGGGACTGGGCTTGGGTTGGAATCTGAGTTGATACTTCATCATCGGAACCAACCATCTGGATCTCATTCTTTGTGCCATCTCTCAGATCATAAATTCTTTGATGTCTTTTGCCATATCCGCAAAGCCACTATACTAGCACATACAGAACAGAGGCCAAAGTAGTAAATCATTAGTGGAAACCAACTGATACGTAGAAATACACATGATCTTTGTAGAGAAAGAGAGGCGGGTATAAGTAGCATCCGTGGTCTAAATAAGTAAATAGAATTTTGCTATCCTCTAGAGTCCAACAGAGTGTCAATCTAAATATATATAACTGGACAATCTATACACTAGCTCTACTCCTCGCTGTTTATTATTTTATTTTATTTTTTTTGCATCCATAATCTTGAAAATGCAGGCAACAATTAGCTACCACAATGATGCAAAAGATATCCCTCAAGAGAAATTTATAGCGAGTGAACTCATCAGGCAAGCTAGGAAGAAGAAGCGGTACTCAAAATACAGTTTTCTTTTTTAAATTAAAGATGGCATGATGCCACTTATTTTATTGTATGGAAAAATTAACAGTGTGTGCTAAAACGCACTGCATCATGATAAATTACTAAACTAAAAAATAAAATTACAACCAAAACAATACAATGAAACATGAATTTTTATTAAGTCTATTTTTAATGATTTCTTGGCTTCAAACTGTACGTCTTGGTGGTCGATGGTGGTGCTGGAGGCGCGTGTGAAACCACTTCTTTCTCATCCTCATCCTCTGAGTAGTATTTAACTAATTTAGGATTATTTAATTTTTTTAATAGTTGGGTTTTGAAGTTGTGATTGCGTAGTATATAAAGGTCAAGTATTAAACAAGAAGAGTTTGGGTCATTAATTTATGGGTAACAATTGATGGAATTTTTTTTTATTTCCTTATTGTGGTCAATTTGTCCCTATTAATACCAAAATATGCTTATTTTGACTGTAAAATTAAAATAATATAATTTTATTTGTTTAAAAAACTAATAATGAAAGTATGTTAACTTTTTTATTTGTATTGTTTTTAATTATTGAACTTGTACGAGTTCCCAGCTTTCTGATTATTTTCAATTCTATAACTTTTGGATTATTTATTGAGCATATCTTATTTCTAATTAATTATGTAAATAGTTAGATGTTACTCATGTTCAACAACGATTTCAAATAAATCGATAAAAAATAAGATATAATTGTAAGTTATAAAATTTATAGAATTCCGTAAAAATATCTATAAAAATCTTGCAAATTATAAGTTAGAAACTCTACAGAATTCTATGAAAAAAATTTATAAAAGTCTGAGATCTTGAAATAAAATTCACATAATTCTATGAAAAAGTCCACAAGAGTCTATAAAAATCTTTTTTATATCAGTGTGATTCTATAAAATTCAATAGAAACCTATTAACTCTATAATAGTCAATCGGTTACAAAAAGTCATTAAATCTCTTGACAGAAATTTAGAAACCAAATTTTCAAAATTCGAAATTTTAAAATTTGGATTAGAGGCATTTTCGAAAACTTGAGGATTGATATTAGATTTGGAATAACTTCAAAAAGGTAGGCGAAAACTTTGGAAAATGATTTTTGATCAATTGGAGAGATGGAAGCATAGAGCTTGATTTTCTGAACTCCTTCAATCAATCCATTAGATCACTGTCACATCATGCTCCACGCCCTCACAAGGCACGACCACATCACTTACCAAGTCACCAACCCCAATCACGCCTAGCTCGAGTACCTCATCCACGGAATGATCAAGTTTTGAATTATTAAGTTGCCGAGATTACGAAAATGATTTGGATGTAATGCCAACTCGTCCACCTCAAGCTCCTCCACCTCACTAGGGGTGTAATCAAACCGAATCAAGTCCTAATATGAAGCAAATTTTAAGTTCGAATTCGGCTCGAAATAGATATATTCGAGCTCGAGTTCGATTCGAAGTTCGAAAAGTTTAAAAAATTTGGCTCGAGTTCGGCTCGAATCAAAGTTCGAGGTCGAGTTCGGCTCGAAAAGATTCGAACATGTTGACGAGCTATTCGAACTATTGCTCGAAAATAAATATACGAAAGGTTCGAAATATATTTATTTAATATATAATTATATTATATTAATAAAATATTAAAGTTCGCCAGTGGCTCTCGAACTAACGAACAAAGTAATTTGGGCTCGAGTCCGGCTCGGAAAAAAGTTCGAATATGTTCGAGTTCGGCTCGAATTCTAGAATTTTGAATACGAATCAAAATATTTTTCGAGCCGGCTCAAAAAGTTTGTGAACATGTTCGATTCGTTTACCCCCTACACCTCACCGTTATCCCCCCCTATGCTCAAAAAGTTTGTGAACATGTTCGATTCGTTTACCCCCTACACCTCACCGTTATCCCTCCTATCAAAGCACGCCAACCCTCAACATCCTCTGCCAAATCATGACCAGTAGTCTCCACATCACCCAAATCATGATCCAGATTAGGATTTTGAGTTATGGAAAGGCCGAGATCTTTGGAAGATAGCATCGTGAGGCAATTGGATTTCCAGACCTTAATTTGCCATGAGCAGCAGCTGCCACCAGTGGTGTATCACCACCGCTGACACCAAACTATTAGCGTTCGCAACTGTCTCATCCACCATCGTACCTACACCAATCTTCAAGGAAGTTAAAATATCTGTTGTTAACGGCCTATTTTTCTTGAAGACCTTCAATCATGGCCAAAAAAACAACATTGGGAGCAATACTTGAGGAGATTTTCATATTCAACCGATAGGAGAAGCAGCTTTTTGTCATTAAAGATTGAATTTTTTTTCCGCACGAGCTTTAATCATGTCTAGCTCCACACAAACGCGAGCCGCACTTGGCCTCGATATCCTCAAGGTAGCATTGTCAACACAGATCGGGTTCCCCCACCAAGCATGCAATTGATAATAATGCATTTTGTTCAAATAGATGAACCGGGAGGTTAGGAATCGAAGGGTCTACCTTGAAATCGAAATCCGCTGCCCAGTTTGAACAGCTTCATAGGCGCACCAGCCACTGTGCAAATGCGGTTTGACCCAAGGTAGTGGAAATCCTCACTGTTGGATAAGCGAATAAGAACAAAACCACTTTTTAGGTTGCCAATTGAACACTATGGTCGAAGTTGATGGCCTGGAATGCTTTACGGACGGCTTCAGCGGATGGTCGGTGCATGAAGAATTTCCCTAGAAGTGTAAACTTGAAGGGTTGAGTCAGCTTCTCAATATCATGTTGGGAGAAACAAACTACTGGAGAACCATCACTTATGACACGTTCACGAATACGAACAAGACCGTCCGAGGAAGGAGCTAAATGAAGGTTGGAAGACAGAAGCTGTCTAGTGGAAGGTGAGAAGGAGGACGGCGACATCGCACTGGGGGAATGGTGTGACGCCGCCGACGAAGGGTCTGACAGCATTAGGTCGTCATTTGATAATGTTGAAGATTGTCGAAGATCTCATAGATATTGTTGGAGATAATGTATTGTAAATGCATTGTATTTTTTCCTTATTAAGAAAATCTTAAAATAGGAAATGATTACTAGCATAAATTAGTGATTTACTTGCCTAGTGTAGAAAACTTGTAAAGTGTATAAATTGCACCTGTTTCTATCGTGAAATGTAAGCAAGTTTCATCAAATTAACCTTTTTCCATGGTATCAGAGCCAACGATCCAAGGTGGTTATGTAACTTTATAATTCTGCCCCTTTAAGCCAAGAAATTAAAATGGCATCAGCAACATCTTCCGTTGTCACCTCACCTCAACCCACACCATCCAATCCCTCCTATGACAATCATTAGCTGCAAATCACTAACACAAGCTGAATGGCTTGAATTTCCACAAATGATTCAAGTCTTTACTTCTTGTTTTCAGGGGAGGGGGAAGATTGGGTATTTGATAGGTGCGATCAAAACCCCATCAGAGAGTGACTCAAGATTCACTATCCGGGATGCTGAGAACTCTATTGTCATGGCATGGCTCATTAATTCAATGGAGCCTTCCATTGGTCGCACATACCTCCATTACCAAACAGCCAAAGAGATTTGGGAGGTTGTACAAGAAATCTACTCAGACCTAGAAAATACTTCACAATGCTTTGAGATTAAGTACCAAAAATCGAAACAAAAGGCAAGAGAAAATGAATGTGACTGAAACTTCAACTCTTTGATGGAGTTATGGCAAGAGATAGATCTCTTCTATAATGTGGGATGGACCTGCCCCCAAGATGCAGAAAAGTACACTAAAATGCTTGAAAAGGAACGCAGCTTTGATTTTTACGAGGTCCCCTGATTTGGATGAAGTACGTAGCCGATTACTAGCGACTAAACCATTCCCATCATTTCGTGAATCAGCTGACGTTCCGGAGAGAGGAAAGCAGGTGTCGGGTTATGTTACATTCATATCGGCAAGGCTCCTCCTTTGTAGACACCCATGGATCAACACTGGCAACCCAAATACATGAAATTAAACGTGATACACGATATTCAACCGGACATAACAAATCTTATGTATCCCATGGGTAGTCTACTGAAAGAATCGTATGTGATTTTTGTAAAAAGCTCAATCACAACCGTGGAGAATTGTTGGGAAATTCACGGAAAGCCCGCTGATTGGAAGTCAAGGAAGCTGTGAAGACAGCCTAAATCAGCCAATTTTGCTGAATCCTCCTCTGGAGCAGGTCCCGAATTCTCCAGTGAAGATTTGGATATGCTCCATCAACTTTTGAATCAAACTAAAGCATCAACGGGAAAAAAAAATCAGAACTCAAAGACTTCCACCGCCGCAATGGCAGAAACATGTATAATCCATCAAATCTTTTTGTCAAAAACTCAATGCACGGAGTTGTGGATAGTTGACACGGTGCTTCAGACCATACGGCTGGATCAATTGATGTCTTCGATAGTTATAACGAATGCAACACCAAAATTGATGTTCACAAGTTCACTTCCTAATTTCTATTGGGGAGAAGCCATTCTCACATCTACTTATTTGATAAACCGTCTACCCTTAAAAAAACTTCACTTTAAAACACCTTTAAGCATCTTAGCAACCTGTTTTCCTAGTCCCAATCTCTTTGGTTCATTATCATCGAAAGTGTTTGGTTGTACAGTGTTCGTCCACAATAAACAACCAAACCCGAGTAAACTTGATCCTAAGGCTTTTAAGTGTGTCTTTGTAGGATATTCACCAACCCAAAAATGATACAAGTGTTACTCTCCTTCACTCAATAAATTCTGTCTCATTGGATGTGATTGTTCTACTAATTTCCAGGTGAAAAAGGGTGATGAGATTAGTGATTGGAATCCCACTGTCTCTCTCTTCCAATATCTGAGGATGTGTGTAATCCTATAAAACCAGCCCCTACACTTATTCCTGACCATATTCAAGATCACGAACACAGAGATGACTTGCTAGACCCTGTTTACAAATATTCTTGTAGGCCGAAGAACTCTCAGCAGAATCAATCATCGAACCAAGGATTGGAACCTGATATAAGCAATGATTTGGCACTCCAATTGCAACCAGGAAAGGGGTAAGGTCATGTACTATGCATCCAATTGCAAACTTTCTGAATTGTACAAAGATGTCTCATGTACTATGCATCCAATTGCAAACTTTCTGAATTGTACAAAGATGTCTCCCAGTTTTATGACTTTTACAGAAAAGATTGAAAACTAAAAATACCGAAAGACATTCATGATGCTCTAAAAGATCCAAAATGGGGGAAAGTTGTGCAGGATGAAATGAGGCTTTACGTGAAAACAGAACTTGGGATATAGTGGAGCTACCTAAGGACAAAAAGATAGTTGGAAGTCAATGGGTCTTTACAGTGAAGCATAGGGCCGATGGAGAAGAAGACAGATGCAAAGCCCGGCTGGTAACCCAGGGATTTACACAAACGTATGAAATTGATTATTATGAAACTTTTGCTCATGAGGCAAAGTTCAATTCAATAAATGCAAACATTTATTCAAGTATACACTAAAAAGAAATAATATAACAAAATTACCAATATTAAATTCTATTCAAGAATAAGAAACTACAGTCTCTACCTCTTGCTTCACCATTAAACAATATTTATGTTGATTTCATTTCAATATCTTGCTTCTCTAGTATATCATATGGGCAAAGCTACTCACATTTAGGGTTCAATTGAGCCCCCTCAATACCAAGTTTATGCATGCATGGAAGGCATAAAATAACATAAATCTTTGCTATATGATTATAGTGAACCATCTCTAGAAATAATAATTTTGCACGGAATCAAAAATTATATAAGCTGACAAAATTTACATCGTCACATGCTCATAACTTATAATAAATAAGTTGGGTCTTGCTCTGACTGAAAAGACAATAAAATTCAATTGGTAGTAAATTAACTAAACGATTATGCATGCGCCAAGAATGCATTGTTGGAGTTGTGCCTTTTCTCCCACATCGATTGGGAGAAATAAGAAGGCCATCTCTTTTACTATAAAAGAAGGTCCAAGCCTTCTGGTTTAAGTGCATCAGTCAACAGCTTTTCAAGCAACGTTTGGCTTTAAGAAAATTCCTCTGTTGTTTTGAATCTTGTAAAATTCTAATTATGCTCTTTGGTTGCCGCTTTGACTGATCTTCCATATCAGAAAATATTTTATTAAATACCTTTCTTGTAAAAGAGGAGAGGTGTAAGTTATAAAGTTTAGCTAGTGGGAAAGCTTTGTGGGTGTGTTTTGGGTGTGGAGCGAAGTTGCGTGGTTATAATAATTTTCCACAGTGTATTTTTTTATTTGTTCCAGGTGGTTTTTATCCTGATTTGGGGTTTTTATATTAAAATCTTGTGTCATTATTATTTCTTTTTCTTGCTATCTTTCCCAGAAAGAGAGATCTTGGGGGTGAATTTGGAGGGCCAAATTACCAACAAGTGGTATCAGAGCCTGGGTCCTTTCTGCTAGGTGGAGTTTGGTGTGGTAGGCGGATAGTACTTGCTAAGGAGGTTCTGTCTATGAGGTTGGTATTTAAGTGGGACAAGTGTGACCCCACCAATTTTCCTGAGAATCTTGAAATATTGGCTAGGAAATATCGAGACTCTCTCTTTCCTGTGAACTTACTTACTTGTACTATCCAGGTCTACCGTAAAATTCATCAAAGTATCACAAGACAATGTCGGGGAAGCAGAGCTTCAAATAAAGTAACATTTGATGTGGAGAAATTTGATGGAGAAATCAACTTTGGCTAGTGGCAAGTGCAAGTCAAGAATGTGTTGATTCAATCTGGTTTACACAAGGCGCTGAAGGGCAGTGTAATCCCCAAAAGCGGCAGGGATACTAGTTAAACTAATGGAACGACAAGTGCAACAGGGAAAGCTGGAATGAACAATGAAGATTGGGAGGATCTGGTTAAGAGCAGCAAGTGCAATTCCTCTGTACCTCTGGCCAACAATGTTCTAGCAAATGTGCATGGAATGTCTAC
The DNA here is from genome assembly GCA_907163345.1 of Haberlea rhodopensis. Classification (NCBI taxonomy): domain Eukaryota; kingdom Viridiplantae; phylum Streptophyta; class Magnoliopsida; order Lamiales; family Gesneriaceae; genus Haberlea; species Haberlea rhodopensis. The sequence continues at coordinate 1,638,205 of CAJQUN010000090.1, read as the reverse complement.
AGCAAAGGAACTCTGGGATCATTTAAATGTCCACAATGGCATTCTTTCAGAGCTTGAACCTATTGGAGTTGTAATTGATTATGAGGATCAGGCCTTCAGACTCATCTGATCTCTTCCACGTTCGTACGAGCACATGAAGCCGATATTGATTCATGGAAAGGAGAAATCATTGTCTCAGATGTTACTAGTAAGCTTATTTCAAAAGAGATGAGGCTTGGCGAAAGTAATGGTTCACATGAAAATTCTGTACTGCTAGCTCATAAGTGGAAGAAGAAGTCAAGTAAATAGAGATACTGGTATTGAAGTTACATTGTCTCCTTTTCTGATGTCCTCTAAAAAATGACATGTACATCATCATGGCATGCCGCTATCCCCAAGTTGCCATGATCATGATAGATGATGTGTAATGTCAGTATTGCACACGGGCATAGTTTGGCATCGATACAGGGTGTGAGGTGGAAATTCAAGTCGATCGCTGATTAACTTCCAGGAGATCCAAACGTGGGAGTTGCACCATAATTTTTCAGCAAGGTAATTTTTCGACATTGACCGAATTGAAATGCTTGTAATGGTTTATTATGAGTGAGTATGTTTCTTTGTGGGTGGGCATGGTAATTTCCACATTGAGAATTATGACTGTGTTGCAGTGTCAATAGCAGCAGCTATGAAAATCTTCATCAAGGTGGAGTGTGGTGGGACGACAAAGTCCCAATGTGGAGATTGTTGGAGTTGTCTTTTCTCCAACATCGGTTGGGAGAAATAAAAAGGCCAACTCTTTTACTAGAAAAGAAGGTCAAGCCTTCTGGTTCAAGTGCATCAGTCAATAGCTTGTCTAGCAACTTTTCGCTTTAAGAAATTACTCTATTGTTTAAAATTCTAAGTATGGTCTGTGGTTGCAGCATTGATCTTCCACATTAGAAAATATTTTATTAAATGTCTTTCTTGTAAAGGAGAGAGGTGTAAGTTAGAAACTTTTCCTAGTGGGAGTGGTTGTGTTTGGGGTACGAAGATAAATTGTGTGGTTGTAATAATTTTTTAATTTGTGTATTTTCTTCTTTGTTCCTAGTGGTGTTTCTCCTTATTTGGGAGTTTTCCACGTTAAAATCTTGTGTCGTCGTTATTTATCTTTCTTGCTTTCTTTTTCCAAAAAAGGGTAGATCCTTGAGGGCTTGGCGGGTCAAATTACCAGCATGCACTATGTTAAAGATAAATAAGCTAAAAAATAGAATTGAAGAATTAATGGAATGTCGGGCGTAAAGGAGTTAACGTGATAGTATATTATGTTTTAAATTAAAATAATGCATTTCTAATTATTTTCAGAGAGGTCGGTACCCTTTATCCTGTTTGTCCTTTCTCTTTCAACTTTTCCTTTCCTTCTTCATTTACTACAATTCTGCTACAGTATCATTGGAATTTCTCCACCCTGCTTTCTCCGTAGAATCATCACCTCCCTTCGCCATAGCACTCCAAGTCTCCAACCATCTAACTCTGTCTCCCCTTCTTCCACCACCCTCTCCCGTGGTGACTTACTCCAACTCAACCTCTGTCAATTTATGTAATCTGCATCTCTCAATCTTGTTCTTATTCATTCCATCTCCCAAAACCATTCAAATTGACACACCCCTACCCTTCATTTTTTTCCCAATATTTCTCCACTTCCAAATTCTCTTTCCTTGTCAATATAATGGCCACTGAAGGAGGATTTTGCAAACAAATGAATATGCAGAATAAAATGTGGTGGAGATACCGTTATTGATAAGAGATGGGCCATCTGATGTTAATTTTAAAATGAAAAAGATAGTGATGATTTTGAGGAGAAGAGGGTAAAAGTTGAATTTTATTACAAAAATACAGATTCGTGTACAATCATTTCTTCACAGCGTTATGGATTTATGACATCGACAGATGATAATGGCCCTGATACATCGTTTTGGGTCCGATCAAAGTACACCAAACACTTGACTAAGCTACATAAATTATTCCATCCAGCAATAATCCTTCAAACCCAACTTAAAACAAATCCACCAAATGTTTCACTACATCCCAACAAAGCACATCCTCCTGAACCCTGAATATTAGTCAACTAAGTAACGAATCACTGCTTATCTTAAGTATTCCCTTGAAAAATTACAATTGAACATTACTTTAAGATTCTAAAAAAATCAAACGAATTGCTTTATACAGGTTCAATCTAAAAAAATTAATTGCCTTACATGCACGTTCTATGGAATCCCCAAGCTATAACAACCGTAAAAAAGCATACTTGGAAACAAATCATGGAATATTTAAAAAAAAAAAAACAAATCATGGAATATTCACTAGTTTCATTGAATCAGATATCACTATATTCCTGATTTCTTGATCATTTATTTAAAAATGGCATCTTTTGTATTAGATAACAATCTTGTTTTGGATGGTTTTTTCATACAGCATTTTTTGAGTATGATACACTCGGTGGTATCAGATGTTAGATTCGATGCCTAGGTTCAGTTATCCAAAAGGATGGAGAGATTGACAGTGACATTAACCATAGGATTCAGGATGGCTGGTTGAAATGGAGAAACGCCACCGGAGTTCTATGCGATCGTAATATCCCGCTGAAATTGAAGGAAAAGTTTTATAAGAACCGCTGTTAGACCCCCAATGTTGTATGGGACGGAATGCTAGGGCACCCAAGAGGAATCACATACAAAAGATGAGCGTTGCAGATATTGCGTATGCTTCGTTGGATGTGCGGTAAGACCAGAAAAGATAAAATAAGGAACGAAGATATTCGAGCTGAAGTAGGTGTAGCTCGTATAGAAGAGAAAATGCAAGAAAGCCGCTTACGTTGGTTTGGACAAGTTCAACGTAGGCCCAGCAGTGCACCTATGCGTCGAGTGGAGTTCATGGATTTCGGCCAGTTCACGAGAGCGAGAGGACGACCGAAGAAGACATGGCTCGAAGTTATACGCAAAAAACTTGGAGTGCTAGGGGTAGGGCTGGTTAACGGATTGATCTGGTCCGGTCCGGTCCGGAACCGGTCCGAGCCTTTAAGGAACCGGATCGGATCCAGTTCCTGGTTGGACCGGTTCCAACCAGGAGCCAGTTTTTTTTTTATAATTTTTTTTTCTCGAAAAATCGAGGTTATATTTACCTAAATAAAAATAATTAATTTTTTTTAAAAAAATAACGGACCGGTTCCCGGTTCAGCCCGGAACAGGATCCGTTTGGTATGGATCCGGACCGGTTCGGAACCGGTTAGCCCGGCTCCGGTTCCGAACCGGGCTAAGCGGTCTGATTTTGGGCTGGGTCTGGATTGACCCGGCCCGTTAAGCAGTCATAGCTAGGGGATTATAGAAGATATGTTGACCAATATAAGCGTTTTGAGAAGACTGACGCATCTGTCCGACCCAACTTGATTCTCTCTATTGTTCATGTAGCCTACACCAATTCATTGGGATTAAAGACTTAGTTGTTGTTGTTGTTTGTTTTTTGAGTATGATACACATTGACTACTCTTAAAAATTTGGTCTTATTTGTGCGAAATAAAATTTATTTCAAATTTCGCACCACACCATTAACCATCAAAATGTGTATAAACTGCAGGCTTTCCTCCCAATTCTTTGAAAAACTATTATGTTATGTTTGGTATTTTTTATGTAAAGAATAAAAGTAAGGAATAATTGCATTATACCTAAATTACCCTTTTATTAAAGAATCCACAACTCAATTGTTGTAAGCATCATCACCAAATGCGCCCACATCACTGTTAGCGGAGGTGGAACCAACTTCACGCTACGATAAGGAACATAAAGCAAATTGGCACACGAAAACATTGTGCAATTTGAGAAACAAAGAACATGGAGAAGAAACCGACGGTGATGTAGACGACAATTATGGTTTAGCTGCGTTAATACCCAAAAGCGTAAATCTCTTCGATTTCATCTCAGATCTGCTCTTTCCTTCATCGATTCTGTGATTTTATTTCACCAAAAAATTCATGTCTTAGTTTCAGTTTTATTTTATTTTTTTATTTATTGATTCACCTTGGGTCAATGGCAAAGGGTATTTTGGTCGTTTATCACACTATCATGGGTACTGCACAATAATCTTTTCTAATACCAAGTAGATAGGTAGGTTTAATTCCAGCTTTTAATCCTTCATTTTCACAGGCTTATAGGATATGGGAGGTTTGTTAAAAAAACCAAGCAAACAATTGATAAACAATTAAATCCTTCTATAATCCTACCTAATCCTTGGTACCAAACACAACCTTACTCTTATAACTACTAAATCCCAGCTGATACTTAATACCCCCGCCCCAACCCCCGAACAAAACATAAACTTTAATCACACAAGCCAACACCGATAGGATCAAGGGTTTGGGGATGTTGACAACAAAACACAATTAACAGCTGTGAACCCAACTCTAAAGAACAACCAAAGGCAACAAATCATGAATTTTCATATGATTGAACAAAAAACGTAATGCCGTTCCCATTCATTGCTGGCAGGGCGGCAGAAGGGCAACAAAATTTTGCATTAACATGAGTTAATCAAAAGTCAAATGTATTCAATAGCACAAAAAGGGGGATTAAACAAATCCACACCGTAGGCCAAAATCCATTATCAGAGAACAATGACTTCCAATACATCAAACTTAATAATATCGATTTCGAACAGGCCCCTCAGTCATCATTCAAAAACACAGATCCACATTCACAAACATAGAAAAGTAATGATAAGACGAAAAAACAAAAGGAACAAAAAGAACCTTGTTTTTCTGGCACACGCTGCACGAAACAAGTCTTCTGGGATTCTGCGAAGACAAAGAATGAGAGTGAAAGTGGCTCAAAGTATTGATACTACTATTAGGAAGAGGCAACTGGAGTAGCCTCAAAGAGGGCGTCGTCATATCTCCCTTTTCCTCTAAATTTACAGATTACAGATTTTACGGGTAACAATCTCTGTAATTCCTCTGCAGCTATTTTCAGGAATTGTAACGATACGGAAATCAGGCGAGGAGGAAGAGTTTTCAATTGAGTGGCTCCCAATTCTTGAGAGAATCTACTGCTTGCATACTTTCGTGCAAAGTCCCTTTTTCATATTTATGCAAAGGCCTAATTGCTGTGAAAAGTTAAATTGCTAAAGAACTCTATCTAATATTAATATGCAAAACGTGTTTATTTAAATTAGGGTAAAAAGCCGATGACCCACAATGTTTAACCATTTTAGCACTTTATTCTTTAACCTTTCAAAATGTGAATTTAACCTCCTGAACAAGTTTAAATAGTGCACTTAACCCCATAAATAATATTCGAGAACAATTCGAATATTCTGGTTGCAAATTCCTTCACATGCGTCTCACATTCCACGATCGAGAGTATGTATATCCTTTCATGTATTTTCTATGGAATTTTATGAGTAAAATTCATCGATCGTGGTATACTCATAAAATTACTTTTGATGTATTTTTTAATTGGTATACTCGTAAAATTCCTGCAGAAAATACATGAAAAGACATACATACCCTCGACCGCGGCATGTGTTACCTACGTAAGAGAATTTGCAGCCAGAATATTCGAGAAAATTATTCTCGAATATTGTTTAGGAGGTTAAGTGCACTACTTAAAATTGTTCAGATGTTAAGTGCATGTTTTGAAAGGTTGTGGGGTACAGTGCTAAATGGTGTAAACTTTAGGATGTTGTCCACTTTTTACCCTTTAAATTAATATCATAATATGTATTTCACATTTTATACTTCTAAATATACAAGAAAACTATATTTTTGTAAAATAAAAGTTCATTTGGTTCTTATATTATATTGTGTTGTTAGCATAAAATATTATTAGCTTTTACAATTTATCGTAATAAAATCATCAAATAAAAAAAATATTCATAAATGAATAATAGATGATATTGGATAGCTATCTCTTTAAAGTGAAAAGGAATTACCAAAGTTAATAACACTTTATACTAACAACATAATCTAATATAAATTGAATTGATTTTATTTTAATATGAAATACATATTATCAGATGTAATTAGAGCGTGTGAATTTACAACTACAACATCGAAGTTATATGAGCTTATGTTTTAAAAATACAAGAGATAATACCTAATAATATTATATAAGGTTTATACAACTTTGATTTTTGGGCAAAGTAAGGGGTCAGTCACTGAACCTTAAAATAAATGTCAATTCAGTCCCTGTTCAGATTTTTCTTATTTTTACACCCTAATAGTAAATATTTTTGTTTTAACTCTCTAATCCTGCAAATTGACAAAACTACCCTTTTCTTCAACATTTTTCACCATTTCTCAATATTTATGCATAATCTTTTGCTTTATTATTTGTTTGCCCTTTAAAATTTGATTATTTTTTAAAAAAATTGTAAAATATTTATTTACATTCTATAAATAATAAGTATATTTATTATTTTTCTTGTATTTAAAAATAACAATAAACTTTATCAAGAAAAGATTTATATATATATATATATATATATATATATATATATAATCTGTAGAAAAAATATATATTAACTTAGTATTACTATTATTTACTTAATAATATAAAAATCACACAAAAAAAGATTTAAAATTTTAAAATATATTTATTCAAAATTATGGAAAGTAACTTTTTCTTAAAAAATTCAAAATCTTAAATTGAATATTAAAAATAATAATAAAAAAACATCCTTTCATTATTTTTTTATAAATTTATTACATCTTTTTTGAATCAAAATAAAATAATTTTGGTATTAGTTTAGTTTGACATTGGTATTAATATCGTCAATTTTGGTATTAATTTGGTTTAATTTGACATTAAGCCTACATAGTTTTTGTACTAGTTACATTTCAAATTAATATTAAACATATACAATTTTTGTACTATTTACATATAAAATTAATATTAAACATATATCATTTTGGTACTAGGTACACTTAAAATTGGTAAACATATACAATTTTGGTACTAGCTACACTTCAAATTTGTGTTAAACCTATTTGGTACTAGCACACTTCAAATTGGTATTAAACATATACAATCTTGGTAATAGTTACATGTCAAATTGGTACTAAAGCTATACAATTTTGGTACTAGTTACAAATTAAATTTGTATTAAACCCATACAATTTTTGTACAAGTTACACTTCAAATTTCATTAAATCTATACAGTTTTGGTACTAGTTACACATGAAATTGGTATTAAACATATAAAATTTTGGTACTAGTTAAACTTGAAATTGGTATTAAACAAATATATTTTGGTACTAATTACGGATGAAAATTGGTATTAAGCATATACAATTGGTACTAGTAACACATGAAATTTGAATTAAACCTATAGAATTGTGGCACTAGTTACCCTTCAAATTGATATTTAAGCTATACAGTTTGGTACTAGCCTATGAAAGTGCTATTGAACCTATACAATTTTGGTACTAGTTATACTTCAAATTGCTATTAAACCTATAAAATTTTGGTGCCTATAAAAAATTTGTACGAGTTACACATCAATTTGGTATTAAATCTATACAATTTTGGTACTAGTTACACATAAAATGTAGTAAACATATGCAATTTTGGTACTAGTTACACTTGAAATTTGTATTAAACATAAACAAATGTTACTAGTTACACAAGAAATTTGTATTAAACCTATACAATTTTGGTACAAGTTACACACGAAACTAATATTAAACTTATATATACATATGAACTGATATTAAACCTACACAATTTGGTACAAACTATAATTGAAGTTGATATTAAACATATCCAAAGTTGGTACTAGTGATATTAAACATATATAATTTTGGTACTAGAAACGCTTGAAATTAGCATTAAACATATACAATTTTGGTACAAGATACACACGAAATTGAAATTAAACATATACAATTTTGGTACTAGTTACACACGAAATTGATATTAAACCTGTTACACATGAAATTGATATTAAACATATACAATTTTGGTACAAGCTATACTTGAAATTGGTATTACACCTATCCAAATTTGGTACTGGTGGTATTAAACATATACAATTTTGGTACTAGTTACACTTGAAATGAGTATTAAACATATACAAATTTGGTAATATTTACACATGAAATTTGTATTAAACCTATACAATTTTGGTATTGGTTACACGTGAAGTTTGTATTGAACATATACAATTTTGGTACAAGCTATACTTCAAATTAATATTAAACCTGTATAATTTTGGCACTAATGTTAGGACCGGGGTAGTGTTTAGAAGGGAGTTGTATAAACAGTAGGCTCAAATGTGTACTTGTGGTACTTTTTTTATGGATGTGGGGTGAAGGGGGCTGCTCCTAGGTCTGAAATATTATGTGCACAAGTCCATAAATTCGTGCCCAAGGTCCCTTATATAGTGGAGGAGTTGGATGGAAGTGTCCTTGTTGAACCAAAACTCAAAAAGGAATTTGTATTTCAGAAATCTTCGCTGGTCGATCGAGTGCGATCGATCGAGCAAAGTGGCCGATCGATCGCGAGCTCTTCATTCTCGTTTCTCAAAATTTCTGTCTTCGTCGATCGATCGAGCTGGTCCGATCGATTGATTGAGCAACGTTCACTTTTGTTGGTCAAAAATCCTGCCACGCTCGATCGATCGAGCAATGCTCGTCGATCGATCGAGGCTTTAAACTTCCAAATTTGTGCTTCGTTGACTCGGTTTGGTCCTTTTTTTTATCATTTTAGCTCATTTTCTCCACTTTTGTGCACTTTCACCTAAATTCCTGAAATCAATAAATATATACCAAAAAGCGTAAAATCGTCCAGGAATAAACACGAAATCAATACAAAATCACGCCAAAATAGCATACTGTTAAGTACTGCAGTAAGATATCAATTGATTACAAAGCAGTAGACAACAAAAAGAGAGTGAGGAAGATGTCTACTGGACTTGTGAGATATGAACTGATAGCACAAGTAAATGGATAGTAAGATAAGTACAGTAAAGTAAAGAGACAATAATTGTTTCTAGAAGTTCGAAGCACAAACCGGTCTTACGTCTCCCCTTCTTCCTTTGCAGGAAGGTATCATTAGAAGACTTTGGTTTATATTATTACACACGTATACAACCAACTTAGGCTAATATTACAAAGATAGGCTAAACTCCTAGATCACACAGTTCATTAAGATTCAGAACTAACGTCTGAGAATACAATGAATATCCTAACACTCTTTAGAATAATAAATCTGATATAGCTTTGAAGTTCTTTAAGTAGTAGACTTAATGCTTTGATCTTCAATATCACTTTCAAGGCTTACTGCTTGGTAGCTTTTGAATGCTAGATTGTCAGAGTGTTGAAGCTTTTGATTCAGAGTGTAAGCAAGAGTTTCTTCAAGCTCCAAGTTGTCTTATTTATAGGCTCGAAAGTTCAACGATAACTATTCTCTACATGGAAAGGATTGCTTGAAATCTTCCTTTGGTTATCGTCCAAAATCTTTTTTGTCTTCTTTTCATATCAGTAAACAACAGCTGGTAATTCTAACGCAAATGGTGGTGCTACCAGTGTAGTGCCTCTCTTTGTACTATTTGTCAGATAACTTTGTTGTTCCTTGATCATCTACTATCTTCCAAGAATGACTTAGTTTACTGGCCGTAAGTAGTCTTTTCTTCTTGTTAGTCTTGACCAGTAGACATGTGATATCCCTGAAATTCATCATGTGCTTTATGGCTTCTAATAATAATTATGGTGTTATGATTATTATTTTGGTTGTGAAATATATAGTTATGCGGTAGGCATGAACTGTTAATATATTTCAGGGTGCATGTGATCCATAGTGGGGAAATGGTGATTTGGCATGATTTAGTTGGCTTTGTTCTAGTGATGTAGAAAAAGCATGTTAATTGTTGTTATGGCACATTTTATTGAGTAAATGCTTTAAAATATCATGTTAAGATATTTTACTACATCATGCTAAATACATGGACATCATTTTATTAACCCTTTTTTTAAATTAAATCCTACATCCCACCTTACCCCTCATTTCACTCACCACCACTCTTCATTATAACTCAACCCTTCCCCAAAACCCCCCACTCAAGGAGGAGGAAGGAGAAGGAGTTCCAAACTTTGTTTTGCTTGTGTATTGCTAAGGATTTGAAGCTTTGGTGGTAATGAACCCTCCCCTTTAATGTTTAATCATGTTTAAGCAAGTTTTGGGTTTGATTATTTGGGGAGAAAATAGGTTGATTTTGATATATGGTGTTTTATGTGTTGATGTTTGAGTTTTGGTTATATTGATGTATTTTGTGTAGTATATTGAAGTATTGTTATGTTGGATGGTTGGGGTTTGAGGTTGTTTGAGTTGGAAGGGATGAAATGTGTGAAAATGGCGAAAATCGTGTATACAGAGCAAGGCGATCGATCGCCGCGAAATAGTAATCAATCGCCGCGAGGTAGCGGGTTTTGGCGAACGATCGCTAAGTTGGAGCGATCGATCGCTGAGGCTCACGATCGATCGCTCGAGACTTAGCGATCGATCGCCGATTGCCAGATTTTGAATATCATGGCAGCAGGGTCTCGCGATCGATCGGAGCTTTTTGACGATCGACCGCGAGACACCAGAAAGTGGTATTTGGTTATTTTAATGGGATTTTTGGTATTGGACTATTATATGGCTTCTAATATTGAGTTGTGCACTTGTGTAGAGCCTTCCCAGGTGGCAACACAACGCAGGGGATAAAGTCCTACGACATCCCATATTTTGGAAAGGTACGTAGAGAGACGTACGGGCACCAAACGGTAATATGTATTTTATATACATATTGGATTATGCATTGTGGTTGCATATACATATTGGATTATGCATTGTGGTTGCATATATATGTGTTGATGCTTGGTGCACATCCCTTGAGTCGTTGTTATATACGAGTGATGATTTTAAATGCTTTGCCGCTGTCATTTGAAGCGATGATAGAATACTTGCCGCTGTCATATAGTAGCGAGGAAAAAATATTTGCCACTTATATGTTGAAGCGATGTTACATGCCGCTGTCACATTAAAGCGAGGTTATTCGATGCCACTGATATGTCGAAGCGATGGGTATTAGTGTCGCGGTCATGACAAGCGAGGTGCATTAAAATACACTGTTATAACAAGACTAGGGATTGGTTGGTAGTGATGGAAACCGTTATATGTAATGACATTATTAACTATATTATAATCTGATGATTATGAATATGAGTTGTGGTACAGGGACAACCAAGGGAGTGTTTTAAATGCATTGAATACAGGAAGTGCTTGTATTTACAGTTTATGTATTTTTACATTATAATCATATTATGGTGAATATGGATTATTATATGCTCATGGTTTGGGGTTGTTCCTATAGGTGCATTTTGGCATGGAGGGCTAAGGCCAGGGTTGATGCAGTGAGCAGTGTGAGGAGTGCTATCGGTATAGATGAACAGGAATTCTCTTGTATAATTTCTACGTAGGGTAGAGTAAATCTATAGATTTACATTCATTTTTTTGGGAATGTAATTAATTCATTTTTGGAAATTTCATTTTGGCACTGTAATCCTTAAGCTCAAGGCATCAACATGAACCCTTATACTCTGATGAATGCATGTTTAGCTCTCTTAATGCTCTTAATCCACACTTAAGGTAGTAAGGTCTTACAAGACATTCTCCTTTTAGCTTTGTGATAGTTTAATTGAAGCAGTAGACTATTAACTTGTCTACTCCCATTAGACCTTCAAAACAGTAGGCTTCTTCAACGATAGCATTAGACGTTTTTGCTCAGTTACTTCCAGTAGACTTTCTTGGTCAGTAAGCTTCCTCCAAAGATAGCAGTAACTGTTTTGGGATAGTAGACGCTGGTTGATGAGGTAGACCTTGTTATTACCAAAACTTAGAATCTTCCAACTCCTTACATATTAAATTGGTACTAGACATCCAGTATACAGTTCGACAGGCGTGTAAGTCCATTGAAGCCATTAAAGAAACATTGTTCTATTTATATTTTTTGATAATTGGTTTTAGATAAGGATATCAAGATTGGTTTTGAATAATTAATTCTACTTATCACTCGGGTGAGGGAGTAGAATTAATATGGATTTTTGGCTAACAAACTAGATAAATCAATAATATAACAATTGATCATAAATGAGCATAGTTTATAATCAAATGAAATCACAATTGACACTTAGCAATTCTACCATATAATCAGTACTTAGGGTTGAACTTTACAATCAATCTGTGTGGGATCGACATCCGTATTCATATCTACATTAAAACTTGACAACTTACACATGCAGTACATTTACACCCATTAAATATCTAACAAAATTGTATAGGGTTAATACTAATTTCATGTATAACTAGTACACAAATTGTATATATTTAATACAAATTCATGTGTAACTAGTACCAAATTTGTACAGGTTTAATACAAATTTCAATTGTAACAAGTACCAAAAATTTATATGTTTAATACCATTTTCATGTGTAACAAGTACCAAATTTGTTTAGATTTAATTCCAAAATGAAGTGTAACTTATATCAAGATTGTATATGTTTAATATTAATTTAATGTGTAAGTAGTACCAAATTATACAGATTTAATACCAATTTGAAGTGTGGCTTGTACCAAAATTTTATATGTTTAATACAAATTTCATGTATAACTAGTACCAAAATTGTATATGTTTAATATCAATTTAATGTGTAACTAGTACCAAATTTGTATATGTTTAATGCTAATTTCAAGTGTAACTTGTACCAATATTATATAGATGTAATACCTTTCAAGTGTAACTAGTACCAAAGTTGGATAAATCAATCATAGCTTGTACCAAAATTGTATAGGTTTAATATCAATTTCAAGTACAGCTTGTATCAAAATTGTATAGGTTTAATACCAATATCAAGTATAGCTTGATGTGTAACTCGTACCAAAATTTTATATGTTTAATACCAATTTTATTTGTAACTAGTACTAAAATTGTATATGCTTAATACATATTGAAGTGTAGCTAATACCAAAATCTTATAGGTTCAATATCAATTTCTTGTGTTACTAGTGCCAAAATTGTATATGTTTAATATCAATTTGAAGAGTAACTAGTGCCAAAATTCTTTATGTTTAATACAAATTACATGTGTAGTAGTACCAATTATATATGTTTTATACAAATTTCATGTGTATCTAGTACCAGAATTTTATATGTTTAATATCAATTTCAAGTTTAACTAGTACAAACTTTTTATAGGTTTAGTATAAATTTCATTATATCTAGTACCAAAACTATATAGATTTAATATCAGTTTGAAGTGTAACTTGTACAGAAATTGTATGGGTTTAGTACAAATTTGATGTGTAACTGGTACCAAAATTATATAAATTTAATACTAATTTGACGTGTAACTAATACCAAAATTGTATAGGTTTAAGACTAATTTGAAGTGTAGCTAGTATCAAAACTGTATATGTTTAATACCAATTTAAAGTGTAAATAATACCAAAATTCTATAGGTTTAACACCAATTTAATATGTAAATAGTAAAAAAATTGTATATGTTTAATATCAATTTGAAGTATGTAGGTTTAACAATTTAAACGGAACTAATACCAAAATTGACGATTAATACCAATTTTAAACTAAACTAATACCAAAATTATTTTGTTTAAAATAATTTGCGAGTTACAGAGTCCATCGGTCGATCAGTAGGTTGATCGATCGATAGGTCGGAGTAGATCAAAGTTTCTGGAGGCAAGCGATTGATCTCACGAAGCGAGCGATCGATCTCTGGGGGTGACCGATCGATCGGTCGCCGTAAAATGTGATGTTTTTTCCAAAAATTCTTGTTATTTTCGATTTATTTCATGGATAGACGTGTTATATTGTATACTTTCATAATAAATTTGATTATGATTGTTGATGATAAGATATTGAAATAGCATGATGCTAATATCTTATATGTGTGTAGTGCCGTCACATACTACAGGACATCGAGCAGGGTGAGCTCTATGTATTTTGGATATCGTCAGGTACGTAGGACGTACGAACATCATTTTGCATCATACATTGATTGTGATTTATGTATGAGGATTGATTCAGTGAATACCAACGCATTGAGGCCTGATATATATTGATGGGAGGCTTGCAGTATCTGAGAATCTTATATAGAGTTGAAAGGCAATATAACATTGGCTACTAATATGATTGGATCATATTGAGATGGAAATTAAATGAGAGAATGGTATTCGCTGGAATGAGATTGAAATGTGATTAAGATGATGATCGAGGTATGGTCGAGATGGGATTGTAACATGTCATGACATATACATTTAATATAATCATGAAAAGTATATTATGATTGAGTATTGTACATTAACAACCCAAGGAAACATGATATATGTAAATACAGGGAGTATTTGTTGGTATTGTAGTAAGCTGTTATGTTTACAGTTCATTCCTTACATATATCAGTTTGTATTCATTGTTTGTGGGTTGTCCTGTAGGAACTTTTTGGGGTAAGGGAGGCCAGGATTGAGAGTCCATTTTGCTGCAATGACGATTGAGAATTCGATTAGAAAAATTATAAGAAGTGATGATTTTGTGAACCGTTTTGTTGTATTTCTTTATGACATGTAATGAAAGAGAACACTAGATGTTGTAATTAATCGACAAAACTCTATAATCAGTACTAAAATGTTATTTTGTTACCTTATTATGGTTGAAGGCATTGATGGCCTTACAAAAATGACTTTTTGAGTATGATTATTTTATCAATTGGTTTTTCAAATTTTACTGTTTTGTTTTAGCTGTAACTAGATAAAAATTGATGGATCACATCACCAAATTAATAAGTATACTACCCTACCTTAAGAACAGACAGGCACAACTGTTGGTACGAGGAAAATGGCATAGAGGAGGGTGAATATTGTTAGGAATTCATCATACAATATGCAGCGAAAAATAAAATTGGATTCATACCAAAGGACCTATACAAAGTAATCATACCGAGATTGATTAAGAATCGTACCCTTGTAGCGTGTTTGTAGCAGAATCCTCATTGCAAGACCACGAGTCACGAACAAAGATTTACACCTTCGTCTCTACGGTATCCACACAATCAAATCGAAGAAGGTGTTTAAGAACAAGTTGCTAGACTCGTTATTAAACCGCAACAAAACTCACGGTTCGAAACCGATCAACGGCGGCCGTCAAACCACCACGTTCACGGCGGCGGCGGCGTGAAGGAGGGCGAGAGTGAGGGACGGCCAAGAGCTTTGTTGTGGAGGCTATTAGGTTTTCAAAATTAACACTTAATTTTCAACCTTGTTAGCATAATATAATATATATAAGATTTAATTAAAAGGGCTTTCAAAAAGCCTTATTGGCCCATACCAATATATTAATTAAATTCATATATCTAATACTTATAATTAAGACTCTTCTTAATTAATTAATTCATCCAATGAATTATATCTTCCTTTATCGATTTAATCTTTTGTGTGACACGATAGGATCTTGCAATGTTGGCAGTGACATAAAATCTAATTTTATGTTACAAGCAATGAGCGGTATCTAGCAACACATCAAGGCTACCCAAATTACAAGAATGTCATTGACTCGACATAACCTACGAACTGCAATAATATTAACCATGTAACTTAATCCATTTGTCCAATGTGTTTAGATTGAACACGAGTCATGGAATAGTCATACTCATATATTCAATCTTTTATTTCTTGATCCCCAAGTAGAACTAGAATAAACGAATAAGCTCGATATCACATATCGACTCATTCGAGCACGTCCATGCATTTTAGTCTTACTTGATCAAGGGCCCAAACACTTCTCCTTTTATATAGGAGGGACAAATCCTTTCTTGATCACCCAACATCCCTCTACATAATTCGTGGTGTATCCAATGATTGTCTTCATAGTTTACCCTGTTACAGGTAACGTTTGATAATATCAAGATACATGACTCCTTATGTTGGGATCTCTGGTGATCTCAAGTCGTAAGGATTACATACATTAGTATCACTATGAGAATTGCTTATGACGTTCATATAACTATCCATGTAGCATTCTCATGGTGAGTCTGTCCAGTACATCGTTCTCTAACATGCACCCATGTGTTGATTTGATATCTCATATCTATGAACAATTCATCAAGCAAAACATACTAGTCTCAATGCATTATCATTATCCCGATTCATGATAATACTTGACTAGGGACAATCTTTAAGAACAATACAATATTATCTAAGGACATTAACTTATATATTAATTCATATTACACAGAAACACGAATAATATATAATAATGAATTGCCATTAACAAAATTATAATACATTGTATGTCATAAACATTCATCTAATGAGTTGTCTTAGGGCATATCCCAACAAATCTCCCACTTGCACTAAGACCAATCAGACATATACTTAATGCCTAGAGATCTAGTATGACGATCATGCTTATGCTGTGATAGTGGCTTCGTCAGTGGGTCAGATACATTATCATCAGTTGGTACTTTGCATATTTTTACATCTCCTCTTTCAACGATTTCTCGAATGAAATGAAAGCGTCGAAGTATGTGCTTGGAGCTTTGGTGAGATCTAGGTTCCTTAGCCAATGCGATGGCTCCATTATTGTCACAATAGAGTTCAATCGGATCTAGTATGCTAGGCATCACCCCAAGTTCAGAAATGAACTTCTTGATCCAAACAGCTTCCTTTGTTGCATCTGAGGCAGCAATGTATTCAGCTTTAGTTGTAGAATCGGCTACTGTCTCTTGCTTTGAACTCTTCCAGCTTACAGCACCTCCATTTAGGCAAAACACATATCCTGATTGCAATCGGAAATCATCTTTGTTGGTTTGGAAGCTTGCATCAGTGTAACCTATTACATTGAGCTCTTCCTCACCTCCATAAATCAAGAATGTATCCTTAGTTCTTCTCAAGTACTTCAGGATATTCTTGACTGCAATCCAGTGACATTCACCTGGATCAACCTGATATCTGCTCGTCATGCTCAAAGCATACGAGACATCAGGATGAGTACATATCATGGCATACATGATAGATCCAATAGCTGACGCATATGGAATCTTACTCATGCGTTGTCTCTCATCTGGTGTTGAAGGACACTGATCCTTCGAGAGATGTATCCCATGTGTCATAGGCACGAATCCTTTCTTAGATTCTTGCATGCTAAACTGTTTTAGCACTTTGTCTATGTACGTACTTTGACTTAGGCCAAACAATCTTCTTGATCTATCTCTATCGATCTTGATACCTAATACATAGGTGACTTCACCCCAAGTCTTTCATAGAAAAGCAATTCCCTAGCCAAATCTTTACAGATTGTAAGGCAGGGATATCATTCCCAATTAGAAGTATGTCATCTACATACAATATTAGGAAGATAATTATGCTCCCAATGACCTTCTTGTAGACACAAGGTTCATCTACATTTTTGATGAAACCAAACTCTTTGACTGTATCATCAAAACGAAGATTCCAACTCCGAGAAGCTTGCTTCAATCCATAAATGGATCGTTGTAGCTTGCATATCTTTCCAGCATCCTTTGGATCGACAAAACCCTCAGGTTGTGTCATGTACACATCCTCAAGTAAATTTCCATTAAGGAAAGCTGTTTTGACATCCATCTGCTAGATTTCATAGTCATGAAATGCAGCTATTGCAAGTAAGATCCTAATGGATTTAATCATGGCAACTGGCGAAAAAGTTTCATCATAGTCAATACCACGAATTTGTTTAAAACCTTTTGCAACCAGTCGACCTTTAAAGGTTTGTACATTACCATCCATGTCGGTCTTCTTCTTGAAAATCCATTTGCACCCTATGGGTTTTACCCCTTCAGGCGGGTCAACCAAAGTCCATACTTGGTTTGCATACATGGATTCCATCTCAGATTTCATGGCTTCTTGCCATTTCTCAGAATCAGTGCCCATTATAGCTTCTTGATAAGATGACGGTTCATCCTCATCAATAAGTAGTAAGCCACCTTCTTGAGTCACAAGAAATCCATATCTCTGTGGCTCGCCGTGTTCTCTTACAGACCTACGCTGGGCTTGTGTCTCTTGAGCAGGCAATTCATCCACAACAGCTTGTGGTGTCTGCTCTGTTTCCATATCAATATCATGTTCAATGTTTTCTTGTGGTTGAACTTCACTAAGTTCTATTTATCTCCCACTGGTTCTTCTCGAACTAAATTCTCTTTCAAGAAAGACATCAGTCCGAGCAACAACTACTTTGTTCTCGGTGGGATAATAGAAATATCCTTTCGTTTTCTTAGGATACCCCACAAATAAACACTTATCAGATTTGGGTCCAAGTTTATTGGAGGCGTGACGTTTCACGTAAGCCTCACAACCCCAAATCTTCATAAAAGGCATACTAGGACGCTTCTTAGTCCATATCTCATATGGTGTCTTTTCTACTGTTCAGTATAAATCGCTGTTTCTAAAGCATGTCCCCAAAAGGAAGTCGGAAGATCTGCATGACTCATCATTGATCGAACCATGTCCAACAAAGTTCGATTCCTCCTTTCGGATACACAATTCCATTGTGGAGTATACGGAGGCGTGACTTATGGGACTATCCCACACTCCTTTAGATAGTCATGAAACTCTTGGCTTAGGTATTCGCCTCCTTGATCTGATAGGAGGGTTTTGATACTTTGCCAAGCTGGTTTTGTACTTCATTCTTGAAATCCTTGAACTTTTCAAAGGTTTCATGTTTATGTTTCATTAGGTACACATACCCATATCTACTGAAGTCATCAGTAAATGTAACGAAGTATTGAAAACCACCTCTAGCTTGTGTGCTTATTGGTCCACATACATCACTATGTATGAGACTCAATAAATCATTTGTCCTTTCAACATGTCCCTTGAAAGGAGCTTTAGTCATCTTGCCCATTAAACAAGATTCACATGTTTCATATGATTCAAAATCAAATGAATCTAATACTCCATCATTATGAAGTTTTGATATGCGATTCTTGTTTATATGGCCCAAGCGACAATGCCAGAGATAAGTTGGATTAGAATCATTATTCTTAATCCTTTTAGTATTTATGTTATAGACAGGCATATCAAGATTTAATACGTGAAGACCATTAATCAATTGTGCACTAGCATAAAACATATCATTCAAATAAATGGAGCAACACTTGTCCTTTATAATAAATGAAAAACCAATATTGTCCAAACAAGAAATTGAAATAATGTTTCTAGTAATAGATGGCAGAAAATAACAGTCTTGTAAATCTAATAATAAACCAGAAGGTAAAGTTAATGAATAATCTCTAATAGCTAATGCAACAACTCTTGCTCCATTTCCCACTCGGAGATCAACCTCGCCTTTCGCCAACAACCTACTCCTTTTGAGATCCTGCACATTAACACAAATGTGAGAACCACGTCCAGTATCTAATACCCATGATGATGAAGTAGATAAATTGACTTCTATAACAAAAATACCTGAAGCGGAAGTCACACTTCCTTTTGTCTTCTTAAGATCTTCCAGATATAATTTGCAGTTCCTCTTCCAATGACCGGTCTCACCGCAATGGAAGCAGTTCCCTTCCTTAGCCACTCCTCCCTTTGGCTTGAGTGCAGAAGCATGAGGTTTAGATTTAATAAAGACTTTCTTGTTCTTCTTAAAGCCTTTTGCTTTAGCCTTTCCCTTGCTCTTATTCACAATAAGAACATTAGTGGGTTAGACTTCTTTGAGTTTGCTTCATATGTTCTCAACATACCAAGCAATTGCGGTAGAGTCTTTTCGATTTCAATCATATTGTAATTCAAGACAAATTGACTGTAGCTATCAGGCAACGATTGCAAGATCACGTCCGTGGCCAACTCTTGGTCCAATGGAAAACCCAGCTTCTCAAGATTCTCGATGTACCCAATCATCTTTAGTACATGAGTTCCAACAAGGCTTCCTTCTACCATTCTGCACTGGAATAATGCTCTAGAGACGTCATACCTCTCTTGTCTAGCTTGTTGTTGGTAGAGTTGCTTTAAGTGTTCGATCATATCGAACGCCTCCATTACCTCATGTTGCTTCTGAAGCTCAGAGTTCATGGTGGCAAGCATAAGACAACCAACATCAAGTGCGTCATTCTGATGCTTTTTCTCTTGTTTGAGGACAATCCTCAAATTCCTATACCAGTCTAGGAAATTAGTCCCATTCAGTTTGTCCTTCTCAAGGACCGATCACAATGATAGTGTGCTAGTTACGTTGTTTGATGCCATCCTACAATATAAATATGCAAAATAAGTTTACGATTTTAATCATTTAATAAGGTCTTATATTAAATGATACTCCCACTATTTTGTTTAAAATATCAACCCTCGAAAAACTTAGTGGGCCAAGATCCATATTTCACCTAATCCTGAGTTAGCTTTGGCTAATCACCCAAGACTCGGTTATTTAGGTAGACAACACTTTGTCAATTACATCACATGGAATTCTTGGATAGTTGGACGAACAACACTTTGTTCAAATTCATCTAATGAATTATTATCCAACCCCATGCCTCTAGGTTCCCAATCCTATTGAGATAACGCTAGTTAAGTCGAACCCAATTTTAAAATAACAAGGATATCACTTTTATCCTTTCGCGCCTTACTAAGATTGTCACGGTGCTTTGCCAAATGCTTTGCTTTGGCAAACCCACATATGTTCAATCGAAGTCTTGACGAGTATTTTAATTGGAAGGCATCTAAAACTTAATATTATAAGAGGGATTATTGATCTCATGATTTTATTAATATTGAAAATATGTCTGGTACATATATGAATATATACATATCTACATATATATATATATATATATATAGATATATATATCAAGCATCAAGATTAAATAAAACATTAAACATGCATCTCATACATCAACATAAGATAAACGTGACATGGTTATAGCCCCAACTAATGATTTTCTCAAGCCAATGAGAAAATATTAAAAGGTCGACCTAAGGTAACTTCACCAAGCACCTCTTTGGCTCCCTTTTGTGAATGGCCTCATCTTCCCGGCACCTTGGTCCATCTTCATTGATCTCCATCAATAAAATAAACTATACTATACTATATAACAATTACATGATATAGAGAATTCCTCGAGTTACATTCGAGGGGAACGTAGGGGAGGGATAACATTTAGAAAAATAGAGAAGGCACGACTCGCAGGCCGTATTAAATTACAAACACTCACAAAATCCTATCTAATTGGTCATAGGGCTATAACCATGCACCATGCTCAAACAAACACATAAAACATGCTATAACAATTAATGAATTAAATTCTAAACATTTTAAAATTTAATTCCAATAAAACTGTAAAAAAAAATTTATGAAATTATCGTACGCTCGGGACATCACATGTCACGGATCCTTAGCCCAAACCCACGGCCAACCAACCACGCATGTGACTAGGGTTCGAAACCCTAGCCATCTTGGCGCCGTCTTGGACCGAATGTGGCTAAGGGTTCGAAACCCTAGCCCATTCACGTGCGGCGGCGGCTTGGAGCCGATGGGCTTAGGGTTCGAAACCCTAGCCCACATGCGGCGGCGGCTTGGCCCATGCTCGAGCCAAGGGTCCGAGACCCTTGTTCCAACCGGCGGCCGTGAGCTTCCATGTGAGCCAATGGCTCGGTTTTGATCACGAATTATCATATACTTCGATCCGTCAATTATATCACATATAATTATTGCGATAATTCCCTCAAAATCTATTAATACATATCATATATGAATTAAACAATTTTAAAGCATGCAAAAGATTCAAAACATGATTAAACAATTAATCACATAAATCTGATATGAGCTTTGTACACGGCTCTGATACCACTGTTAGGAATCCATCATACAATATGCAGCGGAAATAAAATTGGATTCCTACCAAAGGACCTATACAAAGTAATCATACCAAGATTGATTAAGAATCGTACCCTTGTAGCGTGTTTGTAGCAGAATCCTTGTTGCAAGACCACGAGTCACGAACAAAGATTTGCACCTTCGTCTCTACGGTATCCACACGATCAAATTGAAGAAGGCGTTTAAGAACAAGTTGCTAGACTCGTTCTTAAACCGGAACAAGACTCACGGTTCGAAACCGATCAGCGGCGGCCCTCAAACCACCACGTTCACGACGGCGGCGGCGTGAAGGAGGGCGAGAGTGAGGGACGGCCGAGAGCTTTGTTGTGGAGGCTATTAGGTTTTCAAAATTAACATTTAATTTTCAACATTGTTAGCATAATATAATATATATAAGATTTAATTAAAAGGGCTTTCAAAAAGCCTTATCGGCCCATACCAATATATTAATTAAATTCATATATCTAATACTTATAATTAAGACTCTTCTTAATTAATTAATTCATCCAATGAATGATATCTTCCTTTATCGATTTAATCTTTTGTGTGACCCGATACGATCTTGCAATGTTGGCAGTGACATAAAATCTAATTTTATGTTACAAGCAATGAGCGGTATCTAGCAACACATCAAGGCTACCCAAATTACAAGAATGTCATTGACTCGACATAACCTACGAACTGTAATAATATTAACCATGTAACTTAATCCCTTTGTCCAATGTGTTTAGATTTAACACGAGTCATGGAATAGTCATACTCATATATTCAATCTTTTATTTCTTGATCCCCAAGTAGAACTAGAATAAACGAATAAGCTATATATCACATATCGACTCATTCGAGCAGGCCATGCATTTTAGTCTTACTTGATCAAATGCCCAAACACTTATCCTGTATATAGGAGGGACAAATCCTTTCTTGATCACCCAACATCCCTCTACATAATTCGTGGTGTATCCAATGATTGTCTTTATAGTTTACCCTGTTACAGGTAATGTTTGACAATATCAAGATACATAACTCCTTATGTTGGGATCTCTGGTGATCTCAAGTCGTAAGGATTACATACATTATTATCACTATGAGAATTGCTTATGACGTTCATATAACTATCCATGTAGCATTCTCATGGTGGGTCTGTCCAGTACATCGTTCTCTAACATGCACCCATGTGTTGATTTGATATCTCATATCTATGAACAATTCATCAATCAAAACATACTAGTCTCAATGCATTATCATTATCCCGATTCATGATAATACTTGACTAGGGACAATCTTTAAGAATAATATAATATTATTCTAAGGAAATTAACTTATATATTAATTCATATTACATGGAAACACGAATAATATATAATAATGAATTGCCATTAACAAAATCATAATACATTGTATGTCATAAACAATCATCTAATGAGTTGTCTTCGGGCACATCCCAACAAATATATCATTTTAAAAACGTTTTCAAACATATTTTAACATATATCGATGACCAAAGGTAATACAACTGCAATGACATAGGTTTTGAAATTGTTCAAACTCGAACCGAGCATCAAGATATTAGATAGAATTTGGTTTCTAAACAGAGCAGGTTTTACTAGAAAAATATGATTCTATTTCAATATCATTTAAAAAAATATATGCAAGTTGAATATATAAAAATAGTTTGATGAAACATTTTATCAAGCACTTCTAAACATGATTTTTGTATTTTATCAAACAAAAAAAATGCTTGAATCCTTGCCGCTGATCCGGCACCGGCCGATCATGCTAGAATCTCCTACTCACATCGATCCTACTATCCAAGATTCATGCCAATCGGTTTCAGTTTGCTTGACCAGAATCATGATCGAATTTTTGCCTTTCCCTTCAGTCATTCGTCTTCTGCGAACCCGCCGTTTTCCAGCATATATTTCCGGTGATATTCCATGGAATCTATTACCCATCCCTCCTCAATCAAAGTGCCTCAATCATTTTTGGAATCCCAACTTCCAGCTTAACTAATTTTGTCCGTACATCCTCGCTTTTTTTCGTCCACGATGCGACCTTATATTCCGTATATTTTTTAAACTAACCCTATTTTAAATTCTGGAAAATGTCACTTTATGGTTGAACAATATATAGTGTTGGGTCATGTAATCTCCGCTAATGCTATATTTTGTATGGGTGACTACATATGTCTTAGTTGCTGGATATCAATCGAGCCAAGTACCTTGGTATTAACAAACCATAGTTGTACGGTATAAATGACAAGATGTTAAACTTACGAATACACCCTTTTATCATCTGGAACGAGTTTTATTTTGCTTTTGAGAAGATTGACAGTTTTAACAAACCCAAAAAAATAAGAACAAAAAATGGAGATATCAAAATTGTAGCGAATGAAGGAAATTCTGCTTGATGATGGGCGTTTTGTACTAGAGCCGGGAGGCGCTTAAGGATAAACTCGGGGACTTCTTTAACAATTGATGCGCAGACCTCAGCAAATCACAAACTTCCTCTAATTTGTAGACTGGAGTCGCCTTATCCTAGTCCGACATGGCTCCGTCTATCACTTTCGACCTCCAGTACGATTCCACAACTTTTCTACTATTGCACATTCCTCCGATGCTGCTTTTAAATTGATCAAATATTCAGATCGATCTCCGATCGGTCTCAATACATCAACATAACTTTCAATCGTGTACCCTCGTGTTGTTGGAGTCTTTAGGATTTGAGAGCAATCACGAAATCCTCTCTACGAATTTTTTTTGGAAAAGAGCCCACAAATTGAGGAGAAACAGCAGACTGAAGGAGTGGAGTGTTGATAAGATGTAGTTTGTTGTGTGAGGGAGACGGTAAAACACGTGAACATGGGTTACATTATCTAAGTTAAAGGATGAGGAGGTATTTTGGGAACAATTCAAATATTTCCTTAAATTATCATACTCACAAAAATAAAATATACCAAACTTAATATTATTTTATCATTATATATTTCATATTTTTTAGTCATCATTTTTATCACTCTATTTAATAATCATCCAGTAATCCCATCATTGAAACCAAACGATCCCTAAAGATATTGAGGTTGATAAATTATAACTGAATTCACAAAACTCTATCTTTAATTTTATAGTTTTGATTTCTTAACACAAAAGAAATACATCTCCTTGTTAGATCATTCTCTACTCACACTACTACATTTTAAATTACTCATTGGATTGAGTGGGGTTAATATGGGGATACACGATAAGCACATGCCATAATCCCTTCGTATTTGGAAGAGCGATGACGGTTATAATGATAAAACTACAATACCCTTAGCATAAGTGCTAAGATGAGATCTGATTAGATCAATTATTGAGTACGTCCAACCTACATAAAAGTATGTCTATAGCCAAATGTATGAGTTGCTAGTAGATTTTATCTCGTAATGTGCAGTCCATGAGCTTTTTATAGCCATTGGGCTCAAATTCATATGATGTTCAGAGTTTGACATGCCCAAATTGAGTAAAAACTCCATCATAGCATGCATGCATACTAAATATGCTTAGTAAGCACGACCACTGAAGTTGAGTGACAAAATGGATCATTGTTTCTGTCAGTGTGTGAGTCATTCATTTCTTCTTGTACCCTTTGGGGCTCTAGACTATGTCATGACGCTATCTTACTATGCATCCAATGACTATGATTGATGCGGTCTGTAAGAGCATGTCTATGAAAACTATCAAGACCACCTGCTTGGCATGAGTGGCCAAGAAGGAACCGAGGTGGTTACACATCCTTTTGTTTTATGGCTCATAGGTCGGCCGACTAAGTTGAAATTTATTTTTGACACTCATGAGCATAGATATGCTTGGTCTGTACGACCACTAGTTTGAGATATATGTGAGTTACTAATGTTTAAGGGTATGTTAGTTTGGGGATAACTTATCATAATTCTTCTCACCATTCCTTCTTGCTTGGTCACACACTTTATTCATTGTATGAAATAGAGAGACTGAAACGAGAGACGATATAGAAATAATGTGCATACTGATTCAAATATGCATGAGTGAGAGATGGAAGTTTATGGGTCGGGCTTGACCCATGACCCAAGATGCAGTAGCAGAGCCATGATTATTGTTTTGGGGGGAAGAATTTTTGTTAAAAAAAAAAGCTAAAACATGAACTTTTGTTTTAAAAATCTATAATACACAAAAAAATAAAAAAATTTAGGGGGTATGATGTCGTCCAAGCACCCCTCCACCCCTACCAAGATGCATTCATATTTGATTTGGATTCAAAATCTATGTGATAGATATGCATTTGGATTAACTCTATATGATAGACACACTTTGAGTTGACCTCTATCATAGGCACAAGATATATTATAAATATTATAAATATATGGTGTCTGTATCCCAAAAGAAGAAACAATACAACATACGACATAATGCATAGTTGGCTATTATATCTCTGGTTCTCGTAATATGATTGTAAGGACCCTAAACCTTAACAGTGAATTCAAGATATAAATAGGGCTAAATGTGTATTAAAGACATCTTAGGGTTCTGGTTTGATGTGAGCTCAATTATGTTACAGGCCAAAATAAAACGTCAACAATTATTCAGTTACATTCCCAATCATGAATGTTTAAGTGATAGCATTAGACTACTTCTAGAGTAGAGACTATCCAAAATTTCCTGTACTCTATCTTCATTTATGCTTTCAGCAGCTCACAGTTCAACCGACCCTCAGCCCCCTTGGTTCAAAAGCGTACCTACAGGAACAACTCACCATGAGCATATATATATATATATATTATCACTTAACACAATTCAACTTAATAAAGTAATTAAGCGTATGAAACGATTAATTGATATGCTCCTCGATTACCACATTAGCACATTTCATTGTCGTTCCTGTTTCACAAGCTTATGCACAAAATCATTAGTTCACGATATAATGATCGATAACGCGTTTCCAATTATAACCACAATATTTCACTTTAACCACTAAAATTGTGACTGTTCCGGTCCCAATACAACAACGAAATTTTAGGACCCCTCGCTTCGACATATAGCGGCATCATATGATATCCCTCGCTTCGACAATGACAGCGGCATGTTACCTCGCTTAGACATGACAGCGGCAAATATCATATTACCATCGCTTCATATGACAGCGGCAAGTACCTCCCTCGCTCGGAGATAAAGGCTACCGGAACATTCATCAATTCCATCACATTAATCAAACACAATAGTTGATTCCATTATCACAGTAAATCACAGTCATTTCACATATACCATCACGTATAAGGATTCACTATCCACAATATACATAATCAAAGGTATGGCATGTTTTACCGTCCGATGCTCGTACGTCTCACTACGTACCTTGGTTCCAAAAGTGGAGATATCGTGGACTTTATCTCCTAGGCTGTGTGGCTACCTGGGATGGTTCTACATAATCACATGAATCCATATTAGAAACCAATAAATGAACCATTATAAAAAACATCACCATATAGAACAAAATCCCAAAAATCCAAAATTTAAGCCTTGCGATCGATCGGCCCTAAGCCCCGATCGATCGCCAAGTCAAGAAAAATAAGCATCCAGGTACTGCCTCCACCGATCGATCGAGCCGTTTACCGATCGATCGAGACATCACACCGATCGATCGGTAAAAATCGCCGATCGATCGGTAAGCTCATTTCATGCCTTGTTCAGGCTCTGCCTTGCTCGATCGATCGGACCCATTTCCCGATCGATCGAGAAGTTCTGTTTCTGCGAGAAACTTCCCTGAATGAGATTCCCTCAACACATACACTCATGAACAACCAAGAACAACTACCATGCTCAACATATAACCACAAAACAACATGGAAATGCATCCCCCCAAGTATAAACAACATGATGGAACAAGATCCACCCTTATATCCCAAAAAACAAGCCACAAACCCAACCAAAACTCAACAAAACTCTACTAAGATGGAAGCTTACCACTAGAGCTCCAAGTTTCAAGTAAGAAAAGCACAAAAGACTCCTTTTTCCAAGTTTTCTCTTCCACTCTAGTTTCAAAAACGAAAATGGCAGCTTCTGGATGAGTGGATGAGGTTTAGGGATCAAAAAGTTGATGGAGAGGGGGTGATGTGATGTAAAGCATTGCAAGTGGCTCTTATCAGCTTTGGAATAAAAATGTGTATCAAAATATTAACATGATATGTAGAATACTTCAACCTGATATTTTAAAAGTATTTCACCACAATGCACCACAATTGCCATTAAAAACATGCTTTACCAAAACTACAACCCCACACATTATCTAATTATCACCAATGTCACATAAACATAATTAACGCCCGAATTGCAATTAATTATCTCGGGGATATCACAATGATTCATCCTTCTTGGAGCATCATCAACAACTCCAATGGTTAAAGTGTGGTTGGAAAGTATTTTGCTCTAGTAGTAATATCTTGAATACCAACGAGAATTCACGATCATAGGGGGCTTGTAGACGAGCTCAGCTATCCGATAAAATTAAAATTCTGTTGCAAAAAGCTATATCGAAACCTGATTTAATATTTGATTTTGTGTCAGATATTCCAACAGTTTTAGTTCGAGAGCTTTACATGCAATATAACAGTATTTAACACTTGATCTCTGATAGGTTTAGACTTAATGACTAATATTGTGATCACGATGAATAAAGTTTAGAGTTTTCTACTAAGCACAATTGGGTGTAGGGATGTCAATGGGGTGGGTCCAAACCCGGACCCGTATTGAACCTGACCCGCCGGGGCGGGTCCAAACCCGCTTCAACCGGGTTTGGAAGCGGGGCGGGGCGGGTCCTGGGATTGGCCGAACCCGCCCCGCTATGCATTTTTAATTTTTTTTTAAAAAAAATTAATATTGAATATACATTTCACTTCTTTGATTGTACAATAATGTGTTATTGTTTAATTTCATATCAAAATTCATGTGTTTATGGTAAAGAAGTTGAACATTTTGAATGGAATAAAAACTAAATAATAAATATTTGATAGTTTAAAGATAGTTTTACGATGCTTATTATAAATATTTACTAGAGAAAAACATTAAATTCAATCTCAAAACTCAATTTTTGTGTTTCAAAATTAATTTCTACCAAATTTTTTTTTTTATAAAAAAAAAAATTGTTTGCGGGGCGGGGCGGGTAAACCCGCGAACCCGGCGGGTCTAAGCGGG
Source organism: Haberlea rhodopensis (assembly GCA_907163345.1). Classification (NCBI taxonomy): domain Eukaryota; kingdom Viridiplantae; phylum Streptophyta; class Magnoliopsida; order Lamiales; family Gesneriaceae; genus Haberlea; species Haberlea rhodopensis. Next base: position 1,609,108 of record CAJQUN010000090.1, on the reverse strand, counting down.
GCGGGGCGGGTATGGGTTTTATGTGTAGCGGGGCGGGTCCTGGGATTGGCCAAAACCCGCCCCGTTGCCATCCCTAATTGGGTGTCGAACAAAGTCATGCAAAACTAGCTTTTAACATTTTATTTAAGTACTTTCTTATTTTAAAAATATTTGTCTAAGATCATATCGTATGAATACGATTATCGGAATATGAAAACCTTTTGTGCTCGCTTCAAACTGGATTCGAATTTTAAAATCCAAATTTGAGTTCGATTTACTCGAACAGACTCCAAAAATCAACGGGCCGGCTCGATTTATTACCACGTTGGTTTGGCCGCGACAAAATTAAAGCTTAGTAACTCGTAGAGTTTGTTCACGCGCTTGAACTCCTTTCACGATCGCGTGTCAAATCCCTCGAATCTGGTTATGTGGAAGGAAGGAACTAGACTGAAACTTAAATTGAAACAAAAAAGGGGGCAAAAATAATAAAAAAATATTTACATTTTTCTATTTGTGAAATAGAAATCTAAGCGAATGGCGACGGAAAATCGCAATAGCGCGGTTAATTGCGAGTAAGAATGCTTCCAGAATTCGTATAAAGCGAGGATGCAAATGTCAATCAGCCGAGAAATGAAGGTTTTTGGATAAGGTGCAGTGAACAAGATTCGAATCTGATTTTTGGTGGTAAATATGATTTTTTTTGTCTTTTTTTTATGCATTAAGCTGTTCGGTGTTTTTATTTACGATTGATTTTGACTTGGGAGTGAATAAAATGTTGAAATTAATCTGTGCTACTGTATAATTGGTCCAATTTTTTTTTTTTTTTTGACTTTTTATGTTCCGATTCTAAGAAGAAGCGTGTGCATTTGAGGGTTATAATAGGCCTCTTTTGTTCAAAAAACATGCTAGTTATGGCTTTTTGGATAATTTATTGCATTAATTTAGATATCTGAATACTTTCTAGGTGAGAAATATGAACATCTGCCAACATCAGTCGGCCCCTTTTGAGTTTCGTGCTCAATATTAGAACTTTTACATGTTGATGAATTGTGTTGACATTGTCCCAAATTTTCTGTTTGGGAATCAAAATATGAAATATTATACCGAATTCTTTTCCTCTACATTGGTTCTGGATTTGAGGCTCTGGACAAGATGCGTTTTTCCCTACTTTGGAGACCGAGGAGCTTGACGGGGTACATGGAAAGGCCATTGTTATTTGGAGAGGAAAGACCTCCATTTTTGGCCACATCATTGCATGGTTGTATTTGATTGGAAGGATGCCTTATCCCTCGGTGCACATAAAATTTTGTTTCTTAAAATATGGGTAAATTTCTTCCTTGATTGTGGACTTCAACACACTGTACTCTTATTTAGGGATTTCTCTGCTTGTGATATGAAGACCTGCACCTTGACTGTGTTCTCAGGGCAACAAGAAAGAAAAAATTAATAGCAGATCCATGAGAAGAATGTGTTTGTTCAGATCTTCCATTGTTTTCTATGTTGCCTGCTGCAATTGCTCTTGGAACAATAACTGTTACAGTTCTTAAGGGACCCCAAATGGACTAATAAGAATGAAGGTTGATTTTGGGACATTTCCTAAGAACATGAAATACAAGGTCCTCAATTGCTTATATGATCTTTGCGAGAATCAAATAGGCTTGAGACTCATTATGAATATCTTATTTGCGTGCTTGGTTTGATAAATAAAGTAACTTATTTTTCTTTGTTTCTGAGACTTCTGAGGGAACAGGTTTTTTATTACTTTCAGCGAAAGTTACTTTGAACACTCCGTAATTTCCCTAAGATTTTATGCGTGATTGATACATTAATATTTTTTTGAAGCCTGACCTAACTTGGGCTTAATATGGACTTAATTCAATCTAACTGTTCAGAAGAAACACCATTGAAGTGATGTGACGGTTCTCAGTCAACATCAATGGCTGTCAAATATTTTCAAAAAAGGGGTTGAGTCAAGGAGATCCCTTATTTCCTTTACTGTTCATTATCGGGCAGAGTATCTTTCGAGGGGTCTGGACAATCTCTTTCTTAATGATCAACCATATTGCTTACGCGAATTGACATTATAATTTTCTCTAATGGCTCACTCTCAGCTGTTAAAAAGAGCAAGGAACTCTTAGAACGATATGAGGCTTGCTCAGGCCAATTATTGAACAATTTTAAAAGCTCCTTCATCACCAGCAAACATTGCTAATCTTCTCGAAGAAACAGGCTTTGTGGCTTAACAAGGTTCTATGAAGTCTCCTTCCCTATTTGGTACTTCGGAGTTCCCCACTTTGAAGATGTGTTATCATTTGGCAGTAGGCTAGTCTTGATCAAGGGCGTGCTTTGCTCGCTCCCCTTTTTGTTCAAGGTTATTCAACCACCTGGATCCATTCTGCATAAATTCGAAATGATGTGCGCTAAATTTATGGGGTTCTAAAGGCACAGCTAGGAACATCAATTGGATTTCTTGGAAAGTTATTTTCTATCCCTTTGCTGAGGGTGGTTTGGGCATTTGCCGCCTTAAAGATGTGGCGAAACCTTTCGATCAAGCTCTGGGTTAGCTTGAGACTTCAAGACTCATTCTGGGCTAACTACATGTTGGCGAAATATTGCCCTAACGTCTCCCCAGCAAGTGCTCCGACTTCTGGTAACTTTTCTCCTCTTTGGTGTCGCTTGATTAAGATAAGTGTGTGGCAGAGGCAGGTATCGGTTGGTTAGTTGGGAAAGGCAAGATTAATTTATGTGATGAATGATGATTAGTGGTTACCTACGGGTCCCTTGTCTAACGTTTGCCATGTCCTCAGTCCCAATCTTTTTGGGTCAACCATTTTTGGCACAACTATACTTGGAATGTCAATCTTTTGGCCAGGGTTGTTCCCTCGGACCATGTGAGCATGATTCTCCAGGTGCCTATCCGACCTTTTGCTACGAACACCGTGATCTGGAAGCACAATTCCACAATTCTAAAGCTATTTTCTCGTTAAAATCTACCTGGGAGCTCTTTAGACACAAGAAGCCCGCCGATGATCTCTATAATGCAATATGTTCTATTAGGTTTATCACCTACTGCTTCCCTCTTCTGCTGGCGATTTATTGTTAAAAGGATCCTCGTGGATGAAGTTATTATTTCTCGTGGTAATAAGCTTGCTTCGAAGTGCCAATGCTGTGACAATGCTGTGACAATGTTGAATCTAGACGATGTTTTTCACTTATGTCCGATTGCTAGCGATGTTTGGTCTTATTTTGGTAGCCTGTTGTTCAAGACCCTCATTTTCTGGTGTCTTGGAGACTTGTTGTAGTTGACATTTCAATGGCTATATTCATGAATTTCCCCTTTCGCCGTGCTTTGGTTTCTTTGGGTGGGAAGGAACGATGCTAAACACCGTGGCATTGGTTAATTGGCTTCCCGTGAATATCGTCAGCAGCTTCTCGCAATTCTCCGCGGATTGGAATTATGTGTCCTGTTCCATTACCTACCTCTTTGGTAATCTGACTCGCTGGTCTCTATTTTGATTATTCGAGCTGGGATTAGTAGTGCGATCTCTACCACATTTTGATTAAGATTCGAAGTTTCCTCTCCGTTTATCCTATCAATTTCACCCACATATTTAGAGAAGTAATGCTGTCGCTGACTTAGCGTCTTGGCATCCATGGCCTTAGAGGAAACATGGTTTCACTTGATTTCTGAGGAGACCCTAGATCCTATCCTAAAAGCTCTTCGTAAATCTGATAGGCTTGGTTTCCGTTATCTACGTACTTCTAACAAACTCTTGTAATGATTTTTTTTGTGGTCTAATCCCCTTCTCTTGTACCTCATTTGTTTTATTATATAAACTAGTAGGGGTTTGCCAACCCCCCCGCCAACGCCGACGGTGTTTTCGAAGAAAAAAAGCTATGCAGATTTAGTTTAATTTTAGAAGTCTGAAAGTTCAAAATTGTTCTCTATTGTGCTGCTACAAGAAGTCCATTCTGAACAGAAGCATGGTCCATAAGATTGACAAATGGCCTCGAACCCTCTACATTAACATCAAAATGTCTCAATCATGCACTGGGGACATTGAAATTTAAGGACTTAGCTGATGGAGTTGTGCTTTATCCCACGGCGGTCGGGAACTAAACATTGTCCAAGTCCTTTATTTTAAAAGAATGCTTGATCCTTCTGTTTTAAGTGCACCAGTCATGCTTGTCTAACAACTTTTGACTTGAGATAAAATTCATTTATTGTCTTTGTTATGAAGGGAAGATGTGTGAGTGAGAAATATTTTCTAGTGGAATATATTTGTGGGTGTGTTTGGGTGAGAAGAGAAATTGTATGGTTTAATAATTTTTCATAGTGTATTTTTTTCTTTTGTCCTAATAAATTTATCTCATGGATACTGTACTACCCAAGCGTACAAGCATGGGTTTAAAGGTCTACCTTGACCAGTAGTTTTTCTCCTGATTTTGGAGTTTTCCACGTTAAAATCTTGTGTCATTATTTCTTTTTTTATTTTCTTTATTTATAAGTATTCTTAGCAATTTTTGAAGCGCTTTCAGAGATCTATTTTGAAGTTTGAACACTTCGTAATTGCCCTTACAGTTTGTACGTGACGTTATGTTTATATTTTTGTGAAGCCTTGCCAACCTAAGCTTAATATGAACTTAATTCAATCTCGAAGTTCATAAGCAACACCTTTGAAGTTATTTTATTGGTACATTTACTTATCATTTATTTGCCATCAATGTTGTTTTCTCTTGAGAGAAAGTGAATACGCAATTGAATTATGAGTCTGGTAGAAGTTAAAAAAGGGGCAGGTTTTTCTGGAGGTAAACTGAGTCAATCAATGGAACTATTTAAAAGTTTTGTAAGTGTACGCAGCGGTAGAAGAGAAAAACACAAGTTTATTAATTGTTTCTCTTATTTGTTACAACTCTTGAGGTCTGTATATATAATTTACAAAGTAACAATGAAATCCCTATGTTTAAGGCTATATAAGGCTATACAAGATTTAATATTTGATTATACAAATCTAATTAGAAACTTAGAAGATCTTATAGAATCTAATCATAGCTTCTATCATTTACACTTATCTTTCTATCTTTCTACACCTCCCTCAAGTTGACTGCATAGATATCGATCATGCCCAACTTGTCAATAGCTTCTGCAATCTGCTGGTCTGTAGTGACAAAGGGCATGCAGATTACTCCATTTTCTAACTTTTCCTTGATGAAGTGTCTACCAACTTCAATATATTTGGTCCTCTCATGCTGGACTGGGTTATTTGCAATGCTTATGGCTGATTTATCATCACAATATAGCAACATCGGAGCCTTAACCTCCAGTTTCAGTTCTTGTAGAACCCCAGTAAGAGATCGACCCGGCTCAGTCTGCATCAGTGAACCCTTCTATGCTTCTTTGATCGCATTTTTTAAACAATAATCCTTCTCCTGGATAGCTCTTAGGTACTCCAGGTTCCTATAAACAGCTTCCATATGCTCCTCGTAAGGTGCATGTATAAACTGACTGACAACACTAACATGCAATATCTGGTCTTGAATGGGATACGTAGATGAGTCTTCCTACAAGATGTTGATATCGACCCTTATTTGTTGGAACCCCTTCTGTGATTTACATCCACTCATCCCTGTTTCCTCTAGTAAGTCTAGTATATATTTCCGTTGTGACAATGAGATCCCCTTCTTTGAACCGGCCACTTCCATTCCCAAGAAATAACGCAAGTCACCCAGATACTTAATTTTAAATTCTGCTGAAAGACTGTTTTTCTGCCTCGTGATTTCCTCATTGTCATTTCCTGTTAGTATTATATCATCCATATACACGATCAAAACAACAATTTTACCCGGGTCTCTATGCTTCACAAACATAGTATGATATGACTGGCCTTGACTATATCCTTTTCTCTTGACAGACTGAGTAAATTTATCAAACCAGGCACGTGGGGTTTCGCTTTAATCCATAGAGAGACCTTTTTAAGTTGCATACTTTACCTTCGAGCCTATCTTCAAATCCTTGTGGTACATCCAGTGTAGACTTCTCTTTTAACCGTTAAGAAATGCATTCTTGACGTCCAGCTGCTGTAATGGCCACTCAAGATTTGCAGCAATAGAGAGCAGGATTCGAATGGTGTTGAGTTTAGCAACTGGAGTAAATGTCTCATGGTTATCAACTCCATAAGTTTGAGTAAACTCTTTTGCTACTAATCTTGTTTTATAGCGCTCCAAAGATCCATCCGAGTTGAACTTCACCGTGAACACCCATTTGCAACCTATTAATGCCTTCCCCTTCGGTAGATGTACCATCTCCCATGTTTCATTTTTCGTCGGTGCCTCCATCTCCTCAAGGACAACCCTCTTCCATTCAGGGACTATTAGAGCATCTTGTATAACTGTATTGACTTCGGTATGCCCACACTTGACAATTGTGATATAAATGTGGAGTGAAGTTGACAATCGATTTTATGAAACAAAATTGGAAAGTGGGTGTTGTGTGCATGTCCTAATTCCCTTCCTAAGTGCAATGGGGAGATTCTCAGGTTCAAAGATTTTACCTGGATCTGTAGTGGTATTTAGGGGCCCGGATTGAGAATTTGTTCTTGATCTTGCTGAAGTATAGATATGTCTTTATTAGTTTGAGTCCTTTTTTTCCGTGGTGTAAACCTGTCCAAATCTGTTTTTGTTCGACCCCAATTCAGTCTCTTTTATTTCCTCCCCTTCTCTGGGTGGAAGGTGGAAATCAACATGAAATTCATTTTTATTCTCACACCCTGTCTCTTGGAGAACAACCTCTCCCTCAAGAGTATGGGTAAAGAACTTTTGGGATTCAAAAAGGGTTACATCCATGGTTATAAAAAAAATTCCATATTTGGGATCAAAACATTCATATCGTTTCTGGGTAGGAGAGCATCCACGAAACACACATTTAATGGCACTGGAATCTAATTTATCCCGTTGATGATGGTGAACATGAATGAATGCAACACAACCAAATATTTGTAAAGGAAAATCAGAGGTGAGTCTAGACATCGGGTAGGTCCTCTTAAAAACTGCTAAGGGCGTTTGAAAATTCAAAACTCGTGTTGGCATCCGGTTTATAAGGTAAGTGGCGGTAAGAATAGCTTCCCCCAAAAATATTTAGGTACCTCTCTGGTGAACATTAGTGATCTAGCTACTTCTAGGAGGTGTTTATTCTTACCTTCTGCCACCCAATTTTGTTGAGGAGTGTCAACACAAGAGCTATGCCGAATAATCCCGTTTTCTTCAAAAAATGAGCTCAAAATTTTATTAAAATATTGCCTACCATTTGTCGCTTTGAAACATTTGGATTTTTAATTGAAATTGTGTTTCGTTCAACCTCAGATTTGTCTTTTAACAAATACACCCAACTCATGCGAGTGTGATCATCAATGAAAGTGATGAAAAAACGTTTCCAGATTTGATCATTGTTTCAGATGGACCCCAAACATCACTATGAATGAGACTAAACAGTTTTGATGCCATATATGGGTGAGCTGGGAAAGATGCACGATGATGTTTAGCTAATTGACACACATCACATTGAAATAACCACAACTTTTTGTTAAGAAATAATTAGGATGGCCTAATTTACGGTGCCAAAAAAACATTATTTCATCTTCCGAATTAGTTCTAGAAGATCCAAAAACAAAATGTAAAATTTGCTATGTTGAAATATGTAGAGTGCTCCACACTCCCTAACATTGCCAATCACCTTCCCCGTCTTCGGGTCCTGAAAAGCACAGTGATTGGACACAAAATTAGCAGAACACTTAAGACCACATGTTAGTTTGCTAACATAAATTAAGTTACAAGAAAGTTTAGGAATATGAAGGACATTGTGAAGAATAAGCTGATCAGAAATAGGAATTGATCCTTTCCCAGCGACTGCTGAGTGGGAGATCCATCGGCTAATTTAATTTTCTGATTTCCAGCACATGGGTTATAGGAAGAAAACAGATTAGAGCAACTTGTCATATTATCGGTGGCACCAGAGTCAATGATCCAAGGGTGAAGGGCGGGAGTAAGTGTTAAGGGCTGTGGTGTTGGACGTGTTACCTGTTTGGACTACTGAACATGAGGAGGAGTTGGTTGTGGACAATTGTGTGGACTGAACAAAGTTATACAGTTGTTCCAATCGCTCCTTGGTGTAAGAGGGGGCTGCACCATCAGGAGGAGGGGCACTGGACTCTCCGGCATTGGTCTTACAAACCTTCTGATCACGGTTGGATGGATGGTATGATCGTGGCTTCTAATCGGGCGGTTATGCATGCAACTCCCAGCATGTTTCCCTTGTATGACGAGGAACATTGCAGTAATCACACCAAATTCTTCCACCCTTTTTGTTCTGCCGGGACTTGTTTTCGGAGGAATTATTCTGGGAATTCTTCGTGATGTAGGCAGAAACATCACTGGAGTCTTTGGTGGGTAACATGATCTGTCTTCGACCTTCTTCCCGCCTTACTTCAGCAAATTCATCAGCAAATTCATCTCAAATGGAAGGCAGAGGGTTACAACCAAGAATTCTGCACGAGACCTCATCAAGGCTTGGATTCAACCCAGCCAAAATTTGGAAACCCGAATATTCTCCAGCCGCTGGATGAAAGTCCAGCATTAGTTTTGCAGGCTCAATCAGTATCGTAGCATAGATTGTTAGGGGAAGAATATTATAAGCCCACTGCATGTTATAAATGGGCCAATGATAGGAGCCCAAAGAGAAATGGGCCTGCGATCCACCAAGCAATCAGATGGGCGGGAAAAACGTGGGAGAGTGGGGGTTGAGTCTGTTAGGAGTAAAACAGAACAAAAGGGAAGAGGGGAGGAGGAAAGAGGGCAGACTTGAATTTAGTAATTTTGAGAGAGTGGCAAGCGTGAAGCTTGGGCAGGGAAGATGATCTTCTTTCCCTGAGTGTGTGTGGATTGAGTCTTGTATTTCCTTTTATTGTAATTCATTTCATTTTCCAGTTATCAATACTATCAGAATCCCAGGAAGATAATTGTGTTTTCAGTTAATTCCAGAAAATTATATCATACATTGTTCTAGGCTTCAGCTTATTATAAGCCCACTGCATGTTATAAATGGGCCAATGATAGGAGCCCAAAGAGAAATGGGCCTGCGATCCACCAAGCAATCAGATGGGCGGGAAAAACGTGGGAGAGTGGGGGTTGAGTCTGTTAGGAGTAAAACAGAACAAAAGGGAAGAGGGGAGGAGGAAAGAGGGCAGACTTGAATTTAGTAATTTTGAGAGAGTGGCAAGCGTGAAGCTTGGGCAGGGAAGATGATCTTCTTTCCCTGAGTGTGTGTGGATTGAGTCTTGTATTTCCTTTTATTGTAATTCATTTCATTTTCCAGTTATCAATACTATCAGAATCCCAGGAAGATAATTGTGTTTTCAGTTAATTCCAGAAAATTATATCATACATTGTTCTAGGCTTCAGCTTCTTGTGTGTGTGAGGTTTTTTGGTCCTAACAATTGGTCCGACCTGCCACGAACCTTGAGGATTTGCGGCAATGATTACCGACCACAGCGAAAGAGAAACAAAAATTTCCAACTGCTTTGGGTACAATGCACTGCAGCCCTTCACCGGCGTTCATCCCAGCCAATGGATTCTGATGGCGGAGCATTATTTCAAGATCAACTCGACGCCATGGCATCACCGGATGCAGATCGCATTCATGTGCATGGAAGGGATGGCAGAAACTTTGTTTTATCAACTCACACAGCGCAATCCCGATCTGACATGGGATCAATTGATCACCGAATTATTGAGGGAATTTGGGGAGGCGAACAACCGCAAGACTGTGGAGCCGAGAGTATGTGCAAAGGAGAAGGAGATTGGGCCAGAGAAATTTCAATTCCACGAGACAGAGAAGTTGTCAGAAGATGGTTTGGGAGACGACGAGAAAGAAATTACTGATCGAAAGGGAGATAGGAAGGATGCTGCACATCGACAACAAATAGATGAGTTTGTTGCCAAAATTGAGGCTCGGATTGGTGAACACGTGAGACAAATACACAACATTCTGATTCTCCAACATGATGCGACGGATAGTGGCAGCAATGAAGAAGATCCAAAAGTATCACCCGTGAATTCTTTGGGGCTTGATGGAAGAGAGGCGATCGGATGGAGTTTCTTCAGCTTGGGCGTCGGTGCTGCTACATTGATGAAGGAGATGAGGATTATGGGCTTAGACAGGGAGGATGAGATTTGGAAAGACCAGAAGAGGGGTGAGCTTGAAGAAAAGACAATGGGCTGTTATTCTATTTTTATTTTTAACTGGGCCCAAGTAAGTATAAGAGTCCAACAACGTATATTGCACTTCACGTCACAAAGATTTTGCGCAGAGAACAGCGAAATTACAGCAACATGGGTAGCCGAAATTGAACTATATGAGATCACCAAGTGGTCATCGGCGTGTGACGGGTCGACCGGTGATGTGGGTGCCGCAACTGTGGTGTCTGACATACACCGGAAACCACAGAACAAATGTGCTACAGCGACAAATTTGTTGGGTAATGCAGAATGGTCTGGATCGGATTCTATGAACCCTACCGCACAACAGAAAGCAGGTATAAGAGAGATTTTCATAGCAAATTTGTTGGGACCAGTGAGTGTTATAGTGTTAGCATGGTTATCTGTAGGGGAAATAGGTAGAGCACCACTATTCATAATGATTGTTAGTGGGATGGGTTCTAATTTTTTATATGAATTAAGGGTGCACAAATTTAAGATTCCAGTTTCTGAGATGATAGAAGTTGGGGTATGTTTAGAGGATGTTCATCAAGTACCGTCACAGGGGATGTGCAAGGGAGTAAGGATAATAGGGGATGATTATGAATGTGAAATTGAAAAGGAAATTCCATACATGATTGGGGAATGGTTCCTAGCTGATCGTGGCCCAGTGACCATGCCTGCAGTTTGTTTTGATCTTCCTTCTTCCAATGAATTAATGGAGTGGATGTATGATGAACTAAGCTTAACAATTAAAACTGGGATTCTACAATTGTGTATGATTCTGGCAGATGGACAAGGGTCTATTTCTATGATACTAATTGGTGCAGTACCTGACAGTAACAAGAAATGGGATAGAGGGCGAGAAGTTATCGACTATTATTCTCTTGAAATGTTGTACTTTGGTCATAAATATTGCGACCTTGAGTTTGAAATAATTGTTTTTGATGTTGGGTGGATGGACGATACATTAATAAATGGGCAAGGCTCTAATCTCAGCCTTGAGGACAAGGCTGTTTTCAAGGGGACGGTATTGTTAGGGGAAGAATATTATAAGCCCACTGCATGTTATAAATGGGCCAATGATAGGAGCCCAAAGAGAAATGGGCCTGCGATCCACCAAGCAATCAGATGGGCGGGAAAAACGTGGGAGAGTGGGGGTTGAGTCTGTTAGGAGTAAAACAGAACAAAAGGGAAGAGGGGAGGAGGAAAGAGGGCAGACTTGAATTTAGTAATTTTGAGAGAGTGGCAAGCGTGAAGCTTGGGCAGGGAAGATGATCTTCTTTCCCTGAGTGTGTGTGGATTGAGTCTTGTATTTCCTTTTATTGTAATTCATTTCATTTTCCAGTTATCAATACTATCAGAATCCCAGGAAGATAATTGTGTTTTCAGTTAATTCCAGAAAATTATATCATACATTGTTCTAGGCTTCAGCTTCTTGTGTGTGTGAGGTTTTTTGGTCCTAACATAGATCCAATTCCTGCCATCCTGAATCCTCGGCTCAACGAACTCACCTATGAGATACCCATATTTTCCTTGCCATCAATTATAAGTTTGATGGATTGTGCCCACTCCCAATAATTTCTCCCATTGTGAACGGTGAGGTGGATTGTGGTGTTAGCAATCCCGCTTGGATTTACAGATCCAGACAGCAGCGTTGTTTCCAGGCGGGGAATCTGCCACCTTCTCTTCATTCGAGGAACCCGAAGCCATCGTAATAGGCAATGAAGAACTTGCAGGTTTCGATTAAAACCTGGTGACTGATACAATGTAAGTGTACGCAGTGGAAAAGTGCAAAAAAAAAAATTATTAATTGTTTCTCTTATTTGTTACAACTCTTGAGGTCTATATATATGGTTAACAAATTAACAATGAAATCCCTAGGTTTAAGGCTATACAAGATATAAGATTTGATTATACAAATCTTGTCAGAAACTTAGAAGATCTTATAGAATCTAATCGTATCTTCTATTATTTACACTTATCTTTCTATATTTCTACAAGTTCCATGCATATTTTATTACATCTCAAGCGATGTACAACAACAACAACAACATTTAAGCCTTTAATCCCAATGAATTGGGGTAGGCTACATGAACAATAGAGAATATCAAGTCGTGTCGGACACATGCGTCAGTCTTCTCCAAATGCTTCTATCGGTCAACATATCTTCTGTAATCCTCTTGCACCCCAAGTCTTTGCGTATAATTTCGAGCCATGTCTTCTTCGGTCGTCCTCTCGCTTTCGTGAACTGGCCGAAATCCATGGACTCCACACGACGCACACTGTTGGGCCTACGTCGAACATGACCAAACCAACATAAGCGGCTTTCTTGCATCTTCTCTTCTATACAAGCTACACCTACTTCAGCTTGAATATCTCCGTTCCTTATTTTATCTCTTATGGTCTCTGCCACACTCATCTTTTGGATGCGATTCCTCTTGGGTGCCCAGCATTCCGTCCCATACAACATTGCGGGTCTAACGGCGGTTCTATAAACTTTCCCTTCAATTTCAAAGGGATATTACGATCGCATAGAACTCCGGTGGCATTTCTTCATTTCAACCAGCCAGCCAGAATCCTGTGGTTAACGTCACTGTCAATCTCTCTATCCTTTTGGATAACTGAACCTAGGTATTGAAACTTGCTGTTCATCGATACCTCTTGACCACCGAGTGCTACAACACCGGAATCCCGAAAGGACGACCACTAAACTTGCACTCCATAAATTCCGTTTTAGACCTACTTAATCTAAAACCCTTTGATTCCAACGTCTCTCTCCATAACTTCAATTTGACACTTACCCCTGCCATTGTCTCGTCGATTAACACAACATCGTCAGCAAAAAGTATGTTCTAAGGTAATTCAATCTGTATGTCTTTCGTTATCTCATCCATCAATAGGTTGAACAGGAAATGACTCAACGCAGACCCTTGATGCAATCCAATAGTGATCAGAGCTCACTTGTCACTCCACTGCACGTTCTCACATTGGATGCTATTTCGTCATACATGTCCTTGATTATATTGACATACTTGATATGAACTTTTTTCTTCTTCAAAGCCCACCATAATATCTCTGTACTTTATCGTAGGCCTTATCCAAGTCTATAAAGATCATATGCAGATCTTTATTCCTCTCACGATAGCGCTCGACAAGTTGACGAAGTAAATGGATAGCTTCAGTAGTTGGGTTCTTCGATATCTTAACCTCCCTCCTTAAACGACATTCAATTATCCTCCCAAAGTTTCATTGTGTGACACATGAGTTTATACCACGATAGTTAGTGCAACTCTGAATGTCACCCTTGTTCTTATAGATAGTGATGAGAGTACTCTTTCTCAATTCATTTGGAATTTTGTTACTCCTCAAAATCTTGTTAAACTTAGAAGATCTTATAGAATCTAATCATATCTTCTATTATTTACACTTATCTTTCTATCTTTCTACAAGTTCCATGCATATTTTTTTACATATCAAACGCGGTATGGTATAAAAAAGTAAACATGATAATATGACCATATTTTGTAGCTTCAGTATTTCTCGACTTGCAAACTGGAATTCCTTGTTATGAATTTTTTTGAGCGGCCTTCTACAACAACTCAGCCTTTAATTAGAATGGATTGGAGTAGGCTAAATGAACCATAAAAGGAATCAAGTCGGGTCGCGCACATTCGTTAGTATCCCCAAGAAATTCTTTCGGTCAGAATATCCTCGTTGTATTTGGAGGCTGGGCAACGTATCACAGTGTTATTCCTTCAGATCGTGGGATTTGTGGTTTGGTAATTAAAGGATGGGCTAATGGGTTCTGGGGCTTTGGAATTCAAATAAATGTTGTATTTGCTATTTGTTGTAATACTTCTGTAATTTCATTCTTCTTGCACTGTTATGTCAGAAATCTATTTCTATTCAAGAGTTTCAGTTATTTTAGGAGAGGACACTTGATCCGGTTTTTTTTACTGGAAAAGAATCCAGATTTGAAATGTTTGAAGAAAATATTTACGTGATATCTAGATCTGATGCTGCATGGTTACAGGTTGAAATATCTGGGTCCCAATTATTAATTTTATCTAGTGTATGATCCTTCACCCTGTCCACAACCCTTCTCAACCTTTTTATTGACTATATACACTACTGTTTGGCTCAGCTTGCTAGATTAGGGACTCATAACGGATTTTTGAGCTTCTGTGATCTTGTGTATTATTTATTGTAATGCATCTTACTTTTGTGGTGTGCATGATTATCGCCATTGAGATGTTTATTTGTAACTATGCATATCTTTATACGTGTTTTACCTACAATCTGTTTGTAGGATGTGTGGATAATATTGACATCCTGACACGCTCGTTGAAAAGGAAAGCTATTTGATCGTAGTTATTGAGAAATGGCAGATGAAGTATCAAGTTTTTGGGGTCCTGTGACATCTACGCATGAGTGGTGTGAGCCAAATTATATGCACAATTCCTATGTTGCCGAATTTTTCAACACCATCTCTAATGTTCCGTGCATCATTTTAGCACTCGTTGGTCTTGGTAATGCGTTGAGACAACGTTTTGAGAAAAGGTTTAGTGTTCTCCACGTATCAAATATAATACTTGCAATTGGCAGCATGCTATATCATATGTCATTGCAGCGGCTGTAAGTTCTTATTTTGTTTCCTTGCCTTTATCTTTCAATCATTCATTAATGTGTAAGAGTATAAGACTGTATTGTGCAGAGGGCTCACCGGCTCAGTTATCTTTTTCTCTGCTTTTATTTTTTTGAAAATAGTTTATTACTTCGTAACCCATAAAGAGTTGATGCTTAGATGCAATTTTTCGGTGGAGCAAAAGAATGAATGGACACTTTAAGTTCTTATTTTAAAATAAGGATAAAATAATAAATATGAAAAACCAATTTTAAACCCCCACAAATGTCTGAAACTTTGCTAGAGCATACGGATCAATTAAATATTTACATAAAAAGGGGGGAAAAACCACAAGGACATTTAAGAGATTTCGGACCATACCATTTTATGACATGCATGAAAATTTATACTTACCATTTTTATTATCTAATACATGGAGTTTCTTTCGTGGTAGATGCATTTGAGAGTTCTATGTTGACATTATTGTGTAGAATTTGACTTCTCTTTGAGTGCCTGGCTATATGATGCTTTACATCACTTGCATCCATGTGTATTCTTGTGATGTGTCAAAGGCAATTCTGTCTATGATTAGAACTGAGACTAACACGGCTATTATATTAAGGAAAAGTCCTATTATTGATGATCATTTAGAATTCTTTCAGGCAACAGCAAGGAGATGAAACACCTATGGTGTGGGAAATGCTACTTTACATTTATATCCTTTACTCACCAGATTGGCATTATCGGAGCACAATGCCCACTTTTTTGTTCCTCTATGGTGCCGCCTTTGCCATTGCTCATTCACTGCTCCATTTCGGTATTGCTTTTAAGCTACACTATGCGCTGCTTTGTCTTCTTTGCGTTCCTAGGATGTACAAGTATTATATTCACACAGAAGACATATCTGCTAAGTGGCTTGCTAAGCTGTACGCCATCACTATAGCGCTCGGGAGTCTCTGTTGGATTGTTGATAGCCTTTTCTGCAAAGAAATCACACGCTGGTACTTCAATCCACAGGGTCATGCATTGTGGCATGTTTTCATGGGTTTCAACTCATATTTTGCCAATACATTCCTCATGTACTGCCGTGCACAACAACGGGAATGGAATCCAAAGGTGAAGCACTTTTTTGGACTTTTACCATATGTAAAGATTCAAAAGTCAAAATCTCACTAGAAGGTGCTCTGTAGAACTTTACCTTGTCCGTGGAAGTAAACGCGTTTCATTTCAATTTGTAGATGCAAGTTGTCGCTATTTTTTTTTAGTTCTTCCTTTTTGTGAAATTTGTTGATTGATAGAGATAAAAGTTTGACACTGTAGAAGTTTGTATTTTGTTGATGTACCATATTTATACACTCCCTCAAAAAATTATATGAAGCTAGGTATGATTACTTTATTTTCTAGTTTTAAAATTTATGTTTGAACATTGAATTATTCTCTTTTTGTAGAATTTCGGGAGTAAGCTAGATTTGTAGACAACCACGAAACCGAATGTCCATTGGTGTAACGAGTCGTTCTGTCTTTTCATTATTACCTTGAGATGTAAAGATGGTGCATTCGTAGGATAACAAAATCTTGGAATTGATCCATCAAGTCTTGTCATGATTTGGATTAACTTGGTGTTTTGATCAAGATCTTCTGTTCTAACTTGTATATAATCTCAGGTTATAAACGGTGGAATGTTTTCTTGAAATAGATTGAAAATTTATTCAATACTTGCACATTATTATCTTAATAAATTGAAATTAAACATATGCTGTGACGTAAAATTCGATGTGGTTATTATTTTAGAAACACGAGTGTTAATATACCGTTTTCCTTTATGGATCAACTCCATGCAAGACGGGATGGAATAATTTTGATGCTAGAAAGATGGACAAATAGATTAGCACAATTTCCTGAAACTCAATTGAAAATAAACTGAATATTACCCACCAAAACACATGCAACCTGGGAATTAGAAGGGGAATACATTAGTTCCGAAATTCAGCAAAATTTAGAAGGAAAAATAACAATAGAAACTGAAATCGCGGAAGCAAGAAGGGTGCAGCCAAACAACACCGAGTTGTCGTATTTCGCCAGCGCTACATGATTTTGGTGGTGTCAAGGCTACAAATCTTGAAGATAATGGATGGTATATCTGTAATCTTTGATTTTTTAAACTGAAGGCGAGTTACATTGTGCAAATCCATCGAATCTTAGCTGAAGAATTGCTGTAAAAATCTGTTCTACTTGTAGGCAGTGTGCATGTAGTCTATAACTCGAATTACTGCGACTTGTGTGTTTCGAATTTGTTGTTGATGTCCAAATAAAAGTTGTATTATTTTGAGTTAGCTTTAATTGACCATCAAAATCAGCTAATTTGGAGTTGAGATGAGAAAGTTATGATGATTTTACTAAAAGGTGTACAAATTGACTCTACATGTTAATGCATGTCACATACACGGACTTCTTGAAAAACTAGGGAAAAGTATGTTCCGAATTTGAAGTTGAGGTCAATAGGAAAGTTGTAGATATTTGAATTACGTTCAATTTTATAGTAAATTCACTAATTTGGAGTTAGTATGCATGAGATATGCTATTTTTACCACATAGTGCTCAATCTGGAAACATGGTACATACAATTTTTTAAGCTGTGATGTTTTTGATAAAAATTTACCTCAAGATGAATTAATTAGCTTAAAGCTCATAAAAGATGAATTGTAGGATTTTGAATTATCTCGATTCGCCCACTAGAATCAGGTAATTTCGATGTTGTATGACTTAGTTATAAAGTTTCTACGAAAAGTGGTCAACCCGGAACTTAGAGTTTCCCCTGTTTTGCATAATTAATGTTTTGACCCTCTTGACCTTAGGAGAACGAATGAATTTGGAGAAGTGTCAAGCATATGAAATGTCATATTTTGAGTTAGATTTCAAGCTAAATTTGACCCATGTAATTTGAGTAAGTTTCGGAAAAGTTACGAGCCGATTACTACGAGCATGTAACTGAAATTTTAAGAAGTTTGCTATGGGTATGAAGTAATTGAACACTTTGATGATATATTGAGGTGTAAATAACCAGGTTGTTATAGCCCGAGGTCAAATTTAGCAGTACATAAGTCCTTGGTATTTATTTGCTCGATTGAGGTACGTACAAATGAGTTTTATCACGACATCTGACAAAGACGTGTGATGATTCCAATGTATGACCTTATATGTCGTTACTTGAATTATATGTGATATTTGATTTCTTATGTGAATTGCATAAAATATATTGATTTTCACATGAGATTGCATGACATATTGAGTTGCATATGTCACATGATGTATAGATAATTCATTGGGCATATCATATTTGATCTTACCGCTCCTTTGATACCATTTGATTATTATGATATCTGTGATGCCCGGGGATTAATGGTGTTAATCCAGGTGTGACAATAATCCTTAATGAATTTTATTTGTGGCAATTATGAATTAATTGCGGTTTTGAGACTCCCTGGGATTTAAATCCTGTAATTGGAGTCGTTGGATCCAAGGGTCGAGATTGTATTCTCATCGTGGTGATAACCTTGGAAGTTGGTTTTTGGTGGAATGTGTGGTACGGAGTACTTTGTACTAGGGCTGGTGATGGAATTTGAGTTGGAGAGATAATTATTGAAAACAAATGATTTTTAATGAATCATGATGTAGTTGTGGAAGTATTGGTATTTTGGAGTTTTGGTGCTATATATACCAAATGGACTCGATATTTCGTCATTATATGGAATTTCTTCCCTCTCTCCTCTCCCTCGCGCCTCTCTCTTACCCCAAACCCTTCCCCTCTTCTTCTCTTGGAAACAAATCGATAGGGGCTCGTCTTGGGAGCCCGATTTCTTGAAGAAAGGCTGGTAATCTTCTTCTTCTCACATATAGCTTCGATTTGATTATAGTTTTGTGCTAGATGGTAGAGTTTTGGGTTGGATTTGAGATTTTGGGGGTTTTTGGTTAAAAATCTAAAATGTTGTTTTTAGAATTTTTATTGAGTTTATATGGTGTATTGGAGGTGCTGAGGAAGTTACGGGTGTTGGTTTTGAGTTTGAGTGTCAAAAACACCATCGAAGCTAGAGTTTTTCGGAAAATCGCAGGTCGCGATCGATCGCCGAGGAGCGCCGATCGATCGTGACGAGCAGCTGTAAAATTGGTGAAGATGTACAGTGCTGGCGATCGATCGCCAAGTCTCAGCGATCGATCGCGAGGTGATTGGTGATCGATCGCGGAGACGCGCGATCGATCGCGAGATATTTCTGTTTGGCAGCGGGTACGCGCGATCGATCGCGACAAAAGCGGCGATCGATCGCTGCTCGAAGTGTTGTGTTTTTTCAAACTTTGGCAAAAAGTTGGGATTTTGGAACGTGGTTTAATTAGCCGATTTCAGGGGCAATGTCTACATTCCAATGGGAATGCTATACTTTTAAAATTGATTGGTTGGAGCCAAAGTTTAATAAAACGGAATTCTCGGTTGAGTTTTTGGCTATCTTTTAAACTTATAAAATGGAATTTTTGGGAATTATGCATGCTTAGCCGGGGGGCTTTTATTTTGGTAATCGTCATGGATGGACGATAGGTTTGGAAGTTGTGAACGTGCTTGAGCACGTGATTGCATGCCTATGTTTAATTGAGAGTTATTTGCATGTTAGCACTTAGCTC
This sequence comes from Haberlea rhodopensis, assembly GCA_907163345.1. NCBI lineage: Eukaryota > Viridiplantae > Streptophyta > Magnoliopsida > Lamiales > Gesneriaceae > Haberlea > Haberlea rhodopensis. The sequence continues at coordinate 1,589,583 of CAJQUN010000090.1, read as the reverse complement.
ATCGGGTCGTGGGACTCAGGCAAGGTTGGACTCGAACTACGGAATTATAAGGTACGTATAACGTACGAGCATAGCCTGTTATAATATTGCAACTGTGAAATGCATTGTATGTGGTAATTGCAATAAATGGATGTTGAAATGCACAGTATATGGTACTTGTAATAAATGGATAGTGAAATGTATAGTATATTGTAATTGCGATAAATGGAAATACGTTGGGAAGTATATGGTGCCGCTTTGAGCGAGCAACGATTGGATGTTGTCGCCGCTGAGCGACCGTCGGTTATGACGCCGTTGTTGTTGAGCGTGCATGGGGTTAAAATGCCGCTATTGTAGAGCGAGCTATGAAATAGAACTATGGAGTAATTGGCTAGATATATGTGATATTTGTAGTACTCTAATTTGATGATTTAATCATAACTTGATTATGAAACGAGTATAGCATGGATGGTTTTTAGTTGATCAATGAGATGATCAACTGGCATTTGAGAATGTAATGGTTTGATTATTTTGAGAACAGGGACAATACAGGGGGATCCTGGATGAGGATGATACCCATCCACGGAGTATCATTTAAATTCATGGCATTTACATTTTGTAAATTATGAAACTGTAATATTATGATTATTGGGTTGGTGGTATTGGTATGCTCACCCCGTGTGAGGGCTGTCTCTGTGGGGCAGGTGATACAGGTGTAGCAGCAGCTTGGGAGTTGAGCTCGGCTTGTTGATTTGAGGTACTTCTAGGATCGAAGGTACCAGAAGCCGGTCTGAATAAGCATAACGGTAGATCCGGAGTGGAATCGAGATATGGATGGGAGGTGCTTCAGGATCGAAGCACCAGTAACGGTATTTGGTAGAGTATCTTATACATTAGATACAGCATATCATTGGGTGCTCTCATGTGAGCACGTTCTTACGTGTATATGGAATGTATAAATGTGTATGGCTTTCCTCTCTTCATTTATTGTATGCATACAATTAAATACGAAATTGCTAATGAAATGAGAGTATGTGTCTTCCTACCTTAACATCATTATAATAACGTATTATGGACTAAACATGCATTAATAATATCTTAGGGTTCCGGTTGTAGCCTTGAGCTAATAGGATTACAGGCCAAAAATAAAATTCCAAAAGCTAATTAATTACATTCTCGATAATGAATGTTAAAGCTATAGATTTACACTACTCCTAGAGTAGAGACTATCCAAAAAATCCTGTAACCTAAATTCTTTCATGCTCCTCGTAGTTCACTGCCTCAACCCGACCCTTAGCCCTTCAGTCCAAAAGTGTACCTACAGGAACAACCCATCATGAGCATGCACATCATTACTTAACATCATAAGACAATGGCATATAAATAAATGCATGAAAATAATAGTTAACACATACTTCCTGGTTAATCGCATTAACCCACTTTTGTTGTCCCTGTTTCATAGTCATGCATGTAATCATTAGTTCTTGACATAAATGATTAAAATCATACTTCACTTATATGCTCATAATCAACAATGTTAATTAGAAATGTGACTGTTCTGGTCCTGCTATGACAGCGGCACAATTGGCCCCCTCGCTACGACATATAGCGGTACTGTGATATCCCTCGCTACACCTTGATAGCGGATATATCTCCTCGCTAGCTATGGCAACGGTAAGTACCTTCCTCGCTTGCCCATAACAACTACCGGAACATTCTAACATTTCTAACAACATAGTTTAACATACATCATAAACATAATAACATCTTTACTCATCATAAACATCATCTTCACTTATCATAAACATCATCGTAAACATCATATCATCTTTACTCATCATAGACATCATCGTATCTTTACTTATCATAATCATCATCATAAACATCATAAATACTTATGCAATCATTGCGTAGTCATAGTATAGGAGTGTGTTTTACCGTCCGATGCCCTTACGTCTCTTACGTACCTTAATTCCAAAAGTGGAGAAGTTGAAGAACTGTATCTCCTTGATGTTATTGGTACCTGTGATGGTTCTACACAACCATACAAATCAATATTAGAAGCCAATTATAGTCCCAATACCAAAAATTCAACAAAAAAACATCATTTGCCACTTTTAAGCTGCTGGCGATGGATCGCTGCATCGAGGCGATCGATCGCTCTTCGATGTAGCGATCGATCGCCTGACCCTTCTGCCTCGCGGCGATCGATCGCGCCATATATGGCGATCGATCGCCTACCACATTTTTTCGCCACTGGACTTCGGCGATCGATCGCTGCATTTGTAGCGATCGATCGCCACTTGTTGTGTGCCCGATCCTTCACCATTTTTGAGCATTTTTCAAGCTCAACCTCATACCCTTCAAACCCAAACATTCCAACATAACAAATATCATCATAACTCACTAAAACTCACATAAAACACTTCAAAAATCATACCCCAACCACATACAACATATACCCAAAAACAAATCTACAAAAATCCCAAAATGCTAACCCATTTCAAAACTAAACATCATTAAAACTTTAGGAAGGGTTCCATACCTCTTGAGGACTCCAAATCCTATCAAGAATCTCACAAACAAAGATTTTGAGAAGATTCCTCCGTCCTCTCTTGCTCAATTTCGAAAATGGGAATGGGTTAGGGTTGGGGATGAGAATTGGGGATTTAAAAGTGATGGGTAAAGTGAGGTGGGTATAGTGGGATAAAGGGGTTATAAAGGTTAATTAAAAATTGTACCCCAAAATTAACATAATGTATAAAATACCCCAACATGGTATTTTAAAACCATTTTACAAAAATGCAACAAACTTCCACTAAATTCATATCTTCCATATAATTAACAACCAATACAAATAAATCATGTTAACACCCCATTTTCTAACATGCATAACATGCACCCTGAAATGCAACCCCCACGTCACGCCTACCATGTGACTAAGCATTTCAACAAGATAATTAATTTCAACACATAAATCAATTATCACCATAATTAATCATATAAACATCATTAATGCCCAAATTGCATATAATTAATTTCGGGGCATCACAATGATTTTGGTTGGGGAAGTTAAATATTATGAAGTTTTGACGCAAGAAATTTTATAGTTGGTATATGATGCTATCCTTGCATGTGGTTTTCTTCCCATGATATGTGAAGTATGCACTAAAGACATGGATTAATACACTAATAACGGGTTAAGGCACGTTGGTCCTTACAATATCTATTGTGTCATGGAGACGCTGGGCACGACGATGACAGACAGTTTAGGTAGAAACTGTAGTTACGCGTGTTGCCGCCAAACCTAGACACGAGGGATGTTGGGCACAGCACAACGCAGTGTGTGTGTCGCCACCCACTGCTCGAGCTTGATATTGTTGACGATATTTTCTTTGGACTCCGATATTTGGTATCTTGAGATTTGATTCATTATACCCATTATGCATAACATTCATACATGGTATGCATTGCACGATACTTGTCATTATTGACGTGATTTTATTTATTTCTCTTACTGATGTACCGACCCCTGTTGTGGGGCTGTCATGTTTTTGTTGCTTGGACATGAAAGGGTTTACATGAGTCTGATGCTCAGGATGACACATCTACGGAAAACCGAGCTCATAGATGATCGAGCTTATGTTCGATGTATTGTGTCTTTGTCACAATAATAGTATTCTGAATTTTAAATAAATTAAAACCAAGATATGCCAGAGTATTTTGTATTTTGGATTAATAAATTACTTGGAGACTTTATTTGGCATTTGAATGATAAATGACATGCTAATTGTAAACTAGAATTATATCTTCAGTATTATAGTATATGTAATATTGAATTTTTTAAGGGCCAAATGTTAATAAAATTTAAACAAATCTTTCGCTGTTTAGGTATAATAATCATTGTGTGGCAATTAAACACTTGATTAGGACCTGGCCCTCACAGTTGAACACACAGAACATTGTCAATGATGCCTTAACTTCAGAAACACCATATCCCTTTCATTGTAAGAAACATCTCTTCTCTTTTTGTAGGAAATTTGGTCATTTGTTGATGGGCCTGATTCCAATTAAATTTAAGTTGCCTCAGTATATCATCTCTGTCCGTCAATGTTGTGATACAACATCCACCACAGCCTCTCCGGGAATAAATGAGCTGTTTGGATCGGGGTAGTGTTTAGAAGGGGGGTTTGAATAAACACTAGATTCAATTTCGATTTTACTCGGTTTGCTGCAGACTGTTAAGTACTGCAGTAGCTTCTCAATATATTGCAAGTCAGCAGACACTAATTATAGTGCGAAAGACGTCTGCTGGACTTGTGAGTAGTAATAACTGAATGTTAAATTGCAGTAAGTAAATGATACAAGTATTGTTTCTGGAAGTTCGAAGCACAACGCTTCTACGTCTCCCATTCTTCCTTTGCAGGAAGGTTACACTAGAAGACTTCGGTTTACACTTTGTAGTATACAACCTACTTAGACACTCACACAGCTTGGCCTAAACTCCTAGCAATCACAAATTCCTAATTTGTTTACAATGAATTCTATGACACTCACACAAGATATAAACTGTTTAGCTTCGAGTGTTCTTTGAGCAGCAGACTCAGTTGTAGTTAATCTTCCAAGATTACAGTAGTAGTTCTTTTCCGCTCTTGCTGAACCTTCAGAGAATATCAATGAGATTGTTTGCTTTGACGTTGATGTTTTTCTTTTGTTTGATCAGATGGTTCAGCTAACTTCTTCATTCTTCACTTGGACGTATTTACTCAGTGGTCTAACGACAACTTTTCTGTATTAGGAAGAGATCAACTTTCTGTCTTCATTCAAATTCTGATTGTCTTCTTTCCTATTTTGTTAAGCAACGACTCTTTTATTCTGACGCAAATGGTGGCGGAGATATAGCAAGGTGCGGCGCTCTGTTGTACCTTTGTCAAAATAGGTTGTACTTCTTTTGTCTTGTTGCTTTGTGCTCTTACTGGATAGTTAGACGTCTGATGGCTTTCTTCTTTCAAATGATCGTTCATTCTTCTGTACTCAGTATGATGTCTTTGTTCAGTAGATGACTATCCGGTAGATGTCTGTTTAGTAGTTGTCCATACGGTAGATGTTGGTCCAATAGATGTCCATCCGGTAGATGTTTGTCCAGTAGATATCCATCCGGCAGATGTCTATCCAGTAGATGTCCATTCGGTAGATGTTTGTCCAGTAGATGTCCATCCAGTAGATGTTTGTCCAATAGATTCCCATCCGATAGATGTCTATCCAGTAGATGTCCATACGGTAGATGTCCATCCGATAGATGTCCATCCAGTAGATGTCCATCCGGTAGATGTTTGTCCAGTAGATGTCTTGTAATCACCAAAACTTAGAAATATTTTCCTAACAATTTCCCCCTTTTTGGTGATGACAAAACTTAGTACTGGAGACTCTTGCTTGATTATATTGAACAACAACTTCTGTTAAGACTTATAAACAAAACAACGTAGACTTGCAATTTGTTAGATAGATAAGCAGATTACAAGTAGTAATCAAACCGAGTATATGAAAGAATATCATTTTTATATAAAATGAATTCTGATTACATAGTGCATCTTACAAATCTTTCAGCAAAAGTACATCTTACAAATCTTTCAGCAAACCTATTTCTACAATCTATCCAAATGGAGAAACATAGCCAGTGTGGAATGATCCGAGCCAGCTAGTTCAGGGTTGTTGACAAAGGGAGGGGGAGAGAAAGTGCCTACAGAGAGGCTTAGAACAAAAGAAAACCTAGAAAACCAACTTTATCTTCAAAGTAGTCCTCTGTTCATTTATCAAGGTCTCTGTCCTTAATGAAAATTCTCCGTCTTCCCCCGTTTTGTCATCAGCACCCAAGCATCTGCTGTTCAAATTCCAGGCTGGTGGAGAACACCAGGACTGGTCCAGGAAGCTAGAGCTAGCAGACGTGGGTTAGATAAGTAATCAACCCATGGAGGGTTGATTTAGATAAGTAATGAACCCATGAATATGTGTTGCAGAAAAAGTTGCAAGACTAGTAAGAATCCCAGTTAAGCGTAGCATGATTGATGAGTTGAGGTAGAGAACTAGCATGATATTTATAGTGAAAAACTAGCAAGTTGCAGTATGAAATGTCATGTCATGCGTAAAGGAGTGCAGATAAAAATAGATAAGAATTGACAGAATCATGAATATTGATGATAAACAAATAATAGTTTAAACATAAAAGGACAAAAAAATTACTGTTTTCTCCCTAGCCAATGTTGGGAGTAGTCACGGGTGGAAGGGGGAGTGTCAGCATGAGGTTGTCGGCGACTGTGGGACCATTGCTGGGAGGGAGGTCTTGACCGACTGGATGCTCCAGCTGCAGCAGATGATCGTTGAGCTGGATTCGGTTCTTGTTGGTTCAAGAGAGCAGGTCTGTTGGACTCCGGTAGGCGTCTAGTAGTTTGAGGAGCAGCTGGTAGACTGTTGCTCAAATCCTGGATCTGTGAAGCAAAGGCTGCCTGCATATGATGGGGTATTTCATTCTGTCCCTACTAAAGCTGCTTAGGCGTCACGGGCATCAAGGTTTAATTTTAGCCAATTGATCGGATAGTGCTTTCTTGGCGTCCTCAATTTTATCTTCAAGTGCCAGTGAGGTGGCAGTATGAAGAGATTCATTCTGCTGAGTAATCTGAAGACGAGCCTGCCCTATCCAAGAGAAGGAATCATAAAAAACATCCACAACAAAGGTTTGGAGCCTGGTTATTGTAGTCGTCAGATTACTGAGATCTCGATAGACTTGCTGAAATTGGGAGTCAGTATGCTGCTGGTGGCTCCCAAGGATAAGACTAGCAGTGCGTTCTTCCTGCTTTAGCTTATTGACATCACTGGCCAGTTCAGAGATAACGTTGGACAGATGCCCCAGTTGATCAGCAATACTGGGTGGTCCTTCAAGAGGAATGTGAGTTGAAAAATTGAAGAAGTCCTCAGGAGGGTCATGTGCCAAGGATTGATCCAGGGCATCCGTTTGAGTCTCAGCATTTGTGGTGATAACGCCGAGAGGACCCTCAATAGCAGCAGTGGTTAACATAGCAGTGGCTGCAGTGGGTTGTTCAGTAGGTGTGACTGTATCAATGGCATCCATGCCAGTAGCAAGATGTTCCAGCTCAGCTGCAGAGGACTGTGTGTGATCAGCAGAGTGTGATGAGGACTCGCTAGGTTCATCATTACCTGAGGAGATGGTAACTTGATGAACCACAGTCTGAATGACAGTGTCAACATTTGTATGATCAATATCCAGCACTTGTAGCGGTTGATCACTGATATGACTTGGAACAAAGGAGAGAAGCGGGTCAGCGGTAGGAGCTATCTCCAAGTCAGTAGGAGCTGGACTTTCATCTCTTGATAAGGCAGAGAAAGTGTGTAGACCTGTTGATATTCGAAGATCATGAAGAACATGCTCAGCCATATCCAGCTTGGGTCCTAGTGCATTTAGAACAGCCTAATTTTGATTTGCTGTGCCAGAGTCAATGTTGAACTGTTGAAGCCTTGATTGAACAAGAGCTTGAAGTTCTCCCACATAATTCATCATGCGGAAGAGATCACGAAGCTTCAAACTCTTTTCAGTGTCAGTGATCTGAAGATAGGCCAGGATGAGATTCTCATCTTCTCGTGCTTGTTCAAGAATGGGGGTGAAGTCATCGAAGCGAATTTTTAGACGTGCCTTTACCCATCGATCAAATATTTCAAGCTGCGGTTTCAGTTTGGCTTCCACTTCATCTATGACCATTTGAATTTCAAATGCTACTGGGGTGGACACTGGTCCCATAACTGCTTTGCCCTTTCCGGTGGTGGTGTCCTTAGGATGACAATAAGGACAAGTAGACTTTGGTTTCCGGAAGCTGATAGAGCCAGGTGTTTGTTGAAAGCTCACCAGTTTGGAGGAGTGGTCAGTTGGAGCGACTGGTGCAGTGAGTACCATGGCCAAAGAGGCAACTGATGCAGTTGGTTCCTCTGGTGGAGGATTTACGGGACTTGGCTCCCTAGAAGTGGTGGTAATTGCCGCCGGAGCTGCAGTAGTGATGGTATCAGCGACAGTTGAGGTAGAAGCAGTAACTAGCTTCTTGAGGACAGGAGGAGCCCCTTTTCTGGTCCTGGGCTTTTTAGGAGGAGGAGGAGGAGGAGATGACTCAGCGGACTCGGATATTGTATGCTCTGAATCACTTACAACTTAAGTTGTTCGTCGCTTCGTCAGACCAACTTCTCTACCAATCCGTTGACTGTGAATCTGGAGGTATTTGGCAGTGACAAGTCTTCCTGGATGAAGAGTGGATAAAGCTCCCGCCTTAATGTGTTTACTATCGAAGATACGACTGAGAGGGAGAGCAAAACCCGATTGATCCTTCCCTGATGTGACTAGTCCGGTAAGAACCTGAAACAGAACGACCGACCAGTTGACATCTAACCCTTTGATAATGGCACTTATGACATCAAACTTCTCAGGGGTGATGACATCAAACTTCTCAGGGGTGATGACATCAAAGGATCCAGCTTTGCACAGGAGACCTTTGGAAATGACATAAGCCAGTTGGCGGAAATGACTCTTCATTAAAATCTTTTTAAACGGAGGACGTCGTAGACGAGCGTCAAAGTCTGAGAAGATGGTGCGCATTTCTTCCCGAATATCCATTGAAACAGTGGAGAAGTCTGTGGTCCAGTAGAGGGAAGACATAGGTGGGTGGCAAAGTCCAGTTGAGAAATGGTAATAAGTTGACCAGAGATGGAGGCCACCACAGAGTCGTCTACAACTTTGGCAGTGGAGAAGAATTTGTGGAGAGCTTCTTTGTAGAATGTAGGAGCTTTACTAAGGATCACCAGAAGTCCAGATGTATCCAGTTTGTGAAAAACTTCTTTGGTATCTTCGTCAGAGTTGGTGGAGATTGAATGAAAATCCACGTGATAGCATTTGTGATGAAACTGGGCTGGGTATTCTTTGACATTTTTGGTGTAGAGAGAATCAAAAGTCCTGCAGAGTAAGAGTTTCTGGGGAGAAAGTTAACACAGTAAATTTGGAAAAGATACGAGTAAGAGAAAAGAGAGAATGTTAAAGGCGGTGAAAGAATGAGTAGATGTAACGTCATACTGTAGATGAGCGGACACATGGATACGTGGCGGTCATCAAACGATTTAAATTTTAAAAAATAAATAAAAGGACAAGATTTGGGCGGGATTGAAATAATTTATTTTTATATAAAAGTGTTAAGATCGGGGTAGTGTTTAGAGGGGGGGGGGGGGGGGGGGGGGGGGGGTTGAATAAACACTGGATTCAAACTCGATTTCTTTTTCTGATTAACTGTAAACTGTTAAGTATTACAGTTGCTTCTCAATATCAGGCAAGTCAGCAGACACTTATTATAGTGCGGAAGACGTCTACTGAACTTGTGAGGAATAAAAACTGAGGTAATAAAGCAATAAACAAATAACACAAGAGTTGTTTCTGGAAGTTCGAAGCACAACGCTTCTACGTCTCCCCTTCTTCCTTTGCAGGAAGGATTCACTAGAAGACTTGGTTTACACTTTACAGTATACAACCTTCTTAGGCACTAACACACTTGGCCTAAACTCCTAGCAATCACAATCTTCTTAACTTTTGATTACAAGAGATTCTATAACACTCTTTACAGAATAAACTTTCTAGCTTCGAGTGTTTTTGAGCGGCAGACTTCAATTGGAAATAATCTATCACAGATTCAGTTTCGCTGTTTGTCTGCTCTTTGCTGAACGGTTGGAATATCAGTAATATGATTTTCTTGTTTGCTTTGAAGTATATCTCTTTGTTGAAAATCGCTCAGCTTCTCTTCATCCTCTGCTTGGACGTATTTATAGGTTTGGTTGTCCAACGGTAGCTTTTCTGTATATGGAAGAGATTAGCTTTCCAAATTCATATTGTCTTCTTTCCTATTTTGTTAAGCAACGGCTCTTTTCACTCTGACGGTAATGGTGGCGGAGATATAGCAGGGTGCGCCGCTCTGTTGTACCTTTGTCAGAGAATGTTGTACTTATTTTGTCTCGTTGCTTAGTGCTCTTACTGGAAGTTTAGACTTCTGCTGGTTTTCTTTGTTCAACTGGTCGTTCATCCTCTTATGACCAGTTGATGTCTTTGTTTAGTGTGAGACTATCCGGTTGATAGTTGTCCAGTAGCTGTCTGTCCAGTTGGTGGCCATCCAGTTGATGTCTTGTCCAGTTGGTGTCTATCCAGTTGGTAGCCATCCAGTTGATGTCTATCACCCGGTAGGTGTCTTCATCCGGTAGGTGTCTTCATCCGGTAGATGTCTTCATCCGGTAGGAGTCTTTATCCAGTTGGTCTTTGACATCCGGTAGGAGTCTTTATCCAGTTGGTCTTTGACATCCGGTAGGAGTCTAGCATCCGGTAGGTGTTTGTAATTACCAAAACTTAGAAATCGTTTTCCCAACAATTTCCCCCTTTTTGGTGATGACAAAACTAAGCAATAATCGATTTCCTACTCGAGTAAATAAGATGAGAATCCTGAAAATACTTGAAGACATAAAGAAATTTTCATTTGTTATAAATATAAGCAGATTACAAGTTGTAATCAAACTGGACAATTGAGAGAGATTCATCTTTATTTAAGATGAATTCTAATAACTTGAATAGAATCTAAGACAAATCTAGTTTTACACAATATAGCTGATACATGACAAATTTTTAAACAAGCACTGTAGACCCGGAGAGCTTCGATCCATCTAATGTCAGAGAGGAAGAGCTCGATCCACCTTATTTCAGAGAGGAAGAGCTCGATCAACCTTGTTTCAGAGATGATGTCGGGAAGAGTCATATGTATATTCATCTGGCCTCCATGATTTATGGATTTACCTAATGAAAATACTCTATCTCTGCTGGTCTACCTTGTTTCAGAGAGGAAGTCGGGAAGAGTCATATGTATATTCATCAGGCAGCTTCCATGGTTCATGGATTCACCTATCAGAATACTCTATCTCTGTCTTCCCCCTTTTTGTCATCAGCACCCATATAACTCCTGATTGCAGTTCCTGACTGATGATGAGCATCAGAGCAGGGATCCAAACGCTGAAGCTTAACGGAGCTGGGTTAGATAAGTAATCAACCCATGAGGGGTTGATTTAGATAAGTAATAAACCCATGAAACGGAACAATTGTAAGATGTAAACCAAGGAATTTTTAAAGGCTTGAAAAGAATCATGGTTCGTGAATGTGTGTTATGTGAGCAAGCAAGAGTCGCTATTTATAGAACAAGAAAGGTTTCAATTAGTGTGAATGCATTTATGTTGATCAGTAAATACAAAGAAAAAGTCAACTAAAAACAGTAAATAGATAAGAATAATTAAAGAGGGATCAGAAAATGATACTATTTTCTCCCGAACCAATGTTGGGAATAGTCGCTCTTTTCGGTAGGCGGTTGGCACGGACTACGAGATCTAGGCTGAGCAGTTGATCTGGACTGAGTGAGTGCTCCAGTTGCAGGGGATGAACGACCAGCTGAACTTGAAGCTCGCCGTGCTGAAGGAGCAGTTCTGCTGGGTTCAGGCGGTCTGCGGATTATTTGAGGGGCTGCAGGCAGGCTGTTGCATATATCTTGAATCTGAGAAGCAAATGCTGCCTGCATGGTGGCCAACTGATCGGTTAAAACTTTCTTGGCATCTTCAATTTTCTTTCCAAGAGCCAGGGAGGTGGCAGCATGAAGAGATTCATTATTTTGAGTTATCTGAAGACGAGCCTGCCCAATTCGAGAAAAAGCGTCCGCCACTGCATTCTCAGCAGAAGTTTGAAGTCTGGTGACAGTAGTCGTTAAACTACTTAAGTCCCTGTAGACTTGCTGGAATTGAGAGTCCGTGTGCTGCTGATGGGTTCCTAGAATAAGAGTTGCAGTCCGCTCTTCCTGCTTAAGTTCATCGCTGGCTAGTGCTGATATTGCAGTGGAGAGATTAGCTAGCTGTGCAGCAATGTTCGGTGGCTCGTCCAGAGAGATTGAAGTTTGAAAATCGAAGAAGTCCTCTGACGGTTCTTGAGCCATGGACGGATCCACAACAAGTATTTGATGTTCAGCAGCAGGAACAAGAACACCAGGATGAGTAAGTACAACTGCAGTAGATGGCAGACCAGTTTCTTCAATAAGTGGGGCAGCTGGGGAGTCTGAGATAGTAGCAGTTATAGTAGCAGTTTCTTCAATCAGTGGGGCAACCATATCAGCAGTGGCTTCATCAACTGCAGCAATAGACGACTGGGTGTGATCATTGGAATGTGAAGATTCACTGGGTTCATGGTTGCCAGAAGATATGGTAACTTGCTGAACTACCGTCTGAATTACTATGTCCACATTGATGTGATCAACAACCATCGGCTGGGTTTGTTGATCAAGATAAAAGCTGGGAGCAGAAAAGACACCGTGAGCAGTTGGAGAGGAGAGTTCTTTAGCAGAAGAGGCTACCTCCAAAGCAGTTGATGCTGTCTCCGCTCCAATGGGAGTGGTCTCCAGGGCAAGAGAAGTGATCTCCACAGTAGAAGGGACAATCTCCAAATTTGCAATAGCCATTTGTAAATCCGGCTGGTCGGGGCTTGCAACATTTTCAGCAGTGGAGCATGAGTGAATTCCAATGGATATGCGAATATCATGAAGAGCGAGCTCAGCCATTTCCAGCTTGGGTCCAAGAGCATTTAGAACGGCTCTATCATGATTCGCTGTGCCTGAATCACCATTGAAATGCTGAAGGCGAGTTTCCACAAGGGCTTGAAGTTCGCCCACATAGTTCATCAGGCGAAAAACATCCCGCATCTTCAGGCTTTTCTCGGGGTCTGAGATTTGAAGATAGGCCAAGATTTGGTTCTCATCTTCCCTGGCCTGATCCAGAATAGGATCGAAATCATCAAATCGAACTTTTACTCGAGCCTTGACCCAACGATCAAAAATGTCTAGCTGTGGTTGCAGTTTGGCTTCAACTGTATCCATGACCATTTGGATCTCGAAGGCAACAGGAGTGGACACTGGAGCCGTAAGAGTTTTTCCTTTGCCAGCAGGGGTGGTCTTTGGATGACAGTACGGACACAAGGACTTGGGTGTCCTAAAGCTGATAGAGCCTGGTGCTTGTTGAGAGCTCACCAGTGCTGACGGAGGGTCAACTGGAATCATTGATGGAGCAGGCACCATGGCTAATGAAGCAGTGGGTTCCTCAGTTGGAGGATTTGCAGGGCTGGGTTCTCTATCAGGAATGTTTTCTGTCGGACCAGCGGAGGAGATGGTATCAGAAGCTGCAATGTCTTTCTGTCGGACAGCCGGAGGAGCAGCTTTTCTTGTTCTGGGCTTCTTAGGAGGGGGAGGAGGAGGAGAAGATTCAGCGGATTACGGTTTGTTCAGAGTCGCTGATGACCTGCGTCAATCGGCGCTTAGTTACCCCAACGTCTCTGCCACTTCTCTGCCTGTGAAGCTGAAGATACTTGGCAGTGATAAGTCTCCCCGGATGGAGGTTGGTGAGAGCCCCTGTCTTAATGTGTTTGCTGTCAAAAAGGCTGCTTAGCGGGAGAGCAAAGCCTGATTGACCCTTGCCAGAGACTACGAGACTAGTCAGAATTTGAAATAACACAGCTGACCAGTTTATCTCCAATCCTTTGCATATTGCAGTCATAACATCAAATTTTTCAGGGGTGATCATATCAAATGATCCAGCTTTACATAGGAGCCCCTTGGAGATGATGTCCGCCAGTTGTTGATAGTGACTCTTCATTAATACTTTCCTGAAGGGAGGACGTTGAAGGCGATGAGCAGAGTCAGAAGCTGTGAGGCGCATCTCTTCTCGTAGTTCTACTGGAACAGTGGAAAAATCAGTAAGTCCGGTGGAAGGAAGGCACAAGTGTGTGGTAAATTCAGGTTGGGTGATTGTAACCAACTGTCCAGATACGGATGCCACCACGGTGTCATCAACAACTTTGGCCGTAGCAAAGAACTCGTGTAGCTCGTCCTTGTAGAATGAGGGGGCCTGGCTCAGGATTACCAAGAGTCCTGCGGTATCCAGCTTTTGAATCAGCTCCTTTGTCTCCTCATCAGATGATGTGTATATAGAATGAAAATCTACGTGAACAGCATTGGTGATGAAGCTTGGCTGTATCTTCTTTGACATTTTGGATGAATATGAGGAAGAAACAACAGCAATCTTGTTAGAGTAAAATTTTCTGAAAGAAAAGATAATTGTAGTGAATTGTTGGAGAAGAAGAGTAGTGAAACTAATGGCGGTTAAAATGAAAGTATATGTAACGTCGTACTGTAGATGAGCGGACACATGTATACGTGGCGATCATCTAACGATTAAAAATAAATAAATAAGAGGACAAGATTTAGGCGGGAGTGAAATAATTTATTTTACACAAAAGTAATTTTGAATTCCGACGTTCATTAGGTTAATAATCGAGGGTTATTTTTGTCAAAGCATATTTGGTAACATCTGCTGGTATGTAGGGTTCGACTGGTAGGAAATCATCTACTGGATGTAGAGTCCTACTGGTACAGATACACCTACTGCAGCTGACCATTGTATTACCAGCTGAGCTTAAATAACCATGATAGGATTAAAACTGAAATTCCCCCTAAATTTATGCAAATAACTAACTAATTACCCATGAATTTATTACCAAAACAAAATAATCAAGAAGTAATTTCAATTAAACCAAGAATATTTCGAAAGTAAGAAAACTTAGCGTCCGGTAGGGGTTTTGTGAAAATGTCTGCTGCCTGTTGTTCGGTAGAAATATACTCCAGTCGAATTTCTTTCTTCATAACATGATCTCTGATAAAATGATGACGGATGTCAATATGTTTAGTACGAGTATTAAGAACTGGATTGTATGTTATAGCAATGGCAGACGTATTGTCACAAAATATGGGAGCCTCTGTGGATTCAATTCCATAATCTCTGAGTTGTTGCTGAATCCAGAGCAATTGAGCACAGCAGCTTCCAGCAGCAAGGTACTCTGCCTCGGCAGTGGAAGTTGCTATGGATGTCAGTTTCTTGCATCCCCATGATATCAGTCGATCTCCAAGGAATTGACAATACCCATTGGTGCTTTTTCTGTCAGTTTTGCATCCAACATAGTCAGCATCTGAGTATCCAATAAGATTAAAGGTTGAGTCTCTTGGATACCATAAACCAACATTCTCAGTGCCTTTCTGACCGCTTTATTTTTAAACAAAAGATATTTCAAAGAATAGTGTGAAGCGATTCTACCGCAAGTGCACGGTTGTCAAGTTTTAGTATAGTGAAAATTAAGTACGGGATGTCGAATCCACAGGGACTAACGTATAAGTACCAAATAAGATTAATAAAATTATATTTAGCCTACGATTAACAAAGGTGATTAACTAATGCTAATTTAAACTAAAGACTGAAAAATAAACAAGAAACAATAAGATGAATGTTTCCGGATATGCGAATGCAAGTCACTCGAGAAAATTACCAAGTTCGTCGTTCAATTATGTTATCTTTAATGATTCAACTGAATTATCAAATTATCAACCAATTGATTCTAAAGGTGAAAGATTTTCGCTATTATTCGATACACTCTCTCGAGCTGTAAAGAAACTAACACTAAATTAGAATAAGTCACTCTCGTGCACCTATTTACTAATATAATATTGCATAAGACGTCAACACCTTATAACTCTAAATCTTTCGATTCCAAGTTCTCACGTATGCGATATCATCTCTCGATCTCAATCGTAACATACATCATAAATTAATGGAGCGTGTTACAACGTTATCTCTCGATCTCGGTTATAACTCTCAAATTCAATCAAAGCTAGCTAGACTTTGATCAATACAAACAATTAATTTATGAACAATAACAATCAATACGCTCAAACACAATTGAATCAATAATCAAACACAATGAAACTAAAACTCGATAACATAAACTAGATTTAATTCAAATCCAATACATAAGAGTTTAATTGTCTCTCGACCTCAAAAACATCAAATGGAATTGAAAATCAAATAAATTAAAGTTTAGAAATACGATAAACGGTGGATGAATCCGTGCGTTGCACCGTGATTTCTTCTCTTGTTCCTTCCTTGCACTCCGGAATGGATTGGCTCAACTTTGGACGAAGAACGGAGATTGAATCTCCTTCGGCGGCGTTAGGCGGCGGCTAGGGCAGCTTTTCCTCGACCTAATTCACGTCTGGTATGGTCTCCCGTGATTTGGAAGTGATTTACCCTTTTATACCTCAAAAAATCATTTCAAAAATGGAAGATAAGATTTTCCCGGATTTGCGTCTCGATCGATCGAGATTTGCGTCCGATCGATCGGGGCACTGTTCATGTCAGCCTTTGAAACTCACTGCCTCGCTCGATCGATCGAGATTTTCTTCCGATCGATCGAGACTTTGAAAAAATCAGCTCTGAAGTTACTGCCTCGCTCGATCGATCGAGATTTTCCACCGATCGATCGAGACTTGAAATTCTTTTCTTCTCAGCGCACTGTCTGGTTCGATCGATCGAGACATAATCTCGATCGATCGAGATTCCGAAAATATCACTTCCTCAATTTCAACTCTTTCTCGCCTCGATTTCGCCCGTTCTCTTCATATTAGCTCATTTCTTCCACTTCCGATCTAATTTCCTGAAACAAACGAATAAACACCAAAAAGCATAATATCATTCAGGAAAAAGTACGAAAAATGGGAAGAAAGTACAGTTAAAAACACTTAAAATCTAAACCTATCAACTCCCCCAAACTTAGACTTGATCGTCCTCGAGCAAGCAATAAGCTCAAAAAGAAAAGTTAAACTCGATACTAAGCGTGAATCATCTTTACAACATACGTAAAAACTCAAAAATCCTACTTACACATCAATAGAAGTCATTCAACACTTAACAAGAAACAATTTCTCCTAAGTTAAACAATACATCGCAACATCAGAACTTGCGTGTGTGCTATTGTCAAACATGTGTTACATACATATCTTTAAGATCAACATGTGCCATATCAACTCCTAGTCAAGATTACTTTGAATTACTCTACAAATTTACTATCCAGCACTTCTCCACTAATGTAATTATTCCTTAGACTTGGATCAAAAGGTCTTAAAAGCTTATAACGTTAGGCCTTTTGGTGTCGGCTTCAAAGAAAAGGTAGGATGAATTCAAAGAAGAGAGTATAATAAAATCAGTTCAACTATTTTAAGCTTCTCTTCAACTTTTTCTAGCCTTGGCCACTTTGGGTCTTCTTTGAATTTTTCTTTTCAAGGCTTTTCTCTACAACATTTCTTTTTCTTTGCTCATTCTTTCGTTTTTTTTCAATAAGCTCATCAAGATATAATAATTCAAGTGCATCGAATGATATTCATTATACTCCCTTAGGGTAAGGATAACTTTTTTCATTTAGGCTCAAATAAGGGTAAGTATAATGAGTTTGCCAAGAATGTCGAATGGGGGTCTAATCATATGCAATGTGTATACCATTCTTTTTCAATAAGGCTCAAAAGGGGACACTAAGGAATAATATATAACAGGTAGGCTTGAAAGGCTCAAACGGTCCAAAGATCGCCTAAATCATCTCCAAGTCTAGTTCCTAATTATAAATTTTGCCTCAAAGTGCTTTCAACTAAACTGTAAAGTTATCTAAGATACTCAAGACTCATCATAGTTAACACAAATTTTCAATTTAATCAATACATACTTCACTCAATCATGACTCAATAAGTGCTCAAATAATTCCTCAGTTTTGACATATGGTTAACAACGGATATATGCAAACAAGTTAAACATTTCCACGACTCCTATCTAGCTGAGGATTAATTTCATCATGTATTACCGTTGCAATTCCAACTCATCAATTCTCAAGAATAACTCAATCAATAAAAAAAAAATTTTGTTGGTAATGCTCAAGGATGAATCAGTCTCAAAATCATGCAGTCATGCTAGGAAAAGAAACAAGACAAGTAGCAGAATGTGCAAAAGCAAGATATATACAAATACTCAAAAACCCCCCCAAACTTAGCATGTGAATTGCCCTCAATGAACAAGAAAAATAAATGCAAAGGCAAAGACACATACCATGACGACGATCGTCACTGATCGTCGTCCTCATCATGCTCCGAAGGGGGGACTGGGTAGTGGTGCTCCTCGCCCTGATATGGCGGAAATGGTGGGTACTCAGAAGGTGGAGGTGCATGCGGATGATAAGGTGCAAAGTGTGGCTCCGGCGGGAACTGGAAATTTGGAACGCCCTGGGCCATAGCAGTGTTCCATGCACTCTGATAGTGCATGAACTCCATCTGTCGCTGAGCTACCTGCTCATGGTCCATCTGCAATGCTCTCTGCATGCTATGAATGTCCCGCTGCATGCTGTGAATGCTCTACTGCTCCAGGCGAATATCTTGGAGATCCCTATGAAGAGAGTCCAAAGTAACACGTGTATGTTCTGCAGCAGAGGATGATGCTCCAGCTTGTGTAGTGTCCGAAGGTCTTCGTCGGCCCGTAGGAGGTGGTGGAGCGTCCACAATGATCGGTGTCTTCGGCGGAAGTAGCTCCTCGTCTTCCCCCCATGTCACTCCGTACCACTGACATAAAGCAGTGATCGTGGATGGAAACGGTAGTGCGGAGGTCGGTGGGCTGCTCCCAATCTCTTGAATGTGATCACTGATGATCTCGCCGAAGTCCACTTCCTTCCCTGAGAGGATGACATATACCAGGACTGCTCTGTCTTTTGTCACCTCAGAAGTGTGGGTCGATGGCATGACCCGCGAGGCGACAAATGAAAACCATGCTTGGGCCTCTGGCTTCAAATGTTTCTTTAGAACCAACTGTGGCTCTGCTTTATCATTCCTTTGCCAATCCACTCCAGTCTTGCCAATAACTGTCAATATCTCATCGTAATCAATCCTGCTATTCTTGAAAGATTGGTATGCACAGTTGAATTAAAGGCATCCGGTGAATATTGTTGATTGCGGCTCGATCCACCAACACATCCTTCCCTCGAACATAAACACTTACTTGGTGCCCTGGTCTAACAGCTCGAAGATTTGTGTAAAACTCCCTTACCAGTGGCACCACAGCATCAATCGGTGTCTGAACAAATTGAAACCACCCTTTTCGGCGTACTGTCCTAATGACAGGACACTCCAATTTATCCATGCTCATTCCCCTTTCACGGCTCAGGGGTTTCTTATGATAGGTGGGATATAACTCAGCAATTGTGGCATTGATAAACTTCTGTTCGTCATACCCTGGCTCAGAAACAGTGGCCTCCTTCTGCTTTTGCTTTTGGGAAGCCTCCGCCTGCTTTGACCTCTTTCTAGACGACATTTTCTTGCTAAATTATTCCCAACTAACTCAATTAACTTCAACTAACCACCACCTCAAAGATACAGCAGTGCCAATACCCCTCAACACAACAATACTTCCCCCAAACGTTGATGCTTATCTACCCAATTCAATTCAACAAAGTAATTGCACCAACGGATGAAAATAAATGAATTATGAAAGCAATTACCAAGTAAAAATCTGATCTTTAATGACTCTTTGTGCTTGACTTGGAATTTCCTTTCGTCTGCAATTCTACCCAATTCGGAGCGTAATATTTCAGATCTGCAAAAAATTTCTCATTAGAATCAATTCTTACTTCAAGAATTTGAGATAATTGGACAATTGATGGAACAAGGATGAGATTAGATGGAAGAATTGAAAGAGGCGATTAGGGTTCTGCTGTGGAGTAGGAGAGAAGGTGTTTTGTAAAGTGCAGCTTTGTCTTCAGTGCCCTATATTTTTTTCAAAATTTTCTCTCGCTCGATCGATCGGAAAAATTTTCGATCGATCGAGCGAGGCAGTGTTCAAACCCCAATTTAACAGCTTTGGGCGATCGATCGAGATTTTGTCTCGATCGATCGCCCACACCAGAAGACAAAATTTAATTTTTCTCTCAACACTTTCTCTCGGGTTGCCTCGCCTACATCCTTATTGCTCTTACTTTCACACCTGCAATAAAAACACACGGACTTATTCAAGGATAAAATAGAAACACAACTAACAACAAAACAAACTAACACAAGGAATTAAAACAAAATACGAGGAATGAAGAGAAAGTTCTTAATTTATAGTCCCAAGCTGGACTGTCACCTCCTTGTCTTCTCAATTTGATGGCTCCTTTGGATTCTTTACAGAATCACTTGGGAGTGTACCTTGCGTTCTCCCCGATATCAACGTGGCCAACTGTCCTATCTGCACTTCCAAATTTTTAATAGATGCATCCTGATTCTGCATCCTTACCTCCGTCGATGAAATCAACTTTGCCATAAGTTCCTCCATACTCGGCTTTTGTGTGAACCCTGCCTGCGGTTGTGGGTTCAACACATTCTCTTGATTCGACCATCTCAAATTCGGGTGGTTCCTCCATGGTTGATTGTAATTCGAGTATGAATTGTTGGGTGGCCTGTTACCTACAAAATTCACAGCCTCAACAGATTGGTTAAACTGGTTACCTGCCTGACACTCGATGCTAGGATGACCGCCTCCACACAGCTCACAGAAGATAGCTTGGGCTTGCATTGCTGCCGCTCCCATGCTGTCTATCTTTCGGTTCATGGCTTCTAATTGAGCCGAAAGAGCAGTGATCTCGTCCACTTGATGGACTCCCATTGGCTTCTGTGGCGTGCTCCTCTCTGACTGCCACTGGTAACTGTTGCACGCCATTTCCTCCAACAAGCTATATGCCTCTTCCGGCGTCTTCCTCATTATTTATCCCTCAGATGCTGCATCAATCATTGAACGGTTAGAAGAAAATAAACCGTTATAGAAAGTTTGTACCTGTAACCAAATGGGTAGACCATGGTGTGGACATCTCCTCAACAACTCCTTAAAACGATCCCACGCTTCTGAGGTGACAAAAACGGTGAGATGAGTCTTTCCATTGTTGTGAATAAAACATTTGCAACCAAACACATGGAAGTAGGAAATATTTGGCTTACTACCATTCCAGATCTCATAAGGGGTTTTATTTGATCGCTTATTAATCATTGATCTGTTCTGCGTATAACATGCTGTGTTGACAGCTTCTGCCCAAAATTTCTGCGATATTTCTGATTCCACGAGCATAGTTCGCATAGCTTCTTTCAAAGTGCGGTTCCTACGCTCAGCAACTCCGTTTTGTTGAGGAGTTCTAGCAGCAGAGTATTCGTGTTTAATACCAAGGTCATCTAGATATGATTCGAGTGATTGATTGGTGAACTCAGTACCTTTATCACTGCGAATTCTATCTATCCCACACGATTTCTCATTTTGGAGTCTTTTCAGTAATTTGATCAGCTTTGGAGTAGCCTGATCTTTGCCACTTAGGAACAAGACCCATGTAAAACGAGTGTAATCGTCTATCAACACTAGAGTATACTTGATTCCCCCTAGAATTTTTACTGGTATAGGACCAAACAGATCCATATGCAGCAACTCTAGGCACCGAGAAGAAGATTTACTTCCTTTGTTCTTAAAGGAGGATCTGATTTGCTTGGCATGCTGCACAGATCTTGTCTTTTGAGAACTCAATTTGGGGCAGTCCAATAACTAGATCAAGTTTACACAGACTGGCAATAGTTTTAAAATTTAGGTGACTCAACCGTTTGTGCCAAAGCCAATTTTTGGAAGAATTCAGGGCAGCTAAGCAAGTAGAGGAGGTAGGCTGATTAAGATTCTAATCAATTTTATATGTGTTATCATGCCTTCTACCTACAAGTAATATACTGCCATCAGTAGATTTAATTGTGCTTGAGTGCTGATTGAATTCTACGGAATGACCATTGTCACACAGTTGGCTTATGCTAATCAAGTTATAGCATAGATTTTCAACTAAAAGAATATCTTTAATGATGATGTTACCGTAGATATTCTTACCCTTACCCACGGTTTTACCTTTCGCGTTATCTCCAAAAGTTATTCTGGGTCCGGTGGAGTCCACCAGTTCAGACAATAAGCTCGCATTTCCTGTCATATGTCTAGAGCATCCGCTGTCCAGGAACCATTCTGAGCTCCAAACTTGATGCATTCTAGTTTCCTGCAATTAAAGCGATAAAATGATTGGTACCCAATCCTATTTGGGTCCGGGTAGGATTAGTCCTTTCGGAACCCACACTTGTATGACCCTGAGTGACTTAGGTCGGTGTGTGTTCTGAAATGTGTGTGCATTTATAAATGATGGTGATGATCTTGACTGTGGAGTGTGATAATATATGTATGCATGTGCTTTTGGTTTGTAGTTCATGTTATTGAGCATATACCTCTTCTGGACAGGCTTACAGTTGTAGTACCAGTTGGGTTTAACCTCTCTAGCTGCTCGACCAGTGGGTTTAAGTTCATTTCTGAACTTTTGCCTCAGTTTAACCTCTTTGAGTGGTTCTACATAACCGACACCCCTGTGCTGTGCCTGTTCCTTGATGAGTGTTGCTTTAACAGGTTCTTTAACCAGTTCGTAAGGGTCATATACGGTGCTAGATCTTACAAAGTTCATTGATTGAACCTTGCTTTTTGTTATACACAGTTGAGGTTTATTATCTGATGAACTGCTTTCATTACTATTATAGCCTATGCCGGTTAAATCACCAGCAAGCCTTATAGATTCAAGCATTTCATCCTTTCTGGTAGTGGACGCATTCCAAGTGCTAACCAGTTTGCTAAGTTTCTGGTAGGCACACTTGGCTTCATCTCTTTCTTTCACTAGGAGACTGGCTGTTTCCCTTAAGCAGTTCAACTCCCTTGATTGTTCATAATCAAGTTTGTTTTTATGCGTTTCAGTTGGGATTGAGTGCTCAGTCTTATAGCTTTCAAAGGATTCATATAGCGTTCGATACTCATTGATCATGTCCTGCAATGCATTGGTGAGTTCACTATGTGTAAATTCAGATAGGTTAGATTCATGTACCTCATTTTCATCATTTGCCATTAAGCAGTGGACTTCCTCGTCTTCACTTTCGCTGGATGAGCTAGATAACTCCTCTGATTCTGATTCAGAATCAGCCCATTTGCTCTTGCTTTCTTCTGCCATTAAAACCTTTTGATCTCTGTCCCTTTTGGATGATCTTCTGGTTTCCTTGGATTTTCTGTAATCCTTGGATCCTCTTTTGTGATCATCCTTTTTGGGTTTAGGACAGTCTGCAATGAAGTGCCCTGGTTTGAGGCAGTTGAATCATACTCGCTCTTCTTCTTCTGAATTTCCTTTGGAACTCTGCCTTCGAGGATATGATTGATAAGATCTCTGGTTCTTCTTCATGAATTTCCCAAATTTCTTTACAAACATTGCCATAGCATCATTACACATCTTTTTTGGAGTCATCTCTGTAGAAGTAGGCAGAGACTCCGATGCAGTGAGAGCTTTGGTTGGTTGACTAGTATTTGGTTCACCTTCAACCCGAATGCCTAATTCGAATTCATAGGATTTTAAATCAGCAAACAGATCATGTAGATCTATCTTGTTAATGTCCTTCGATTCTCTCATAGCAATGGTCTTGACATCCCATTCTCTTGGGAGACCTCTCATTACTTTGAGAATGACTTCTCTGTTGGGTAACTCCTTACCCAGACTGCTCAGTTCATTAATTATTCCAGTCACTCTTTCATCATACTCGTTGAGAGTTTCTCCATTCATCATCTTGATATGCTCAAACTTCTGTAAAGCCACAGTAAGCTTGTTTTCTTTGGTTTGATCATTTCCTTCACAGAGTTGGGCAATCTTCTCCCAGATTTCTTTGGCTGTTGAGCACATTTTTATTTTGTTGAACATATTTTTGTCCAAAGTTTTGAACAGAATGTCCTTAGCAACGTTGTCCAGATTTGCCTTTTTCTTTTCTTCGTTTGACCATTGAGATCTTTCCTTTTCTACCATTTGTGGATCACCACTTGTGATAGAAGCAGCTGTATTGATTTTCATGATCTTCATAGGTCCTTCAGTGATTACATACCACATATCATCATCTTGAGCACTTAGATGTGCCTGCATACGGATTCTCCAGTCATCATATTCGTCTTTCTTGAACATTGGAATCTTGCTGAATGAGGCCATCAGTTTTTGGCAATTGGTAATTTCTCAAGATTGAGAAGACCTATGCTCTGATACCACTTGTTAGGATCGGGGTAGTGTTTAGAAGGGGGGGGAGGGGGTTGAATAAACACTGGATTCAAACTCGATTTCTTTTTCTGATTAACTGTAAACTGTTAAGTATTACAGTTGCTTCTCAATATCAGGCAAGTCAGAAGACACTTATTACAGTGCGGAAGACGTCTACTGAACTTGTGAGGAATAAAAACTGAGGTAATAAAGCAATAAACAAATAACACAAGAGTTGTTTCTGGATGTTCGAAGCACAACGCTTCTACGTCTCCCCTTCTTCCTTTGCAGGAAGGATTCACTAGAAGACTTGGTTTACACTTTACAGTATACAACCTTCTTAGGCACTAACACACTTGGCCTAAACTCCTAGCAATCACAATCTTCTTAACTTTTGATTACAAGAGATTCTATAACACTCTTTACAGAATAAACTTTCTAGCTTCGAGTGTTTTTGAGCGGCAGACTTCAATTGGAAATAATCTATCACAGATTCAGTTTCGCTGTTTGTCTGCTCTTTGCTGAACGGTTGGAATATCAGTAATATGATTTTCTTGTTTGCTTTGAAGTATATCTCTTTGTTGAAAATTGCTCAGCTTCTCTTCATCCTCTGCTTGGACGTATTTATAGGTTTGGTTGTCCAACAGTAGCTTTTCTGTATATGGAAGATATTAGCTTTCCAAATTCATATTGTCTTCTTTCCTATTTTGTTAAGCAACGGCTCTTTTCACTCTGACGGTAATGGTGGCGGAGATATAGCAGGGTGGGCCGCTCTGTTGTACCTTTGTCAGAGAATGTTGTACTTATTTTGTCTCGTTGCTTAGTGCTCTTACTGGAAGTTTAGACTTCTGCTGGTTTTCTTTGTTCAACTGGTCGTTCATCCTCTTATGACCAGTTGATGCCTTTGTTTAGTGTGAGACTATCCGGTTGATAGTTGTCCAGTAGCTGTCTGTCCAGTTGGTGGCCATCCAGTTGATGTCTTGTCCAGTTGGTGTCTATCCAGTTGGTAGCCATCCAGTTGATGTCTTGTCCAGTTGATGTCTATCACCCGGTAGGTGTCTTCATCCGGTAGGTGTCTTCATCCGGTAGATGTCTTCATCCGGTAAATGTCTTCATCCGGTAGATGTCTTCATCCGGTAGGAGTCTTTATCCAGTTGGTCTTTGACATCCGGTAGGAGTCTTTATCCAGTTGGTCTTTGACATCCGGTAGGAATCTTTATCCAGTTGGTCTTTGACATCCGGTAGGAGTCTAGCATCCGGTAGGTGTTTGTAATTACCAAAACTTAGAAATCGTTTTCCCAACAAAAAGTAAATTTGAATTCCGACGTTCCAGTAGGTTAATAGTTATCGAAGGTTATTTTTGGCAAAGCATACTCGGTAAGGTATGCTGGTATGTAGAGTTCGACTGGTAAGGGAACATCTACTGGTAAGGAAGCATCCACTGCAGCAGGCTATTGTTTTACCAGCTGAGCTTAGATAACCAAAAAAAAATTCTAATTGAAATTCCCCCTTAATTCATGCAGTTTCTACTAACTAATTTCCCCTGAATTCATCATACTTAAATAATAGTAATCAAGGGTTTATTTCAATTAAACCAAGAATATTTTGAAAATAGGAGAACTTAGCGTCCGGTAGGGGTTTTGTGAAGATGTCTGCTGCTTGTTGTTCGGTGGATATGTACTCTAGCCAAATCTCTTTCTTCATAATGTGATCTCTAATGAAATGATGACGGATGTCAATATGCTTGGTGCGAGTATGAAGAACCGGGTTGTATGTGATGGCCATGGCAGATGTATTATCACAAAATATTGGTGCCTCAGTGGATTCAATTCCATAATCTTGCAATTGTTGTTGAATCCAGAGCAGTTGAGCACAACAGCTTCCAGCAGCAAGGTACTCTGCCTCTGCAGTAGACATTGCTATGGATGTCTGCTTCTTGCAACCCCATGAGATTAATCTATCTCCAAGAAATTGACAATATCCACTGGTACTTTTTCTATCAATTTTGCATCCCGCGTAGTCAGCATCTGAATATCCAATCAGATTAAACGTTGAGTCTCTTGGATACCATAGACCGACATTATCAGTGCCTTTCAGCTATTTGAGAATGCTTTGACAGCCGTGAAGTGTGATTGCTTGGGATTTGCTTGGAACCGAGCGCACATACAGACTGCAAACATGATGTCTGGTCGGCTGGCTGTCAAGTAAAGTAAGGATCCGATAATACCGTGATACATTGTTACTTCTACTGGTATTCCTGAATTATGCAAGTCGAGTGTTGCAGATGAGCTCATTGGAGTTGCAGCTGCTGAACTTGTATTCATCCCATATTTCTTCAGCAGTTCCTTGGTATATTTAGACCGAGTTATCAGAATTCCGTCAATGGATTGCTTGACTTGCAATCCTAAGAAAAATGATATTTCTCCCATCATGCTCATCTCAAATTGATCCTGCATTATTTTAGAAAATCTTTCGCAAAGTTTTGAGTTAGTACTGCCGAAAATAATGTCATCAACATAAATTTGAACTAGCAGAGTATGGTCACCCTTTGTGAATTTGAATAGGGTCTTGTCCACCGTGCCAATGGTAAAGTTATGCTCAGTCAAATATTTTGACAGAGTTTCGTACCATACACGGGGAGCTTGCTTTAGACCATACAAAGCTTTGTTTAGACGAAAAACAGATGAAGGCTGCTGATGGCTTTCAAATCCAGGAGGTTGCTCAACATAAACTTCCTCCTGGAGTTTGCCGTTAAGAAACGCACTCTTAACATCCATCTGATAGACTTTAATGTCTTTAAAAGCAGCAAAATGCAAGAAATATGCGGATTGCTTATAATCGAGCTACATGAGCAAAGGCTTCATCGAAATCAATGCCTTCTTCCTGTCTGTAGCCCTGTGCAACTAATCTTGCTTTATTTCCGATGACTACACCATTTTCATCTAATTTATTTCGAAATACCCATTTGGTACCTATTATAGTGTGATGCTGTGGTCGTGGTACTAAGTACCATACTTTGTTTCTCTCAAATTGATTTAGTTCTTCCTGCATTGCTTCTACCCAGCTTGGGTCTAACATAGCATCATCAATCTTTTTGGGTTCTATGTGAGATATGAATGCAGTATGAAGAAATTCATTATCATCTATCCTCTGGTGCGTAGAGGAGCAACAGGGTTACCTATGACCTGCCCGGGAGGATGATCCTTCATCCACCGGAGCGGAGGTCCAAGAGGGTTGATTTCTTCATTTGGATGAATATGAGTGGGTAGCTCAGAAGATTTGATTGATGCATGTTTTTCTTTAGTTCCATCTACTGCAGCAGGGGTGTGTATACCATCGTCATTGTCAGCTGGGTGCAGTGCTTATGGACCAGCAGTCTCCTCTGCTTGTGCTTCAGGAACTTCTGGTTCTAAAGAGCAGTCAATTCTGCTTCTGTAATCTATTTCATCATCAACATTTTCATCAATATAAGTGTTTTCCAGTCGATTGCTCAAGTTGTTGATTTGTAGATCAGATACAGTACAATTAGCAGATTCATCAAATTTTACATGCGCAGATTCTTACTCTGAAAGCTTTACTAACTGTAGAATATCCAAGAAATATTCCAGCATCAGATTTGGCATCAAAAGCGGTGAGATGAGTCTTTCCATTGTTGTGAATAAAACATTTGCAACCAAACACATGGAAATAAGAAATATTTGGCTTACTGCCATTCCAGATCTCATAAGGGGTTTTATTTGCTCGCTTATTAATCATCGATCTGTTCTGCGTATAACATGCTGTGTTGACAGCTTCTGCCCAAAATCTCTGCGAAATATCTGATTCTGCAAGGATAGTTCACGCAGCTTCTTTCAAAGTGCGGTTCCTACGCTCAGCAACTCCATTTTGCTGTGGGGTTCTTGCAGCAGAGTATTCGTGTTTAATACTAAGGTCATCTAGATATGATTCGAGTGATTGATTGGTAAACTCGGTACCTTTATCACTACGAATTCCGTCTATCCACACGATTTCTCATTTTGGAGTCTTTTCAGTAGTTTGATCAGCTTTGGAGTAGCTTGATCTTTGTAGGGGTGAGCAATCGGTGCAAACCGAACCAAATTGTCGAAAAACCGAACCGACCGAATTTTTTTATCTAACCGAACTGATCGAATTTTATTCTCAAAACCGAACCGACCGAACCAATAAAAAATCGGTTATTTCGGTCGGTAACCGAATTAATCGATATTTTTTTTAAAAAATAAAATAAATTTTAAAAATTAGATAATGTGATTTTAAAAATTAAAATAATTAGATCATTTGGTTTTAAAAATTTAAAAAGTAAAATTAAATAAAGAATGATATTAATTGACTTTTAAAAAATAAAAAACAATTTTTTAAAAAAAATATTAAAAAATTAAATATTTCAGTTTATTCGGTTTATTCGGTTAACCGATATTTTTAAAATGAAAACCGAAACCGAACCGAATTAACCGAATAAACCGATTTTTTTAAAAATCAAAACCGAATTTCCGAAATAACCGAACCAATTTTCCAAAATATTTCGGTTTTTTCGGTTTGTTCGGTTTAACCGAACTTTTGCTCACCCCTAGATCTTTGCCACTTAGAAACAAGACCCACGTAAAACGAGAATAATCGTCGATTAACACTAGGGTATACTTCATTCCCCCTAGACTTGTTACTGGTATAGGACCGAAAAGATCCATATGCAGCAACTCTAGGCACCGAGAAGAAGATTTACTCCCTTTGTTCTTAAAGGAGGGTCTGATTTGCTTACCAAGTTGGCATGCTACACAGATCTTGTCTTTTGAGAACTCTATTTGAGGCAGTCCAATGACTAGATCAAATTTACGCAGACTAACAATAGTTTTAAAGTTTAAGTGACTCAATAGTTTGTGCCAAAGCCAATTTTTGGAAATATTCAAGGCATCAAAGCAAGTAGAAGAGGTAGGCTGATTAAGGTTCCAATCAATCTTATATGTGTTCTCATGCCTTCTTCCTACAAGCAATGCACTGCCATCAGTAGATCTGATTGTACATGAGTGCTGGTTGAATTCTACAGAGTGACCATTGTCACAGAGTTGGCTGATGCTAATCAAGTTATAACATAAATTTTCAACCAACAAAATATCTTTAATAATAATGTTACCGTAGATAATCTTACCCTTACCCACGGTTCTACCTTTTGCGTTGTCTCCAAAAGTTATTCTTGGTCCGGTGATGTTAACCAATTCAGACAATAAGCACGCATTCCCTGTCATGTGTCTAGAACATCCATTGTCCAGAAACCACTCTGAGCTCCGAACTTGATGGATTATAGATTTCTGCAATTAAAGCGATAATATGATTGGTACCCAATCGTACTTGGGTCCAGACAGGATTAGTCCTTTCGGGACCCACACTTGTATAACCCTGAATTGTTTGGGTCTGTGTGTGTCCTGAAACGTGTGTGCATTAAGTGATGAAGATGTTCTTGGGTGATGTGTGTGATAGTGAGTGTATGCATGTTTTTTAGGTTTTTGGTTTCTGTTGGGAAGCATATACCTCTTCTGGACAGGCATACAATTATAGTACCAGTTGGGTTTTACCTCTCGAGTGGTCTGACCTGTGGGATTATGTTTATTTCTAAACTTTTTCCCCGGTCTAGCTTTCTCTTTTGGCTCAACATAACCGATACCTATGTGTGATGCCCGTTCCTTGATGAGTATTGGCTCAACAAGTCCATTAACCAACTCACTTGGTTCATATACTGTGTTTGATCTTACAAAATTCATTGTTTGAATCTTGTTCCTTTCTAGACACAATTGAGATTTGATGCTAGACGAGTTACTATCATTGTTAGAGTAGCCTATACCGGTAAGATCACCAGCAAGCCTTATCGACTCAAGCATCTCATCTTTTCTGGCGGTAGATGCATTCCATGTGCGAACCAGCTTAATGAGTTTCTGGTGTGCACATGTCGCTTCATCCCTTTCTTTCTCGAGTCGACTTACTTTTTCCCTTAAGCCTCTCAACTCATTTGATTGTTCACAATCAAGTTTGTTGTTTTGCTGTTCTGTTGGGATTGGTTGTTCGGTCTTATAATTCTCTAAGGATTCATTCAACATCTGATACTCATTAATCATGTCCTGCAATGCGTTAGTGTGTTCACTATGTGTAAATTCAGAGAGATTAGAATCGGTTACCTCACAGTCATCGTTGGCCATTAGACAATGAACTTCTTCCTCTTCACTCTCACTGGATGAGCTGGTAGATTTTTCTGATTCTGATTCTGAATCAGGCCATTTGCTCTTGTTTTCTTCAGCCATCAGTACTTTCTGGTCTCTGTCCCTTCTGGATGATCTTCTACTTTCCTTTGACTTTCTATAGTCCTTGGATCCTCTCTTTTGATCATCTTTCTTTGGTTTATGACAGTCCGCAATAAAATGTCCTGGCTTAAGACAGTTGTAGCATACACGACCATCCTCATCTGATCTATTTTTGAAGTTCTGCTTCCTTGGATAAGACTGATAGGTCTTTTGATTATTCTTCATTAATTTTCCAAATTTTTTGACAAACATCACCATTGCATCATTGCATATTTGTTCAGGAGTCATCTCTGTTGTGGTAGGCAGAGCTTCTGATGCAGTAAGAGCTTTGGTTGGTTGACTGGTGCTGGGTTCATCTTCAATCCGAATGCCTAGTTCAAACTCATATGCTTTTATGTCAGCAAATAAATCATGTAGATCTATCTTGTTTAAGTCTTTGGATTCTCTCATGGCAATCATTTTTACATCCCATTCTCTTGAGAGACCTCTCATGACCTTTATGGTGACTTCTTTGTTGGATAGATCCTTACCAAGGCTATTGAGTTCATTTATGATTCCAGTTACTCTTTCATCATATTCACTGAGAGTCTCTCCGGACAACATTTTGATGTTTTCGAACTTTTGTAGGGCGACAGTGAGCTTGTTTTCCTTGGTTTGATCATTTCCTTCGCATAGCTGAGCAATCTTTTCCCAGAGATCTTTAGCAGTGGGACACATTTTGATATTGTTGAACATGTTTTTGTCCAGTGTTTTGAACATTATGTCTTTGGCCACATTGTCCATATTTGCTTTTTTTCTTTTATTCATTTGTCCAGGAGGATCTGTCATTCTCGACCATCTGAGGTTCACCACCAGTAATGGCAGCTGCTGTATTGACCTTCATGATCTTCATTGGTCCATCAGTGATGACGAACCACATGTCATCATCTTGGGCACTCAGATCTGCGTGTATACGAATTCTCCAGTCATCGTAGTCATCCTTTTTTAACATGGGAATCTTGCTAAATGAGGCCATCCGTTTTTAGTAATTCTCAAGATTGAGAAGACTTAAGCTCTGATACCACTTTTTTAGGACCGGGGTAGTGTTTAGAAGGGGGGGGGGGGTTGAATAAACACTAGATTCAATTTCGATTTTACTCGGTTTGCTGCAGACTGTTCAGTACTGCAGTAGCTTCTCAATATATTGCAAGTCAGCAGACACTAATTATAGTGCGGAAGACGTCTGCTGGACTTGTGAGTAGTAATAACTGAATTGTAAATTGCAGTAAGTAAATGATACAAGTATTGTTTCTGGAAGTTCGAAGCACAACGCTTCTACGTCTCCCATTATTCCTTTGCAGGAAGGTTACACTAGAAGACTTTGGTTTACACTTTGTAGTATACAACCTACTTAGACACTCACACAGCTTGGCCTAAACTCCTAGCAATCACAAATTCCTAATTTGTTTACAATGAATTCTATGACACTCACACAAGATATAAACAGTTTAGCTTCGAGTGTTCTTTGAGCAACAGACTCAGTTGTAGTTAATCTTCCAAGATTACAGTAGTAGTTCTTTTCCGCTCTTGCTGAACCTTCAGAGAATATCAATGAGATGGTTTGCTTTGACATTGATGTTTTTCTTTTGTTTGATCAGATGGTTCAGCTAACTTCTTCATTCTTCACTTGGACGTATTTATAGACTCAGTGGTCTAACGACAACTTTTCTGTATTAGGAAGAGATCAACTTTCTGTCTTCATTCAAACTCTGATTGTCTTCTTTCCTATTTTGTTAAGCAACGACTCTTTTATTCTGACGCTAATGGTGGCGGAGATATAGCAAGGTGCGGCGCTCTGTTGTACCTTTGTCAGAATAGGTTGTACTTGTTTTGTCTTGTTGCTTTGTGCTCTTACTGGATAGTTAAACGTCTGATGGCTTTCTTCTTTCAAATGATCGTTCATTCTTCTGTACTCAGTAGATGTCTTTGTTCAGTAGATGATTATCCGGTAGATGTCTGTCCAGTAGTTGTCCATCCGGTAGATGTTTGTCCGGTAGATGTTTGTCCAGTAGATGTCCATCCGGCAGATGTCTATCCAGTAGATGTCCATTCGGTAGATGTTTGTCCAGTAGATGTCCATCCGGTATATGTTTGTCCAATAGAAGTCCATCCGGTAGATGTCTATCCAGTAGATGTCCATCCAGTAGATGTCCATCCGGTAGATGTCTTGTAATCACCAAAACTTAGAAATATTTTCCCAACAAGAGCAATTTCTTAAACATAATTTGAGGGCCCATTCATAATCAAGTGTTTAATTATCACACGATGATTATTTTACTGTAAACAACGGAAGATTAAATTATCTTTACCAACACGTGGCCCTAAAAATTTCATCTTGACCTCCCCGCACGAGGAACATACCAATACTAATAATACATATAACAATATACTCACACTGAAAGTAAATACATAATACCGTAATCGTGCACAATAAGCATCCAACACATAATTAATACTAAAGATAGTTACATAATACCATATATCATATGTATATCGATATACTAATATTAAAAATATGTGAGGCCAGGGAACTAATGGTGTAAATTCCGGTGTGGTAATGATCCTTAATGGATTTTTAATTATGGGAATTAAGAATTAATTGCGGTATTGGGACTCCCGGGGATTTTAAATCCGGTATTTGGGGTCGTTGGATCCAAATGTTGAGACTGTATTCTCATTGTGGTGTTAAACATTGGAATTGGGTTTTTGGTGGGATCCTGGGTGCTTTGAGTTAGGGCTGGGAATGGAAATTGAGATTGAGAGGTATTTATTGAACACATATGATTTTTAATGAGTCATGACGTATTTGTGGAGGACTCGGGATTTTTGAGCCTTGGTACTATATATACCAAGTGGACTCGGTGTTCAGGCATTCTCCTCTCTCTTCTCACCCAAAAGCCCCATCCCTTTCCCCTCTTTCCTTCCTTGGATCAAAATCGATGGAGGCTCGACTTGGGAGCCGGATGTTTCGAAGATAATTTGGTAATACGCTTCCCCTCTTCTTTATCTTCGATTTGATTGTAGTATTGTGGTATTTGGTTGAGTTTTGAGTTGGGTTTAAGTTTTGGATTTTAAAGATTTTTGGGTTGGTATGTTTAAGGAAGATTTATGGTGTCTTGATTAAGGATAATTGGTACAATGGGTGTTGGGTTTGTTTATCTAGGGGTTTTAAACTCGAAAAAGCCATTTTTGGGCTGTATCAGTGCTCGCCGATCGATCGGCAATAGGGGCTCGATCGAGATGGTCGGTCGATCGATCGATATGGCTGCCAGATCGATCGAGCAAGGAAGAAGTTTGGGCAACAATTTTCTGGAGCTCTCGATCGATCGAGCACTTCTGGCTGATCGATCGAGAGGCCCTGTTTTATGGTATTTATTGTGTTGATGTTAGGGAATGATGCAGGCTTCGCCCGGGTCTTTTAAAATGGTTAATCGTCATATTGATGTTATATTTGGGGATTGTGAGCGTGCTTTGTGCACGTGGTTGCATGCTTGTAATTAATTGTGAATTATAAATGTGTTTAGTACGTAATTCATCGGGTCACGGGACTAAGGCAAGGTTTGATTCGGACAACGGAATTATAAGGTACGTATAACGTTCGAGCATAGCCTTTAATATTATTGCAACTGTGAAATGCGTGATGTACTTTTAATGCAATAAATTGGTAAGTATTTCAATTTAAATGGTGCATCTATGGAGCGAGCAACGGTTGAGATGTTGTCGCTATGGAGCGAACATCGGTTATGATGCCGCCACTATTGGGCGTGCGAGGTAACGAAAATGTGGAATTAGTGGTTAGATATATGGAATATCTGTACTCATTGTTTAATGAATGGATTTTATTAATTGTGGAATTTGGCAATTAGTGAACGAATTTAGTTAATCAATGAAATGATTAACTGGTTTTTGGGAATTTGATGGTTTTGGTTATTTCGAGAGCAGGAACAGTACAGGGGATCCCGTATGAGGATGACACTATTCAAGGAGTGTCTTTTAAATTCAACGCTTTACATTTTGTAAATTATGTAATGTGATATTGTGATTATTGGATTGGTGGTATTGGTATGCTCACCCCGTGTAGGGGCTGTCTCTGTTGGGGCAGGTGGAACAGGTACGGTGGTAGCTCCGGAGTTGAGATCGAGCTATGGATCGAAGGTGCTTCCAGGACCGAAGTACCAGTGCCGGCATTGAGTAGGGTACTTTATATATTAAATATACATTCACTCATTTGATGCTCGCATGTGAGCAATGCTATATGTGTATATGGGTTGTATAAATGACATATGTCTTTCTCTTTTCATTATGGATTGCATGCAATTAATCAAGGAATTGCTAAATGAATTGATAAAATGTTAGTGTATTATAAGATGCATACTTAAGGGTTAATGGTATGGGGGATTCGAACAATATATTGTGTAATGTAAGAAATTTTATGGATGACATATATTATGCTATGGTTGCGTGTGGTTTTCCCCCTGATTACATGATCGTATGCACTAAATACAGGGATTAATACACTATAGCGGGTTAAGGGCACGAGGGTCCTTACATTAGTGGTATCAGAGCAGTGATTTGCTCTTTGGGGCTGTTGCGGGCCTATGAACATGTTAATGGAAACAGGTAGCACATACTTATGCATGATGGTGGTTAGTGTTGTATGACACAACTAACTTGGCTTATGTGCGTTTATGATGTGGGATTATAAATGGAATGTGTTATTGCTAACCATTGTGGTTGTAGATATATATTGGATATTTGGTGCACATCATGAAGAGTCATTATTATATTCGAGCGATGATTTTAATGATTTGCCACTGTCATTTGAAGCGATGATAGAATACTTGCCGCTGTTACACTAAAGCAAGGGGTATTAATGCCGCGGTCATGACAAGCGAGGTGCATTAAAATACGCTGTTATAACAAGATGTGACATAAAATACTTTGCCGCTTATAGCGATGTGTATTGTGATATGGAATACTGCTGTTACACAAAAGCGAGGTATTGTTGTTATATTCAGTGATGATTTTAATGCTTTGCCGCAGTCATTTGAAGCGATGATAGAATACTTGCCGCTGTCATATCGTAGCGATGAAAGAATATTTGTCGCTAAATGTTAAAGCGATGGTAAATGCCGCATGTCACATTAAAGCGAGGTTATTCGATGCCGCTGATATGTCAAAGCGAGGGGTATTAGTGCCGTGGTCATGACAAACGAGGTGCATTAAAATACAATGTTATAACGAGATTGGTTTATGGCGATGGTTCATGCCGCCGGATATATATTATAGCGATGGTTCATTCCGCTAGTTCTATGGCGATGGTTCATGCTGCCGGATATATATTATAGCGATGGTTCATTCCGCTAGTTCTATGGCGATGGTTCATGCCGCCGGATATATGTATAGTGATGGTTCATTCCGCTAGTTCTATGGCGATGGTTCATGCCTCCGGATATATGTATAGCGATGGTTCATTCCGCTAGTTCTATGGCAATGGTTCATGCCGCCGGATATATATATGGCGATGGTTCATGCCGCCGGGTATATATAGCGATGGTTCATTCCGCTAGTTCTATGGCGATGGTTCATGCCGCCGGATATATATAGGGATGGTTCATTCCGCTAGTTTTATGGCGATGGTTCATGCCACCGGGTATATATAGCGATGGTTCATTTCGCTAGTTCTATGGCGATGGTTCATGCCGCCGGATATATATAGCGATGATTTATGCCGCTGATTCTATAGCGATGATTCATGCCGCTGATTCTACGGCGAGGGTTCATGCCGCTGATTATGTAGCGAGGGTTCATGCCGCTGATAATATAGCGATGTTTCATGCCGTTGATTTTATAGCGAGGGCTTATACCGCTGATTTTATGGCGATGTGTTATGCCGCTATGTACGTAGCATGGGATTATGCCACTCTCGAGCGATGGGTGCTGATTGTGTACCGCTGTTGGGCAATGAATACACGTTTGCCACTATCTTGTTAGTAATGCGTTATGGTAGTTTGCCATTTTGTTAGCATTATTGTGGATGTCATGTATTGACATACACTGTCACGGGTTGACGATGATATTGTGGATGTCATGTATTGACCGTCACGAGTTGACGATGATATTGTTGATGTCTGTATTGACATGTACCGTCACGAGCTGATGATGTTGTTGTGGGTGTCATATGTTGATATGTACCGTCACCGAATGACGATGATATAATGGATGTTCTATGTGGATGTGTGCCGTCGTTACGATGGAAAATACATTTGGGTATATGTATTTAGTCGTATGGTTGGAGTGCCAATGGTGGGCACAAGGTGGTGTCTGCATCACCGGTTGACGAGACAATTATACCGAGCAGATCTGCTCGATGAATAATGGATGCGCCGTACAAATAAGTGTACCGCAACACGTATTTGAGATAAGTGTTTTACGAGTAGTGGGACCTTTGGATATACTCGTTGGGATGACTATGGCCAAGTGAGTGGTGGTAGGAGTAGTTATTGAGGAAACTACTTGCATATACCGATGTGACGTATGGTACGCATAGTCACACCCACACATGAAGGTGTGGAATAAATCATAATGGATTAGGATTGCATTGTGGGTGAGTAAGGACACTGCGACGTCCGTTGTGCGTTTGTATTAGAGAAATACTGGGTGATGACCCACTACTCTAATTGATGGTACGATATGATATACCGGGGTGGAACGTATGATTCGTTGGTGGTTTGATATAAACCTAAGGAGGGAGCGATCTGCTAGCCAGGTATTGTTGCAGTGTTATAGTGAGCTTGACATAGCCATTATACTGCTCGTTGGAATCGAGTTTGGTGAATCGTATGATGATACGATGAGGGTTTCTGGGGACTAATTTAGTCACTATGTTGCATGAAGTTTGAGGCAGGGAATGCCTCATGAGGACGTTTATATGTAAAATGTTTTGAGGGACTTGTACTGGGACAACTCAATTTTGTTGGGAGTACCAACATGAGTGTCAACAAGTCGTTAGCGATGTTTGAGAATCCTTTCATATGGAATGTAATGGGGGGACGCAATTGGAATTGTGGGATGTAAGTGGGGTGACACTACTATATTGATTATATCTCTCGGAGAGAGTTGGAACTTACTGTCATAGAGACAACTGGTATTGGTCGAGGGTTGATTGTGAATCAGCCATGGTAAGCATTACTGGTGTTGGACTGAGTAATGGCTTTATATTTTCAGTGAGACGTACGAAGAGAAGTCTCTGAGGAGATGCTCGAGAATGTGGAGTACTATGGTATTAGTACAGAGCATCGTTAGATTGGGTATACGTCGTGTATATGGATTTTGATTTGGTATTAGTGGCAAGGATGCACTATTCTGAACCATATGTGTATTTATGGGTTACGGGATACATTTTCGGTAAAAATATATCCAGGCTTTTCGAACGGTGGTTCGAGGTTGGAGGGTCATGGGTTCATGACACTTTCCTTGTGAGGAAGGTGGTATTCATATACCTATTGAGAATCTTTGGAAGATTAGATGAGTCGGTTTGTGTGGTGTTGTTGTTGTAATCACACCATTGGTCGTTGGTTCGTCAATCATCATTCTCCGCTGGGTGAGAATAACCGAGGATTGACAGTTGTATTTGGGGCTTATGGGTATGATTGGAGATACCCGAACCGAGTGCATTGAGTATGCATGTGATGTTGGTGCTTAGGCATGTATACCGGTGTGCATACGAATGCCAGCATTTTGGTACTTGTCGAGCATCGGATTACTATGCTTGGATGAATGAATCTCTGATGAGAGATTGTGGCACCTTGAGATTGATAATCTCAATGACACGATGTATTCTGAAGAATGATCATAAGGTCCCGTTGACTTCCTCTGAGGAGGGATTGTCGTATTTTGGGGTCATGGTAGTTCATTACTGGGCAATTCGATAGCATCCATGTGTTAGGATTGTTGAATCCTAGGGTAAACAAGGGATGACCAGGTTGGATTTGTTGGGTGTCGTTGTCGACACACGTGGAAATAATGCAATTGATTTTTTCTTGCATGCCCTCTATGGAAACTTGAGATATTCTGGAGTCTCGATGGTGTGTTTGGACCGAGATATGATTTCTTGGAGCACACGGATGTAGGCATCCTTGGAGATGTGCTTGTGTTGATCGGTGGCCGTGAGTTGCCCGATCCGAGTTGCAAACGGTGTAACTACTCCCTCGATGGAGATGGATTTGGAGAGCGGAAACCGGGCTCAATATGTGTATGCTGTGGTATACTAGTGGTCTCCGTAGTAACGATGTGTGTTCTACATCGTGGACTAAGTGGTGGCGATATCATGAAAGTGACATCTACGTTGGAATCAGGGATGATTCGAGTAGCTAGCAGTTACGGTTGACTGACTGTTTTTGGGTGGTTAGCATCGAGGTATGCTTACGTCTTTTAAGATTGTAAAGATTTGAGAGGTTTACTCCATTCCAGGATTTGGTGCGAGGTCGGTGTCCTCACGGTTGGTGTTTCGATCATGATGCATTCATGAATCGATGTTGTGGATCTGATTGGATTAAGAGGTCTTGGCAGTACGTGGAGTACGCCTGTGCAAATTTCGAGGACGAAATTTTATTGGTGGGGGATAATTGTGATGCCCAGGAATTAATGGTGTAAATTCCGGTGTGGTAATGATCCTTAATGGATTTTTAATTGTGGCAATTATGAATTAATTGCGGTATTGGGACTCCCGGGGATTTTAAATCCGGTATTTGGGGTCGTTGGATCCAAAGGTTGATACTGTATTCTCATCGTGGTGTTAAACCTTGGAATTGGTTTTTGGTGGGATCCGGGGTCTGTGGTGCTTTGAGTTAGGGCTGGTAATGGAAATTGAGATTGAGAGGTAATTATTGAACACATATGATTTTTAATGAGTCATGATGTATTTGTGGAGGACTCAGGATTTTTGAGCCTTGGTACTATACATACCAAGTGGACTCGGTGTTCAGGCATTCTCTCTTCTCTCTCTTCTCGCCCAAAAGCCCCATCCATTTCCCTTCTTTCCTTCCTTGGAGCAAAATCGATGGAGGCCTGACTTGGGAGCCTAATTTCTCGAAGATAATTTGGTAATACGCTTCGCCTCATCTTTATCTTTGGTTTGATTGTAGTATTGTGGTATTTGGTTGAGTTTTGAGTAAGTTTTTGGGTTGGTATGTTTAAGGAAGATTTATGGTGTCTTGGTTAAGGATTATTGGTATAATGGGTGTTGTGTTTGTTTATCTGGGGGTTTTAAACTCGAAAACCCCATTTTTGGGTTGTATCAGTGCTCGCCGATCGATCGGCAATAGGGGCTCAATCGATCGCACGTAATTTTTAAAAATGGAAGACGATGAACAGTACGCTCGATCGATCGAGCAAAGTTGCCGATCGATCGAGATGGTCGGTCGATCGATCGATATGGCTGCCAGATCGATCGAGCAAGGAAGAAGTTTGGGCAACAATTTTCTGGAGCTCTCGATCGATCGAGCACTTCTGGCTGATCGATCGAGAGGCCCTGTTTTATGGTATTTATTGTGTTGATGTTAGGGAATGATGCAGGCTTCGCCCGGGTCTTTTAAAATGGTTAATCGTCATGGATTGATGATATATTTGGCGATTGTGAACGTGTTTGGGCAAGTGGTTGCATGCTTGTAATTAATTGTGAATTATTAATTGTGTTTAGCACGTAATTCATCGGGTCACGGGACTAAGGCAAGGTTTGATTCGGACTACGGAATTATAAGGTACGTATAACGTACGAGCATAGCATTTTATATTATTGCAACTGTGAAATGCATGATGTACTGTTAATGCAATAAATTGGTAAGTATCACAATTAAAATGGTGCCGCTATGGAGCGAGCAACGGTTGAGATGTTGTCGCTATGGAGCGAACATCGGTTATGATGCCGCCACTATTGGGCGTGCGAGGTAACAAAAATGTGGAATTAGTGGTTAGATATATGGAATATCTGTAATCATTGTTTAATAATTGGATTTATTAATTGTGGAATTTGGCATTTAGTGAACGGATTTAGTTAATCAATGAAATGATTAACTGGCTTTTGGAATTTGATGGTTTCGGTTATTTTGAGAACATGAACAGTACAAGGGATCTCGTATGAGGATAACACTATTCAGGGAGTGTTTTTTAAATTCACCGCTCTACATTTTGTAAATTATGTAATGTGATATTGTGAATATTGGATTGGTGGTATTTGGTATGCTCACCCCATGTAGGGGCTGTCTCTGTTGGGGCAGGTGGAACAGGTACAACGGTAGCTCCTGAGTTTTGATTGAGCTATGGATCAGATGTGCTTCCAGGACAGAAGTACCAGTGCCGGCATTGAGTAGGGTACTTTATACATTAAATACACATTCACTCATTTGATGCTCGCATGTGAGCACTGGTATATGTGTATATGTGTTTTATAAAGGGTATAGGCATTTCTCTTTTTATTATGGGTTGCATGCAATTAATCAAGGAATTGCTAAATGAATTGAGAACATGTTAGTGTATTATAAGATGCATACTTAAGGGTTGAACGGTATGGGGGATTGAACAGTATATGGAGTAATGTAAGAAATTTTATTGATGGCATATATTATGCTATGGTTGCTTGTGGTTTCCCCCCTGATTACATGATTGCATGCACTAAATATAGGGAATAATACACTAATAGCGGGTTAAGGGCACGGGGGTCCTTACAAAATATTTACATAATACTATCACCATTAAATAAACACCAAAATCAACACATATCCAAGACTGAGCAGAAATAAACTTAATATACATACGTTTACATTCCAAGATACACCCTGACATAGATAACCGACTACGACTGGATAGATATACCTTCCAGTGAGCATTCCCTCTTTGGGATCTTGGATACATGTACTACCTGTCATTGTCCACACACAAAGACAACAACAACCCCCCCCACCCCCCCCCCCCCCAATATGAAACTATCAAATAATTACAACATGTATTTATGAAACGTGAGATGATGCAATGCATGTAAGGTACAAACCATCTCGAGATATCAAACATCTGGAAGCCAAGGAAATAGTCATCAATAATATCAAGCTCGAGCAGAGGGTGGCGACACACACACTGCGCTACAACGTCTCTCGTCGTGCCTCTGTTGTGCCCATCATCCTCCTGCATAGGTCCGGCGACAATGCGCGTGACTACAGTTCCTACCTAAACTGCATGTCATCTCCGTGCTCAGCGTCACCATGATACTACAGATCTCATCATAATCAAATGGCATCAAAGGAGCAGTAAAATCAATATGATATCCCCAATGTACCAGCTATGCATCATGTGACATATGCAACTCTATATGTCATGTTCGATGTATATATATAAAAAAGATGTGTGTTAACAAAACATTTATTTTCATTTACCAATATGCCAATTATGAATGCCATGAATGCTCCATAATTTAAATAAAACCACGTAGTAATCTCACATAGTTCACATAATTCAACAAATCAAGTATCAAATAATACAAATACTTGTCGTATGTTACCGATCGCAACATACCTCAGTTCTGTTTCTAAAAGGTGAATATCGTCTTCGTAGTTCACGGAACTCCAACGTCGTATGTTAATCTGTGAAATCCATACAATACCATCGTTTATATCTTCTATTTATTGAACTTTCCTTTAATTCACAATATAAGACAATGAACAATATTTTAGCTTTCTTCTCTGTATTGCTAGTAATCCTTATTCCTTTCATTCCACTATTCGGATGTATACTTTTATTAGTTGATCTTAACAATTCAATTCAATTTTATTAGCTAACTTGAATAGTTTAAACTCCAATTATAATCATAACAGAGAGTGATGCATATGATTTGATATGCTTCCACATGTGGTTTCCTTGATCAATTTCAAAATTAAACACTTTAACAATGCTTCGATAGAAGTACCAAAACAAGGGTTTCACGTTATCTTACAAGATTACATGTATCTTGATATGAAGTCCGCATAATAGGCTTCTCAATTCTCTAAATTCGAAATGGAACCAGTAAAAGAATTAAAAACAGGTGTTAGCACTATACGATCAACTTAACATAACTCAACAATTACCCAAAGCAAGTAATTCGTTTGGTGGGTAGCGAAAGCTAAGTATTTATAGGTATTAGTGTAAAACATCATTATAAGCCATTAGCTATCTTGATGCATGCCATTTTACTAACTTTTCCATATAGTTGTTTTATCGAACACTTAACACATAAAATTCAACTCATTTTTTCTTATGTTAGCGTTTCTACAATTTTCAGCAGCAAGGATTTTCGCTCCAAACATGCAACCGATTTTTTGAATTTAACAACAGAAAAATCGCACCAACAAGAAAGGTTTTCATACCAATACATCAGCAGATTTTCAAACCATCATGCAACATGATTTTCGAAAAGGGATTCTCCAAAACCATGACGAGAACCATAGCAAACTCACCATGATTCATTCAACAATTAAAGCTCAAAATGAAGGGTAAAATTTGAATTAAAAAGCTGGAAAAAATCGAACTCAAGTTGCCCTAAAATCGTGAACAATAACCGGTGGCTGCATGTGCGATTTTCGGCGACTCACAGCGGCATTAGGGCGGCAACCGGTGTTCAAACGTCGGCCAAGGTGAGGAGAAGAGCTTAAGTGCATGAACTTCAACCAATCCATGGTTGAATCGACTGAATCAAGCCAAAACTCGTCAAACCCTAGCTCGCGCAAAGTAGTCGGGTTCGTTGGGTGGTGGCCAGACGGCGGCTGTTGCACGACTTTTATGGGCATAGATCATGCGCATGGGAGCAGAGGAGAAAGAGGGGTCGCGACTTTTAGTATGTGAAAAGATGTCTTGTGTGTGTAAATGTGTCTTGCACACAAAAAATGTTAGTATCCCAGCCCAGTTATGTACATTGGAGTGTCACCGGTGTACTGACACACTAAATGTACAAGCGACACCTAGGACTTATATCCACTACTATAACACAAAATTTAATTCTTCATTTTAATAAATTATTTTTAAAATATTATCGGAGTTTATGGTAGCGCTTATCGTGTACGCCCAAATTAACTCTTCTCAAGTTAACAACAGTAAATATGTAGTAGCGTGAGTAGGGATCGATCCCACAGGGAAGGATGTATTTTTCGTGCCAATTTTCAAACAAATAGTAAAAAGGGGATTTTTGAATTCAATTAACTACTAAGCAAAATCTATGAACTAAACTAATTAGCAAAATTAACTAAAGTGATTAAAATTATAAGAGAAAAGCGATTCTTGATTTTCAGTCGACTTTACATTGGATTTATGCATTCAATCATCGATTATCACAAAAAGATGTAATTTTTACTTGAATATTCATCATTAGATATTCAACTCTTATCTTACCTTATGCCTAGTTAAAATAGCCCAAACGTTCTAAATTAACCCGTATCGTTATATCAATCAAAACAACAGCAGTTAAGATTAATATTAACAATATCTTTCAATTCTAGTAAGAATGATGAACCTAGACAACATAATCCAAGCGTCTATGTTTAATCTAGTCACGCATTTTCCCTAAGAATTTAACAATACCAACAGCAGACAATTATCAATCTTAGTTGCTTCAAAGGCCAAGCATCAGATTGCATGAAAAATTATTAGATGGCCAATCTTATAATCAAAACACAACAATCATGGCATTGAAAAATCAGAAAAAGCACATGATACTCAATAAAAATCAAAATAAGAACATCAATCTCATGAAAAACATTAAATCCAAGGTATTGTCTTCATTCAACCAAGAATCAAAGGTGTTTAGCCTTGCATAATCAAATCAAAAACAATAAAATCTACCCTAGAAAACATCAAACTAATGATAAAAGAAATAGTTACTAAAGCGAAGCACGATTCCGGAGTGTCGCTTCCGTCTTCGTTCTTCGAGCTGTTCTTCAAAAGTTGAGAGAAAAATAAAATCTAATGTCTAAACTATGTTGGTCCCTTCAAAATATGACTATTCATCTGATTTAAGGTCCCAAATTTCGTCTAAATATGGTGGGAATCTGATATTGTAGGTAAAATATATCCAAGATGGTAAAAAAAATCAAGTTCCCAATATTTCCAAAACTCGCCTAGCGATCGTTCGC
The DNA here is from genome assembly GCA_907163345.1 of Haberlea rhodopensis. Lineage (NCBI taxonomy): Eukaryota > Viridiplantae > Streptophyta > Magnoliopsida > Lamiales > Gesneriaceae > Haberlea > Haberlea rhodopensis. The sequence goes on along the minus strand of CAJQUN010000090.1, from coordinate 1,544,995 downwards.
CTCAGACCAGCGATCGATCGTTGGCTTTATTTTTTTCGGGAAATCTCTTTTGGCGATCGATCGCTTGGCTCCAGTAGGGTTTGGCGATCGATCGCCTCATGCTTGCGATCGATCACTGCAGCGTGTAATTTGTTGCTCAACTTTCTGTCCAAAGGCGACCGATCTCCTCTTCCATGCGATCGATCTCTTCATCAAAATTACACTTTTTGCCTTATTCTTGATCTCCTTTGAGTCCTTATCATCTCCATATCTTTCCTTGATCTTTATACATCGTTTTTAGCTCGAATTATTCGATTCCATCTACAATTACACAAATATACTATTAGGTAGCGTATGCATCAATTTATCTATCAAAACATACCAAATCGTAAACAATTAAGCTCAATAGATGTGTCTATTTCTAGTCACATCAAACTCCCCCATACTTACTCTTTACTCGACCTCGAGTAAATCAGACAAAACTACAATATTTTTATTGGCTCATGGCATCATAACCAACTAACTTGTTCTCACTTTAATGCCTCAACAATTTTAAATATGCATAGTCATGAAAGGTGATGAAAAGTTAACAATGGAACAAGTTCAATCCCTAAATATCTCATACTTAACAAAGTAGTGAACATGTGTGGTCATAAACAAGTGTTGTGTACAAATTATAGATCCAAAAGATGCAAATCCACAATAGTTCAAGTCGTACACTAACACAAGTATAAGCTTACTGGCACACTCTTCTCCACTATCTTAGCCACTTTGCAAACATAAATCAAGTAGGTCTTTATTAGCTTGTAGCTTGGCCTAGGTATTGGCTTATGAAAGAAAGGAAAAAGACATGTCAAACAAGAGAGTATGATGATATGCACACTAAAAGCTTCTCTTCTTGCTTGAATTTTTCAATTTTTATTTCAACATATTTCTTCTTTATGCCTTGGCTCCCATTGGAGTCATATTTTTATCTATTTTCTCAAGGCATTCCTTTTATTTCATGCATTTCATTCTTTTCATAATGAAGCTCACAAACATTTTAATCATTGAATACTTAAGTGCATGTGAATGAAACACATCATACTCCCTTCAAAGGGATGGCAAGAATTCATATTTAGGCTCATTTAGGGAAGGATGATAAGCTAGTCAAAGAATGTCGAATGTGGGTCTTTTGTATGCTTAACATACAACCATTCTTTGCATTAAAGCTCAAAAAGGGTACTAGTGATTGATTTTATTTACATGGTAGGCTTTAAAGGCTCAAATGCATCAAAGATTGCCTATATCACTTTCATGTTTGCAAGTAGTCTAGACATACGCCTCAAAGAGCATGTAGTTTAGTTCTAGCATGTATTAGAGACTTCTTAAGACCATCACAAATTCACATAATCTTCACTAAGCAATGCAAACTTCACAAGCCATGACAAAAATGTGCTCAAAATATTCAGCTACTAAGTTAAAGTAAAATTTGCATTAGAGTTCAAAGTGTTCCAAGGTTAACAATTCACCTATGTTCAAAAATATGCATGATATCAATTAGGTTTCATCATGGGCTAGTGATTCTAAGCATGTGTTCATTACTAACTATGAGCTAAAAAATTTCAAAAATTTCATTTTTTTTTTGTAATAGGAAAACAATAACACACCACTAATCCCTCCCCCATACTTAAATCTTACATTGTCCCCAATGTAAGGCAAAAATACAAGAAAAGAGAAAAGTCTAACTACTAAAGCAAAAAAAAAATAAAATAAAGGGAGAAAAGAAACTAACTCCCATTGGGTTGCCTCCCAAGCAGCGCCTCTGTTTAACGTCGGTGGCCCGACGCCAGTCCTCTATCAAGGTGGGTGATGCGGTGTCGCTCTATCTTTCCTCTTCCACCTCAATATCTTCTTAACTCCTCTAAATTTTGGTCCTTTGAGTGGGCACTTTCAGTCTTTGTTCCTCCTTCAACATCTGTGGCTTGTTGTGGTCGATCTGTAGGGTGTCTTTTTAATGCTACTATCCTGTAAGTGAGAAGAGCGAGAGTCAGCAGTATCCTGAATAGATAAGGAAGCAATGGTATGAAAAGTATGCATAGGATGTGAGTCCATACCTCCTTTTTCTTCAAGGCCATCAGTAGCCTTTCCCATCTCCCACAATTCATCATTATTATCAATAGCGTAGCTAGAATGCTCATGAGTTTTAATAGGTTCATAAATATTGAATTTTGCAACCTCGCCATTAAACTCCATTGTTAACATGCCGCTATGCACATCTATCATAGATTTTGATGTTTTCAAGAATGGTCTCCCTAAAAGAATGGGACTAGATGGATCACAATTTTCCATGTCTAAGACATAGAAATCGGCGGGGAAAACCAAATTCTCTACATGCACAAGTACGTCCTCTACTATCCCCCTAGGTATAACCGTGGACTTATCAGCTAATTGAATCACAGTGTTATTTCTTTTCAAAGGTCCAGGTTTCAGTTGAGTGTAGATTGAGTAAGGCATGACATTAATGAAAGATCCTAGATCGAGCATTGCCTTCTCAATCCTAATGGTCCTAATTACACATGGGATAGAAAACATACCAGCGCCTTTGCATTTTGTGGGAATGCTTCTTTGGATGACCGCTGAAACATTCTCATGTAGTTCGATATTGGGGCACCCTTTGCGTTCCTTGTTCTTATCCGCTTTCCAAACTTCCTAAAAATCTCGCACATCGAGGTATCTTCATCATGGCATCATGTAGTGGAGCGTTTGCCTCACATCATCGGAAAGTCTCGTAGATTTCCTTGATATCCTCATCTTTCATATTTTCCTTAAAAGCAAGGGGGAATGGGGTTCAATTTTTTATTTAGAAAATTTAGGGAACTTACCCCGTGGTTCCTCCTCTTGTATGGGCTCTTCAATGTCCTTCTCCGTCTCCTTTATCTCTTCTTGCTTGGGTGGCGTCAGTACCACCTTCTCCTTAACTTCATCTTCACTCATCTTTAAAGTGATGGCACTCACATTTTCCCTCGGGTTCACAATTGGCTGTGACGGTAGTCCATTTGACATGCTCGTTTCAAGCTTGTTGAGCGAAGTCGCCAATTGTCCCATTTACGTAGTTAGGCTCTGGATGCTCGCCCTCGTCTCCTGTTGAAATTGCAAGCTATTTTCAGCAATAACTTTAATAATACTTTCTAACCTGTCAGAAGGAGGGTGCACTGGAGGTGGTGGAGGTCTCAATATGCGGGCATCTGTGGGTTCCCATATCCTTGGTTCGGATGATCCCTCCACCCTTGATTGTAATTGCTCGAGGGATTGTCATAGCCCCTTTGTGGTTGCCCTGGGAATCCCCCCGCTGCATTCACATGCTCAGTGGTTGTCTCTTGTAGTGAGGGACGTGCATCAGTGGGATGGTTCACAGCTAGATAGATTCCACATGGCTTCATGTTCCCCACGTTGTCTCCTGCAAGATTACGCACAAGAAACATTAGATCAATCAGTTATTGTTCCAAATTGGATACATTTACCTCTTTTCTTGGCGGTTGTCCATGGCGAACATGTCCAAATTGTTGGGAGTTTGCCGCCATGTTAGCTATTAAGTTCCTTGCCTCCTCCGCTGTTTTGTCAATGAAAGATCCTCCACTCCCCGCATCCACTAAGTTCCTATCACCAGAAAGCAAACCTTCATAGAAATATTGAATTAACAAGTGTTCACTTATCTGATGTTGTGGGCAGCTTGCACACAACTTCTTAAATCGTTCCCAGTACTCATGCAATGACTCCTCTTGGTATTGCTTCACATCGTAGATTTCTTTCCTTAAGTTAGTCGCCCTTGAAGCTGGAAAGTACTTCTAAAGGAAGACTCTTTGTAAATCAGTCCACGTGTTGATAGAACCAGAGGGTAAGTAAAATAGCCAATCTTTAGCATCATCCTTTAGAGAGAATGGAAAAGGCTCTCAGTTTGATTTACTAATCCGTCACTCCACTCGGCTTCATAGTAGTGCACACCACGTGGAATTCCATCAAGTGCTTGTGCGGGTTTTCTCCTGCAAGACCATGAAAAGATGGCAATAAGTGAATTAAACCAGATTTGAGTTCGAAATTTACGTTATTTGCGAGAGCAGGGAAAGTGATGCAGAGAGGTTGTTGATCCAAGTTAGGATTCGGCAACTGCCTCAAGCTTTTATTCGCAGCCATCATGTTCCTCTCTTCTTCTTCTTCTTCTTCTTCAAACAACCTTGCTTCTCTTCTTCTCTGATGCAGTGTCCTCTCGATCTTAGGATCGTAGTGAAAGTTATCTTCGTGATTAAACTATCCACCTGTGCTCATCAACAAACCAAAGTAGTAGTGCGGGATAACAAATAATAAAAAAAATCGACACAAAATAATACCAATGCCTTCCCCGGCAACGTCGCCAAAAATTGGTAGCGCTTATCCTGTACGCCCAAATTAACCATTCTCAAGTTAACAACAGTAAATATGTAGTAGCGTGAGTAGGGATCGTTCCCACAGGGAAGGATGTATTTTTCGTGCCAATTTTCGAACAAATAGTAAAAAAGGGATTTTTGAATTTGATTAACTACTACTAAGCAAAATCTATGAACTAAACTAATTAGCAAAGTTAACTAAATTGACTAAAATTATAAGAGAAAAACGATTCTTGGTTTTCAGTCGACTTTACCTTGGATTTATGCATTCAATCGTCGATTATCACAAAATTTGTAATTTTTACTTGAATATTCATCATTAGAGATTCAACTCTTATCTTACCTTATGCCTAGTTAAAATAGCCCAAACGTTCTAAATTAACCCGTATCGTTATATCAATCAAAACAACATCAGTTAAGATTAATATTAACAAAAGTTTCAATTCTAGTAAGAATGATGAACCTAGACAACATAATCCAAGCGTCTATGTTTAATCTAGTCACGCGTTTTCCCTAAAAATTTAACAATACCAACAACAGGCAATTATTAATCTTAGTTGCTTCAAAGGCCAATCATTAGATCGCATGTAAAAATTATTAGATGGCCAATCTTATAATCAAAACACAACAATCATGGCATTAAAATCAGAAAAGCACATGATACTCAATAAAAATCAATATAAGAACATCAATCTCATGAAAAACATTAAATCCAAGGTATTGTCTTCATTCAACCAAGAATCAAATGTGTTTAGCCTTGCATAATCAAATCAAAAACAATAAATTCCACCCTAGAAAACATCAAACTAATGATAAAAGAAATAGTTACTAAAGCGAAGCACGATTCCGGAGTGTCGCTTCCGTCTTCGTTCTTCGAGCTGTTCTTCAAAAGTTGAGAGAAAAATAAAATCTAATGTCTAAACTATGTTGGTCCCTTCAAAATATGATTATTCATCTGATTTAAGGTCCCCAATTTCGTCCAAAAATGGTGAGAATATGATATTGTAGGTAAAATCTATCCAAGATGGTAAAAAAATCAAGTTCCCAATATTTCCAAAACGCCTAGCGATCGATCGCCTCAGACCAGCGATCGATCGCTGGCTTTATTTTTTTTGGGAAATATCTTCTGGCGATCGAGCACCTCTTTGTAGCGATTGATCGCTTGGCTCCAGTAGGGTTTTGCGATCGATCGCCTCATGCTTGCGATCGATTGCTGCAGCATGTAATTTGTTGCTCAACTTTCTGTCCAAAGGCGATCGATCTCCTCTTTCATGCGACCGATCTCTTCATCAAAATTACACTTTTAGCCTTATTCTTGATCTCCTTTGAGTCCTTATCATCTTCTTATCTTTCCTTGATCTTTATACATCGTTTTTAGCTTGAATTCTTCGATTCCACCTACAATTACACAAATATACGATTAGGTAGCATATGCATCTATTTATCTATCAAAACATACCAAATCGTAAACAATTAAGCTCAATAGATGTGTCTATTTCTAGTCACATCAGTTTATTCGACCATTTCAAAAAATACCATGTTCCGATTTAATTGTCAATTAATATTCATATGTCAATTTCACATCTAATTAATTAACTTCAAATTACTTATTCATTAATTCACAAATTTTATTTAATTTATATTAATCAAATCATTTCTCCCCACTTATATAGATTTCGTCATCGAAATCTCAAACACAGATACATGTCAAACTAAAATCAGCATATGGATTAGAAAACACAACATGATACATTGAATACAATGGAACAGAATAGAACAAGTACGTATAAAAAAATTCTCGCATCTTGCTTTTCAATTTTGATCGCACTTTATTTTAACAATGAAATTCCAGTGGTATACGATATGTTTGCGATTTAACCACAAGTACACGATGTCATGTTTTAGTATAGGTCTTATGAATACATATTGTCGAACCCACAAGGACTAATGTATAAATACCAAATAAGACTTAGTTAATTTAGCCTACGAATAGCAACACAATGAATTAAAGTAAGAACTGAAAATCTAAAGTCACAATCAACCAATTGAAGATGCGAAGGAATTCCACTCGAGATACTTATCAAGACATCGATTCACTTATGTTATCGTCGATGACTCGTTTGTGAAATACGATTGACTATCCAATTAATTCTTAAGGTGACGGGTTTCGTTTAACACATTCAACACATTTTTTCAAGCTATATTAAATCTAATATCAAATCAAAACAAATAACTTTCGTTCACTTAATCACCGAGTTGATATTGCATAAATCACTATGAAAACCTCTAATGTTAGATCATACATTCTAAAGCTATCACTCGTATGTGATTTCATCTATCAATCTCAATCTTAAACACACGACATGAATTACTATGTCTTATTATAATCCTATCTTTCAATCTCAATTATAATTCTAAAAAATCATTCAAAGGTTGCAAAGCTTTGAGAGCATTAAGTTTATAATTCATGCACAAAAGAATAATCAACTAATAACATTTAAATCATAAAACCAACTAGATGCAAATAAACTTTAGTTCATGCTTAAATAAAATAACTAGATGCAAAAGTGTTTTTCAACCAAATAAACATCATAAATTTTGAAAAAAAGGTTTAGAAGTACTTTAAAACGGTTGGCATCTACTTCGTGCGTTGAAACATAACTCATTCTTTTGCTTCTTTCCTTGCACTTCAATGGCTTTTTGTGGAGATGCGGAATTGCCAATCGATCTCCAAAACATTCTGCCTTTCATTTTTCAAAGTCTGAATATCCGCGATCGATCGCCGAGAAATAGCGATCGATTGCCAAAATGTTCTGGACGAGCGCGATCGATCGCGAGAAAATGTTGATCGATCGCAAAAGCTGAAATTTTGTTGCTCAATTTTTCTCATGCGCGATCGATCGGTGATGATATCCAAGATCGACCATGAGCTTTAATATTCTTCAAACTCGAGATTTCGGTCATTCCTTCAACATGTTCGCTCTGTTTGGTCATTTTTCATCATTATTTGCTCATTTCCTCCACTTTTATGCACTTGGACCTAGATTCCTGAAATCAATAAAAATATTCCAAAAAGCGTAAAATCGTCCAGGAATCCATACAAAAATGCTTAGCAAAATAAGTATAAATCACACTTATCAACTCCCCAAAACTTAAACTTGATTGTCCTTTAGCAAGCAATAAGATCAAAATGGAGTTCATCCTCAATACTTTAAAAGAACTAACTTAGAGACTCAAATGTGAAGCTCAGAGATCCCACTAACACATCAACCAGAGCCAATCCAAAAATCAACAAGAAGAGTTTTCTCCTAAGTCAAGCAATACATCGTAAAATCGGAACGTGCGTGTGTGCTATTGTCAATCTGGAGTTTCATACACATCTTCAAGATCAAATAATGCTAATCACCTCAAAGTCAAGATTATTATCAAGCACTCCATAAGCCTATTTTTCACATACTTCTCCACTAATGTAATTATTCCCTAGACTTGGATCAAAAGGTCTTTTAAGCTTATAATATTAAGCCTTTGGTGTCGGGTTTCAAAGAAAAGGTAGGGAAATCAAAAAAAGAGAATATAATTTACAAATTTCCATCTTAGCACAACTTCAACCCCCTCATTATTTTTTTCTTTTCTTTAAATCTTGATGACCACGAGCTTTGTTAGATTTCACCAAATGTGGTCAATGTAGGACATCCATATGGTTCATCATCACATAACTATGCTATATTTTTCCAATATGCCTTTCTTTTTTCTTTGTCATTAGGCATTGAATTTTTTTTCATGTAATAGCCGAAAACATAGTACGTGAATAACGTAATAGCCTAAAACATAGTACGCACATGAAATTCATTATACTCCCTTAAGGTAAGAATAACATTTATTTTTAGGCTCTTCCAAAGGTAGATATAATGAGTTTCATCAACAAAAGTCGAATGGTGGGTAATTTCCATTCTTGTTCAGTTAAGCTCAAATGTGGGCACTAAGGATACATATAGACAAGTAGGCTTGAAAGCCTCAAACGTTCCAAGAATCGCCTAAATCATATCCAAGGTTAGTTCATAATTAAAAATTTCACCTCAAAGTGTCATCAAATAGGTTATAGAGTGCTTTAAGATGCTCAAGACAAATCATAGTTTACAAAATTTTTTCACTTTCCAACATATAATCCACACAATCATGACTCAAAAGTGCCCAAAATATTCCTCAATTATGAAGTACTAACTCAACCAAGGATATTTACAAAAAGTCAAAAATTTTCAAGACTTTAGCTGAGATGGAGATTAATTTAATCATATAATACAATTGCAATTCTAATCCATTCATTTGAACTAATTTTCAAAAAAAATTCATTCCTCAAGGACACAAGTCATACTTTAATTCTCATTTAGAAGCAAGAAATAACAAGAGACGACATGCAATAATAATGCATGCAACAACAGTAAATACTCCCCCAAACTTAAAGTGTGCATTGTCCTCAATGTACTAGGCAGATAAAATAAATTGGACCTCGTTGTTATCTGGTGGGGGTATGGTGGGAAGACTGGTGGTTGTGAAAATTGAGCACCGGGAAATTGTTTTGCTAGGACAAATGTCCATTCATAAGTAAAGTTCATGTATTCCATTTGGCATTGGTGCATCATCAGTTGATCCCGATGCATGTTAGCCTGCTCCCGACGAATGTCAGTGATCTCGTGCTGTAGGGAGGTGAGAGTAATAGTGGTGTCAGATGAGGATGGTCCTGGTATGACACGAGTGGTCGAAGGACGAGAGGGTGCTCTCCTGTGGCTGGAGGATGGTGGCGGGTTTGCAACGACAATGGGTGCCTTGGATGATATGACCTTCTCAGTGGGGTCCCAGACAACACTCTCTATCGTACAGGGCTGTAATTGTGGAAGGACACGGCATGCCAGAAGTGGGAGGGCCACGCGTATAGTTCAATATATATGTCTCCACCAGAATTCCGAGATCAACAGTCAACCCAGTAACGATGACATATACTAAAGCAGCTCGGTCCTTAGTCAGAAGTATGAGTCGATGGCATGACACATGCTAAAGGAGAACCAAGCCTTGACCTCCTCTTTCAGGTCAGATATTAGCACCAGCTGTGGCTTGCCATCGGCTGCTAGTCGCCATTATGTGCCCTCCAAACAGATGGTGGTTAGGATCTCATCATAATCAATGTGGTGCTTAATGTAGACCGAGTATTCATCTTCCCTGATGGTTGGCATGTGGTAGAGGTTATTGATAGCCGTGTAATCGAAAAGAATGGGTTGTTGCTGGATAGTGACTCTGCTGGCATCAAGATGGGTCTTTGTCTGTAGATTGGAGTAAAACTCTCGTACAAGAGGGACACATCATCTTTTGGTCCTCGACAAATGTGAGCCAGTCTCGTTGCTTCTCTAATCACGGAACAGTCTAGAGTACCGATATCCATCCTCCGCTCCCTAACGAGAGGCTTTTTCTGGTATACCTCAAAAAATCGGCAGCTTCCTTTTGCTAAACTTGAATGAATCAAACTCTTGTAAAAAGGAAGCTACCTGCTTCTGTTTCTTTTTAGGTGACATACCTTTGACAAGAGATACACCACCACTCCCACAACAACAAAATCCAATGTAATTGCAAATCATCCAACACCACACTATCCAATAACAAGATTAAACAACTTTCTTCCCAAACTTAGCAAGAACACAATCCCAATTCAACCATCATTCACAAACAAATCAAAAATTGTAGGCTAGGTAGTTCTTAGCTTGCCATGGCCTCCACTTGAAGTGTAGGGTGCCCAAATCCACTTCTCCCTTGGAAATTCCTGTAAATAATCGAACTTTGATGTGAGAATTGATGATTGTGTTTGAAAATTTGAAAGAAAGGGAAAAATTTGGGGTTGAATTGGTGAAAAATGGGAAGAATTTTGTGAATTGGGGAGAAGGCTTCGAGATTTGAGTGTGTGAGAAGGGTTCGAGATTTTAACCCGGCGATCGATCACAGCGTTTTGGCGATCGATCGCGAGATTTTCTGGAACATCGCGATCGATCGTTAATGGATCCAAGGAGTTTATGATACCTTGCACTATAGGCTCTATGCCATTTAATAAATCTTTGTATGATTTGGGTGCAAGTGTAAAACTGATGCCTTTGTTTGTTTATAGGAAGTTGGGTTTAGGAGAACTTAAGCCTACAAGGGTTATGCAAACGGTGGGTAAGTCTATCACATATCCAGGGATCATCGAGGATGTACCACAAGGTTGACAATTTCATCATCCCGGTGGATTTTCTTGTGTTGGACATGAGGGAAGACATGGACATGCCACTGATCTTAGGAAGACCCTTCTTAGCAACAGGAAGAGCACAAATCGACGTTCAAGAGAGGAAGTTGGTCCTCCATGTAGGTGATGATCAAATCACATTTAACATGTTTCAAACTTTGACACACCCACACAACAATGACATGTGCTTTAAAATTAATATTATTGATCCATTGTCTGCTGATGTGGTGCATGTGAAAAGCATAGAGGACATAAGAAGATGCTCTGCGGTTTTAGCGGCCAAAAACCATAGCAAGAAGAAAAAGATGGTTACTCCAGCAAAAATCCATCCACAAGGTGGTAAATTTTGTGAGGGAAACTTAGTTCTAGTGAATAAATTCAAGCTATGCTTGTTTCCAAGAAAGGAGGACTCCCAGTTAACTGGACCATTCAAAGTGGTTGATGTAACACCGTCCGGAAAAATCAAGGTAAGTGACCGTAAGGGAGCCATATTCACAGTGAAGGGAAATAATTTGAGGCACTATCAAGCGGACGAGGCAAATCCATGCTCCACTGTCCATCTTGATCACTGAGCGGAACTAGTAAAAAGTCCATCTTAAGACTACAAATCAAGAACTTATTCTTTCCTTTATCTTTGTTTTTGAATTCATTATTTATTTTTTTATTTTGATAAGTGACTCCGTTTGAGCTGTTAATGTTTTCTAACCATCTTCCCTACTAGCTGACGAGGAGGAGGACAACTACTACTGACGGTCGTCGTCACATGTATTTGCATGTCTTATTATCCATGCTTAGTACATTGATGACAATACATAATTTAAGTTTGGGGGAGTAGGTTATCACTGTTGCATGTTACCATCTCTTCTTTTACGAACTAATAATTATAATAGAATTATTGTCGTTTCTTGCAACAACGGATTTTTTTTTTGTATGTGAAAATGAGATCATATTTTGAGAAAAGAATGAATCATAGTAGTGGCTACAATTCCATGATGATACTGATCTTATTTTGCATGTCGACTTGAGCCTTGAAAATTGTTGAACTTATATGTGAATACCTTGTTTGAGTTAATACATTAAAAAGGAGGAATATTTGAGCACTTTGGATTGCATGTTAAATAGTGATAATTGTTGTGAACTTGATGATTTGTCTTGAGCATCTTAGAGTTACCATAGAACCAATTTGATGACGACACTTTGAGGCGAAATTTAATAGTTATGAACATGACTAGGAAATGATCTAGGCGATTTTTGAAAAGTTTGAGCCTTTCAAGCCTACCATATTTACATAAATCCTTAGTGTCTTACTTTGAGCCCAATTGAAAAAGAATGGTGTACGCTTTGCATACAATAAGGCCATCATTCATCATTTATTGATTAACTCATTATACCTACACATATATGAGCCTAAAATGAAAAAAAAAAATATCTCCACCTTAAGGGAGTATAATGAATCTCATCCGGTGCACGTAAATTGTTATATCTTGACGAGCTTAGTGAAAATGTTGATGAGTGAGCAAAAGAAAAGAAAAAAAGTCTTGAGAAAGATTATATAAATAAGACCTAAAGTGGCCAATGCTAAAAAAAAATAGAAGAGAAGCTCCATATGTGTTGAATATTAATGTTACATGATTATACTATCTTCTTTGTGCTATCCTATATTTTCTTTGCAACAGACACCAAAGGCCTAATATTACAAGCTTAGGAAGATATTTTGATCCAAGTCTAGGGAGTGACTACATTAGTAGAGAAGTTGTTTGAAAATAGGCCTATGGGGTGCTCAACGATAATCTTGATTTTGAGTTAATTAGCATAATTTGATATTGAATATGTGTATGAAATGAAATTGACAATAGCACACACGCACGTTCCGAGTTTGCGATATGTTGCTTGATATGTGGGAAAACACATTTTGTTCAATTTTTTGATTGATTCTCCTATGTCTGAGTGAGGTGTCTGAGCTACCTATTGACCATGAATTCATTCCTTTGAATTATAAATGTTGAACTCCACATTTTGATCTTATTGCTTGCTCGAGGACGATAAGTTTGGGGGAGTTGATAAGTGTGGTTTTTACACTTATTTTGCTATGATATTATTTGCGTTTTATTATGATTCATAGACGATATTATGAGCTTTTGTGTTGTTTTTATATGTTCTAGGAATAAAGGTAGAAATGCATAAAAGTGGAGGATTTGAGCTAATTAACGATGAAAGAAAGACCGAAATCTTGAAGTGGAAGAAATTGAAGTCGATGATCGATCTCCATCATAGCCAAGATAGATCACCGATGAGCGTGAGGTGAGCAACAAAATTATATTTACCACGATCGATCGGGAAATAGTTAATGATCTATCACCAAATGCCGTGAAATTTAAAAAAAGCTGAATAGATCGATGAGGAGGTGTCGATCGATCGGCAGTAGAAGAATTTTGAAAAAATTACCATCTAGAGTTTGATCCCAACAAGGACACTTCCTTTTGATGGGCTTTCTCCACTCCACTATTTAAGTCACTCATTCACAAAAATTAAGATTTTTGGCACATAATTTTCAGACCTAATATCAGCCACCATAACCCAATATCATTCACACCTCAAGCCATTGAAGAACAAGACCAATCGGGAGAGAATGGACGCTGCAACAACAGTCATCTTCTCGTGTTATTTAGTATTCCTAAACGTTGTTTAGCTTTATTTTATTTTTAGATTTTATTGTTTAATTTGTTGCAAAAAAATAATTTTACATTGTTATTTGTTTATGAATGTTGGTTATGTTTGTTTATCAAGACTACGAGATCCCATGTTGTAACCCATGATTTAATTAATGGTTTTTTGATTAATTCTTGCAGTTCTATGTGCATAATTTATTGTTCTCCATGCTTTTGAAGGATTGATCACATTTGAATAATTATATAAATTGTAATTGACTTGACCATACGATATTGCGATACAACATAATAATTTAGGCCATGGGCTTTAGATTGAGACTGACCAAGTAAAATCTGGCACACGTATGATAGCAATAGATTTACCAAATCGAAGGTTAGTAGTTTCATAAATTGTTTTTCGGTATTGATTGTACAATAAGGACATGAAAGTGGTTTATTATAACATTAAACAATAGGATAACAAATGCATTAGGAAAACTTGTCATCTTAGAACGTAGGATTTTAAATCATAACTAATAAAAGAATTGTGGGGATTACATGGGTGAATCGAAGTCTTGATAATTGTCTCTACTGATTTTCTTTGTTCTATATTGCTTGTTGTATTGGCTACTGTTCTTGGTTTATTTGCAATCAATATCGTAGGTTAAATATAGTTAAACTAAATGAATTTGGTACTTTCTTAGTCCTTATGGGTACGACATTTTGACTTTCATCTACTATATAAAATTTGATGAGCGTGCACTTGCGGTATTATCGCGTTGCACTAGAATTTTATTGTTTAAATAAATCGTGATCAGTAGGTTGAGTAGAAAATTGAAGAAAAACTGATCGGTCGGTAGCCATGTTCCGATCGATAGGCCGAGGGCCGTAGCTAAAGGAATTTAATTGGAAGAAATACAGATCGATCGATAGCGAGAAAATCTGAAAATAATACATTTTAGAGTTTAAGTTCGACAAGAAATCTGCACTATTTTTTCTCCACTATAAATATTACCTCATGAACGACCATCATAAGTTTTGAACCCTATTTTCAACCAAGAACTCACCTCCCTATCATCTTCCAAGCCGCCAAGCAAGAATCAGTGAAGAGACTGAAAGAACAACGCCCGTAGTCAATACATCGCGCTTATTAGTATTTCTGAACTTTTGCTTCTTTAATTCTTAGATTTTGATGTTGTTTAGCTTTGAATATATTGATAATCATCTTTTCAATGAAGATGATTATAGGCTAAGTTTATTTTATCAAGACTATGGGATCATATGTTTGAGCCTATGATTTAATTGTTAGTTTTTGATTGATTCCATATAATCTTTGTGCATGATTTATGATTTTAATGCTTTAATGGATTGATCACCTTTGAATTGATTTAAGCTATTATAATTGAGATCGAGAGATGATGTTATAATACAAACTAGTAAATTATGCCGTGGATTTCAGATTATGTGTGATAGCCAATCTAGTAATCAAAAGCTCGAAGTTTTCACAAATCTCATTACGTTATTGAATTGTTAAATAAGTATGCGAGAGTGACTTACTGCAATTTGGTATTATGTTTAATATAGCTCGAGATAGTATATTAGATAGTCTCGGAGAACTCGTCACCTTAGAATCATATGGATAAGCAATTGATGCTAATGAAAGAATTATAGGGGATTACATAGGTGAACCAAAGTCTTGATAATTCTTCTCTATTGATTTCTTCGTTTAGAGTTTTGAATCCTTTGCTACTTTTATTATTACAATATTTCACCAACTATTCAGAGGCTAAATATAATTAAATTGATTGAGTTTGGTACTTTCAACTAGTCCATGTTGGTACGACATCCCTACTTCATATATCTATACTAAAACTTGACAACCGTGCACTTGCGGATTAATCATTCACAACTGATATTTTATTGTTTAAAAAAGAAATGATCGTTTTTTCACAAATTTCCTTTGATGTGGTGCAAGTGATGAACTTCATGAACATTTTCTTGTCTAGTGTCTTGTACAATATGTCATTTGCTGCATTGTCCAAGTTAGCTTTTCGTTTATCCTCTGTTGTCCACTCCATTCCGGGCTTCTCCACATAGTGAGATGCTCCTTCGATGATAGTAGAGGCCGTATTGACCTTTATTATTTTCATAGGGCCTTCTATGCTGACAAATCACATGTCATCGTCCTGAGCTGTTAGGTGATCTTTCATTCTCACCTTCTAACATCGTATGCCTCCTTGGAAAACATAGGATGCGACTGTTTGAGGATACCATAGAAAGAAGTGTTTGGTATATAAATATTGAGATGATATGATGTGATACCACTTGTTAGGATCGATGTAGTGTTTAGAAGGGGTTGATAAACACTACGATTTTTGGATTTTTTTGATGATTACCAGTCTTTTTAGGATTAAAATCTTGTTCTCAGTATCAACATGGTAGGTAGACTACTTGAAATGAAGTGCGAAAAAAGTATGTTGTTTGCTGATAGAACAACTTAGTTTATGGCAGGGTCGACTCAACCACTAAGCCATTAAATCATTGGCTTTAGGCCCCCATTTTAATATGGCCCACAATTTCTAGCCCTTAGGTTTATTAATTATAGAGTTGAGAATCTAAAAATAAATAAAATCCCTATATTTGTCCATATCTATAATAAGTAATTATATTAAACCGTAACATTTTCCTTCCCTCTCACTCTCTATCCCTTGTAATGAATTAATTTCAAAATATGATGATATATATTTGGTTTTTTATTTGGTCTTGATGGATTAAATTCATAAATTCATAAATTGATTGTGATTTGTAAAACAAATATATTGTTCTTCAAACTTTTCTTAAACATAATATGTGTAAAACCCCAATTACTAATATCGCCATTAGTGCATTTATCATTGTCCTTAGTGTACACATTTATAATATTAGGGAGTTCGCATTTTCTTAATTCTCAATTATAGGATGACTTCCATATAATTTCTTGACAGAATTCCCCTGTAAACCCGATTCCCAAACACAACTCAATTCAACAATGTATACACTTTATAAAGCACTAGCATGTTCTTAGTTCATTATGCAATTTCCCTTAATTAAATTGCATGCAACTCATAAATGAAAATAGAAATTTCGAAACCTTCATACAAACCATATGCACATATCAAAATGCTCACAGACGAGCATTTAAATATTTAAATATATATCTATTTGTACGAGGTACTTTACCGATACCAATATCGGTACTTCACTCCTGGGGCATTCCCAATCAACGACTCGAACTCCTTTCTAGAGCCAACGTAGTACCTACTTTACCGTTTCAACAGAAACAGTCCCCGGGTGAGCATACCAACAACATAATCTTAATACGATCCCACGCTTCGTATAAAGTTTCGGGGTCAAACTGACCAAAAGTCGTGATATCGTTCCGCATCTTCGCCGTCTTGGAAGGGGGAAAGTACTTTGACAAAAACGCCTTTGTCATCCCCTCCCATGTTGTGATAAAACCTGCAGGTAAAGAATTCAACCAGGCTTTAGCTTTGTCTCGTAATGAAAAGGGAAAGAGCCTTAACCTGATGGCGTCGTCAGAGACGCCATTGTGTTTGAATGTATCACAAATCTCCAAAAAGTTGGAGATGTGATTGTTCGGATCATCTGTAGCTGCTCCCCCGAACATCACCGAGTGCTGAATCATTTGTATGATTGCCGGCTTGATCTCAAAATTGTTTGCTTGAATCGTCGGCCTTGTGATACTCGACAACGATCCATGAAATGCAGGTTGTGCAAAGTCCATCATCGATCTAGGGTGCTGTGCTTCGTTATTGTCAGCCATTTCTCGAGCTTCTCGTAATCTTCTTAGTAACGTTCTCTCTATCTCTGGATCAAACGGCTCGAGAAAGGGTTCCTCTCTTCTATGCATGCACTAAAGAACTGATTCCTGTACAAAATAGACAAAGGAGACAACAAAAATGCACAAAATTATTCACAAATATCAACAAAAGAAAACAAAGAAAACAAAAATGCAATAATAAAAGAATTGGCTAAATTACAATTAACTAATCTCGTATGATATTATACAGATTAGTCCCCGGCAACGGCGCCAAAAACTTGTGACCGCTTTATTTTTAAAACAAAAGATATTTCAAAGAATGGGTTGAAGCGATTCTACCGCAAGTGCACGGTGTCAAGTTTTAGTATAGTGAAAATTTAGTAAAGGTTGTCGAATCCACAGGGACTAACGTATAAGTACCAAATAAGATCAATCAAATTATATTTAGCCTACGATTAAAGGAGTTTGATTAACTAAAGCTAGATTAAACTAAAGAATAAAGATTAAATTAAAAACAAAGAATAAAATGGTTCCGGAGATGCGAAGGTAAGTCACTCGAGAAAATTACCAAACTCGTCGTTCAATTATATTATCTCTACTGATTCAACAGAATTCTCAAATTATCACTCAATTGATTTTAAAGGTGAAAGATTTTCACTATTATTCGATACACTCTCTCGAGCTGTAACGAAACTAACAATAAATTAGAATAAGTCACTCTCGTGCACCTATTTACTAATTCAAAGTTGCTTAAATCATCAAAACCTATTAACTCTAAATCTTTCGATTTCAAGTTCTCACGCATGCGATATCATCTCTCGATCTCAATCGGACATACATCATAAATTAATGGAGCGTGTTACAACGTTATCTCTCGATCTCGGTTGTAACTCTCAAATTCAATCAAAGCTAGCTAGACTTTGATCTACACAAGCAATCAATCTATGAACAATAAAAATCAATACGCTCAAATACCAATGAATCAATAAATTAAACACAACGAACTAAAACTTCAATAATATAAACCAAATTCAATTCAAATCAAATACAGATGAGTTTTCTTGTCTCTCGACCTCAAAAAACAACAAATGAAAATGAAAATCAAATAAACTAAAGTTCAGAAATACGATAAACGATGGATGAATCCGTGCGTTGCACCGTGATTTCTTCTCTTGTTCCTTCCTTGCACTCCGGAACGGATAGGCTCGACTTTGGACGAAGAACGGAGATTGGATCTCCTTTTTCCGGCGTTGGGCGGCGGCTAGGGCGGCTGCTCTTGACCTAAAAAGTCTGATATTCTCTGTAAAATTTCGTCCCTTATTGTGTAGAAGAAAATCACTCCTAATAGCCCTCCAAAATCACGATAAAAAAGGAAAATAAAATCTTCAGATCTCGCGTCTCGATCGATCGAGAATTTCACCGATCGATCGGTGCACTGTTCACGCCAGCTTTTGGAACTTACTGCCTCGCTCGATCGATCGGGAATTTCCACCGATCGATCGAGAATTTGAAAATTTCAGCTCCGAGGTTACTGCCTTGCTCGATCGATCGGGAATTTCCACCGATCGATCGAGCCTTCGAAAAATCAGACTCTTGCTTCTGGCTGGCTTGATCGATCGAGAATAAATCTCGATCGATCGAGATCTGAAGAAACCATCTTCAATATTTTCATCATCTTTTATGCCTCGATTTCGCCCGTTATCTTCTCATTAGCTCATTCTTCCACTTCCGATCAAATTTCCTGAAACAAACGAATAAACACCAAAAAGCATAATATCATCCAGGAAAAAATACGGAAAAGGGGAAGAAATTACAGTTAAAATCACTCAAAATCTAAGCCTATCAACTCCCCCAAACTTAGACTTGATCGTCCTCGAGCAAGCAATAGACTCAAAAAGAAAAGTTAAACTCGATACTAAGCATGAATCATCCTTACAACATATGCAACAGCTCAGAAATCCTACTTACACATCAATAGAAGTCAATCAACATTTAACAAGAAGCATTTTCTCCTAAGTAAACAATACATCGCAACATCGGAACGTGCGTGTGTGCTATTGTCAAACATGAGTTACATATATATCTTTAACATCACATGTGCCATATTAACTCCTAGTCAAGATTACTTTGAAATACTCTACAAGTTTACTATCCAGCACTTCTCCACTAATGTAATTGTTCCCTAGACTTGGATCAAAAGGTCTTAAAAGTTTATAACGTTAGGCCTTTTGGTGTCGGCTTCAAAGAAAAGGTAGGATGAATTCAAAGAAGAGAGTATAACAAAATCAGTTCAACTATTTTTGAGCTTCTCTTCAACTTTTTTCTAGCCTTGGCCACTTTGGGTCTTATTTTGAATTTTTCTTTTCAAGGCTTTTCTCTACATCTTTTCTTTTTCTTTGCTCATTCTTTTGTTCCTTTTGAACTCATTTGTATATAACAATTCTGTGCAATGAATGAGATTCATTATACTCTCCTAGGGGTAGGTAAAATTTTTCTTTTAGGCTCAAACCAAGGTGGGTATAATGAGTTACCAAGAATGTCGAATGGGGGTCTAATCATATGCAATGCATATACCATTCTTTTTCAATAAGGCTCAAAAAGGGACACTAGGGAATAATATATAACAGGTAGGCTTGAAAGGCTCAAACGGTCCAAAGATCGCCTAAATCATCTCCAAGTCTAGTTCCTAATTATAAATTTCGCCTCAAAGTGCTTTCAACTAAACTGTAAAGTTATCTAAGATACTCAAGACTCATCATAGTTAACACAAGTTTTCAATTTAATCAATACATACTTCACTCAATCATGACTCAATAAGTGCTCAAAGTATTCCTCAGTTTTGACATGTAGTTAACAAATGATATATACAAACAAGTTAAACATTTTCATGACTCCTATCTAGATGAGGATTAATTTCATCATGTATTACCATTGCAAGTCCAACTCAACAATTCTCAAGAATAACTCAATCCATAAAAAAATTTTTGTTGGTGATGCTCAAGGACGAATTAGTCTCAACATCATGCAGTCATGCAAGGGGGAAACAAAACAAGTAGCAAGATGTGCAAAAGCAAGGTATATGTACAAATACTCAAAAACCCCCCCCCAAACTTAGCATGTGAATTGCCCTCAATGAACACGAAAAATAAATGCAAAGGCAAAGACACATACCATGACGACGATCGTCACTGATCGTCGTCCTCATCATGCTCCGGAGGGGGGACTGGGTAGTGGTGTTTTAAAAATTCGGGCGATCGATCGAGATTTACACCGATCGATCGCCAGCAGCAGCAACCAAAATTTTAAAATTTTTTCTTTTTCTCAACATCTTTCTCTCGGATTGCTTCGCCTATAACCAACTTGCTTTTGCTTTCACATCTGCATTAGAAAAGACACAAATTCATTCCCAGACACACTCAAAAACAAACAAACTAACAAAAACTCAACAAAACAAGAAATCAAAAACAAAACTCAAGGAAGGAAAAACGGAAGTTCTTAATTTATAGTCCCAAGCTGGACTGTCACCTCCTTGTCTTCATCAATTTGATGGCTCCTTCGGATTCTTTACAGAATCACTCGGGAGCGTACCTTGCGTCCTCCCAGATATTAACGTGGCCAACTGCCCTATCTGCACTTCCAAATTTTTAATAGATGCATCCTGATTCTGCATCCTCACCTCTGTTGATGAAATCAGCTTCGCCATCAATTCCTCCATACTCGGCTTTTGTGTGAACCCGGCCTGCGGTTGAGGGTTCAACACATTTTCTTGATTCGACCACCTCAAATTCGGGTGGTTCCTCCACGGTTGGTTGTAATTCGTGTAGGAATTATTGTGTGGCCTGTTACCTACAAAATTAACAGCTTCAACGGATTGGTTAAATTGATTACCTGCCTGGCACTCGATGCTAGGATGACCGCCTCCACACAGCTCACAGAAGATCGCTTGAGCTTGCATTGCTGCTGCTCCCATGCTATCAATCTTCCGGTTCATGGCTTCTAATTGAGCCGAAAGAGCAGTGATCTCGTCCACTTGATGGACTCCCACTGGTTTCTGTGGCGTGCTCCTCTCAGATTGCCACTGGTAACTGTTGCACGCCATTTCCTCCAACAAGCTATATGCTTCTTTCCGGCGTCTTTCTCATTATGGATCCCCCAGATGCTGCATCAATCATGGAACGGTTAGCAGAAAATAAACCGTTATAAAAAGTTTGTACCTGCAACCAAATGGGTAGACCGTGGTGTGGGCATCTCCTCAACAACTCTTTAAAACGATCCCACGCTTCGTATAAAGTTTCGGGGTCAAACTGACCAAAAGTCGTGATATCGTTCCGCATCTTCGCCATCTTGGAAGGGGGAAAGTACTTTGACAAAAACGCCTTTGTCATCCCCTCCCATGTTGTGATAGAACCTGCAGGTAAAGAATTCAACCAGGCTTTAGCTTTGTCTCGTAATGAAAAGGGAAAGAGCCTTAACCTGATGGCGTCGTCAAAGACGCCATTGTGTTTGAATGTATCACAAATCTCCAAAAAGTTGGAGATGTGATTGTTCGGATCATCTGTTGCTGCTCCCCCGAACATCACCGAGTGCTGAATCATTTGTATGATTGCCGGCTTGATCTCAAAATTGTTTGCTTGAATCGTCGGCCTTGTGATACTCGACAACGATCCATGAAATGCAGGTTGTGCAAAGTCCATCATCGATCTAGGGTGCTGTGCTTCGTTATTGTCAGCCATTTCTCGAGCTTCTCGTAATCTTCTTAGTAACGTTCTCTCTATCTCTGGATCAAACGGCTCGAGAAAGGGTTCCTCTCTTCTATGCATGCACTAAAGAACTGATTCCTGTACAAAATAGACAAAGGAGACAACAAAAATGCACAAAATTATTCACAAATATCAACAAAAGAAAACAAAGAAAACAAAAATGCAATAATAAAAGAATTGGCTAAATTACAATTAACTAATCTCGTATGATATTATACAGATTAGTCCCCGGCAACGGCGCCAAAAACTTGACCGCTTTATTTTTAAACAAAAGATATTTCAAAGAATGGGTTGAAGCGATTCTACCGCAAGTGCACGGTGTCAAGTTTTAGTATAGTGAAAATTTAGTAAAGGTTGTCGAATCCACAGGGACTAACGTATAAGTACCAAATAAGATCAATCAAATTATATTTAGCCTACGATTAAAGGAGTTTGATTAACTAAAGCTACATTAAACTAAAGAATAAAGATTAAATTAAAAACAAAGAATAAAATGGTTCCGGAAATGCGAAGGTAAGTCACTCGAGAAAATTACCAAACTCGTCGTTCAATTATATTATCTCTACTGATTCAACAGAATTCTCAAATTATCACTCAATTGATTTTAAAGGTGAAAGGTTTTCACTATTATTCGATACACTCTCTCGAGCTGTAACGAAACTAACAATAAATTAGAATAAGTCACTCTCGTGCACCTATTTACTAATTCAAAGTTGCTTAAATCATCAAAACCTATTAACTCTAAATCTTTCGATTTCAAGTTCTCACGCATGCGATATCATCTCTCGATCTCAATCGTGACATACATCATAAATTAATGGAGCGTGTTACAACGTTATCTCTCGATCTCGGTTGTAACTCTCAAATTCAATCAAAGCTAGCTAGACTTTGATCTACACAAGCAATCAATCTATGAACAATAAAAATCAATACGCTCAAATACCAATGAATCAATAAATTAAACACAACGAACTAAAACTTCAATAATATAAACCAAATTCAATTCAAATCAAATACAGATGAGTTTTCTTGTCTCTCGACCTCAAAAACAACAAATGAAAATGAAAATCAAATAAACTAAAGTTCAGAAATACGATAAACGATGGATGAATCCGTGCGTTGCACCGTGATTTCTTCTCTTGTTCCTTCCTTGCACTCCGGAACGGATAGGCTCGACTTTGGACGAAGAACGGAGATTGGATCTCCTTTTTCCGGCGTTGGGCGGCGGCTAGGGCGGCTGCTCTTGACCTAAAAAGTCTGATATTCTCTGTAAAATTTCGTCCCTTATTGTGTAGAAGAAAATCACTCCTAATAGCCCTCCAAAATCACGATAAAAAGGAAAATAAAATCTTCAGATCTCGCGTCTCGATCGATCGAGAATTTCACCGATCGATCGGTGCACTGTTCACGCCAGCTTTTGGAACTTACTGCCTCGCTCGATCGATCGGGAATTTCCACCGATCGATCGAGAATTTGAAAATTTCAGCTCCGAGGTTACTGCCTTGCTCGATCGATCGGGAATTTCCACCGATCGATCGAGCCTTCGAAAAATCAGACTCTTGCTTCTGGCTGGCTTGATCGATCGAGAATAAATCTCGATCGATCGAGATCTGAAGAAACCATCTTCAATATTTTCATCATCTTTTATGCCTCGATTTCGCCCGTTATCTTCTCATTAGCTCATTTCTTCCACTTCCGATCAAATTTCCTGAAACAAACGAATAAACACCAAAAAGCATAATATCATCCAGGAAAAAATACGGAAAAGGGGAAGAAATTACAGTTAAAATCACTCAAAATCTAAGCCTATCAACTCCCCCAAACTTAGACTTGATCGTCCTCGAGCAAGCAATAGACTCAAAAAGAAAAGTTAAACTCGATACTAAGCATGAATCATCCTTACAACATATGCAACAGCTCAGAAATCCTACTTACACATCAATAGAAGTCAATCAACATTTAACAAGAAGCATTTTCTCCTAAGTAAACAATACATCGCAACATCGGAACGTGCGTGTGTGCTATTGTCAAACATGAGTTACATATATATCTTTAACATCAACATGTGCCATATTAACTCCTAGTCAAGATTACTTTGAAATACTCTACAAGTTTACTATCCAGCACTTCTCCACTAATGTAATTGTTCCCTAGACTTGGATCAAAAGGTCTTAAAAGTTTATAACGTTAGGCCTTTTGGTGTCGGCTTCAAAGAAAAGGTAGGATGAATTCAAAGAAGAGAGTATAACAAAATCAGTTCAACTATTTTTGAGCTTCTCTTCAACTTTTTTCTAGCCTTGGCCACTTTGGGTCTTATTTTGAATTTTTCTTTTCAAGGCTTTTCTCTACATCTTTTCTTTTTCTTTGCTCATTCTTTTGTTCCTTTTGAACTCATTTGTATATAACAATTCTGTGCAATGAATGAGATTCATTATACTCTCCTAGGGGTAGGTAAAATTTTTCTTTTAGGCTCAAACCAAGGTGGGTATAATGAGTTACCAAGAATGTCGAATGGGGGTCTAATCATATGCAATGCATATACCATTCTTTTTCAATAAGGCTCAAAAAGGGACACTAGGGAATAATATATAACAGGTAGGCTTGAAAGGCTCAAACGGTCCAAAGATCGCCTAAATCATCTCCAAGTCTAGTTCCTAATTATAAATTTCGCCTCAAAGTGCTTTCAACTAAACTGTAAAGTTATCTAAGATACTCAAGACTCATCATAGTTAACACAAGTTTTCAATTTAATCAATACATACTTCACTCAATCATGACTCAATAAGTGCTCAAAGTATTCCTCAGTTTTGACATGTAGTTAACAAATGATATATACAAACAAGTTAAACATTTTCATGACTCCTATCTAGATGAGGATTAATTTCATCATGTATTACCATTGCAAGTCCAACTCAACAATTCTCAAGAATAACTCAATCCATAAAAAAATTTTTGTTGGTGATGCTCAAGGACGAATTAGTCTCAACATCATGCAGTCATGCAAGGGGGAAACAAAACAAGTAGCAAGATGTGCAAAAGCAAGGTATATGTACAAATACTCAAAAACCCCCCCCCAAACTTAGCATGTGAATTGCCCTCAATGAACACGAAAAATAAATGCAAAGGCAAAGACACATACCATGACGACGATCGTCACTGATCGTCGTCCTCATCATGCTCCGGAGGGGGGACTGGGTAGTGGTGTTTTAAAAATTCGGGCGATCGATCGAGATTTACACCGATCGATCGCCAGCAGCAGCAACCAAAATTTTAAAATTTTTTCTTTTTCTCAACATCTTTCTCTCGGATTGCTTCGCCTATAACCAACTTGCTTTTGCTTTCACATCTGCATTAGAAAAGACACAAATTCATTCCCAGACACACTCAAAAACAAACAAACTAACAAAAACTCAACAAAACAAGAAATCAAAAACAAAACTCAAGGAAGGAAAAACGGAAGTTCTTAATTTATAGTCCCAAGCTGGACTGTCACCTCCTTGTCTTCATCAATTTGATGGCTCCTTCGGATTCTTTACAGAATCACTCGGGAGCGTACCTTGCGTCCTCCCAGATATTAACGTGGCCAACTGCCCTATCTGCACTTCCAAATTTTTAATAGATGCATCCTGATTCTGCATCCTCACCTCTGTTGATGAAATCAGCTTCGCCATCAATTCCTCCATACTCGGCTTTTGTGTGAACCCGGCCTGCGGTTGAGGGTTCAACACATTTTCTTGATTCGACCACCTCAAATTCGGGTGGTTCCTCCACGGTTGGTTGTAATTCGTGTAGGAATTATTGTGTGGCCTGTTACCTACAAAATTAACAGCTTCAACGGATTGGTTAAATTGATTACCTGCCTGGCACTCGATGCTAGGATGACCGCCTCCACACAGCTCACAGAAGATCGCTTGAGCTTGCATTGCTGCTGCTCCCATGCTATCAATCTTCCGGTTCATGGCTTCTAATTGAGCCGAAAGAGCAGTGATCTCGTCCACTTGATGGACTCCCACTGGTTTCTGTGGCGTGCTCCTCTCAGATTGCCACTGGTAACTGTTGCACGCCATTTCCTCCAACAAGCTATATGCTTCTTCCGGCGTCTTTCTCATTATGGATCCCCCAGATGCTGCATCAATCATGGAACGGTTAGCAGAAAATAAACCGTTATAAAAAGTTTGTACCTGCAACCAAATGGGTAGACCGTGGTGTGGGCATCTCCTCAACAACTCTTTAAAACGATCCCACGCTTCGTATAAAGTTTCGGGGTCAAACTGACCAAAAGTCGTGATATCGTTCCGCATCTTCGCCATCTTGGAAGGGGGAAAGTACTTTGACAAAAACGCCTTTGTCATCCCCTCCCATGTTGTGATAGAACCTGCAGGTAAAGAATTCAACCAGGCTTTAGCTTTGTCTCGTAATGAAAAGGGAAAGAGCCTTAACCTGATGGCGTCGTCAAAGACGCCATTGTGTTTGAATGTATCACAAATCTCCAAAAAGTTGGAGATGTGATTGTTCGGATCATCTGTTGCTGCTCCCCCGAACATCACCGAGTGCTGAATCATTTGTATGATTGCCGGCTTGATCTCAAAATTGTTTGCTTGAATCGTCGGCCTTGTGATACTCGACAACGATCCATGAAATGCAGGTTGTGCAAAGTCCATCATCGATCTAGGGTGCTGTGCTTCGTTATTGTCAGCCATTTCTCGAGCTTCTCGTAATCTTCTTAGTAACGTTCTCTCTATCTCTGGATCAAACGGCTCGAGAAAGGGTTCCTCTCTTCTATGCATGCACTAAAGAACTGATTCCTGTACAAAATAGACAAAGGAGACAACAAAAATGCACAAAATTATTCACAAATATCAACAAAAGAAAACAAAGAAAACAAAAATGCAATAATAAAAGAATTGGCTAAATTACAATTAACTAATCTCGTATGATATTATACAGATTAGTCCCCGGCAACGGCGCCAAAAACTTGACCGCTTTATTTTTAAACAAAAGATATTTCAAAGAATGGGTTGAAGCGATTCTACCGCAAGTGCACGGTGTCAAGTTTTAGTATAGTGAAAATTTAGTAAAGGTTGTCGAATCCACAGGGACTAACGTATAAGTACCAAATAAGATCAATCAAATTATATTTAGCCTACGATTAAAGGAGTTTGATTAACTAAAGCTACATTAAACTAAAGAATAAAGATTAAATTAAAAACAAAGAATAAAATGGTTCCGGAAATGCGAAGGTAAGTCACTCGAGAAAATTACCAAACTCGTCGTTCAATTATATTATCTCTACTGATTCAACAGAATTCTCAAATTATCACTCAATTGATTTTAAAGGTGAAAGGTTTTCACTATTATTCGATACACTCTCTCGAGCTGTAACGAAACTAACAATAAATTAGAATAAGTCACTCTCGTGCACCTATTTACTAATTCAAAGTTGCTTAAATCATCAAAACCTATTAACTCTAAATCTTTCGATTTCAAGTTCTCACGCATGCGATATCATCTCTCGATCTCAATCGTGACATACATCATAAATTAATGGAGCGTGTTACAACGTTATCTCTCGATCTCGGTTGTAACTCTCAAATTCAATCAAAGCTAGCTAGACTTTGATCTACACAAGCAATCAATCTATGAACAATAAAAATCAATACGCTCAAATACCAATGAATCAATAAATTAAACACAACGAACTAAAACTTCAATAATATAAACCAAATTCAATTCAAATCAAATACAGATGAGTTTTCTTGTCTCTCGACCTCAAAAACAACAAATGAAAATGAAAATCAAATAAACTAAAGTTCAGAAATACGATAAACGATGGATGAATCCGTGCGTTGCACCGTGATTTCTTCTCTTGTTCCTTCCTTGCACTCCGGAACGGATAGGCTCGACTTTGGACGAAGAACGGAGATTGGATCTCCTTTTTCCGGCGTTGGGCGGCGGCTAGGGCGGCTGCTCTTGACCTAAAAAGTCTGATATTCTCTGTAAAATTTCGTCCCTTATTGTGTAGAAGAAAATCACTCCTAATAGCCCTCCAAAATCACGATAAAAAAGGAAAATAAAATCTTCAGATCTCGCGTCTCGATCGATCGAGAATTTCACCGATCGATCGGTGCACTGTTCACGCCAGCTTTTGGAACTTACTGCCTCGCTCGATCGATCGGGAATTTCCACCGATCGATCGAGAATTTGAAAATTTCAGCTCCGAGGTTACTGCCTTGCTCGATCGATCGGGAATTTCCACCGATCGATCGAGCCTTCGAAAAATCAGACTCTTGCTTCTGGCTGGCTTGATCGATCGAGAATAAATCTCGATCGATCGAGATCTGAAGAAACCATCTTCAATATTTTCATCATCTTTTATGCCTCGATTTCGCCCGTTATCTTCTCATTAGCTCATTTCTTCCACTTCCGATCAAATTTCCTGAAACAAACGAATAAACACCAAAAAGCATAATATCATCCAGGAAAAAATACGGAAAAGGGGAAGAAATTACAGTTAAAATCACTCAAAATCTAAGCCTATCAACTCCCCCAAACTTAGACTTGATCGTCCTCGAGCAAGCAATAGACTCAAAAAGAAAAGTTAAACTCGATACTAAGCATGAATCATCCTTACAACATATGCAACAGCTCAGAAATCCTACTTACACATCAATAGAAGTCAATCAACATTTAACAAGAAGCATTTTCTCCTAAGTAAACAATACATCGCAACATCGGAACGTGCGTGTGTGCTATTGTCAAACATGAGTTACATATATATCTTTAACATCAACATGTGCCATATTAACTCCTAGTCAAGATTACTTTGAAATACTCTACAAGTTTACTATCCAGCACTTCTCCACTAATGTAATTGTTCCCTAGACTTGGATCAAAAGGTCTTAAAAGTTTATAACGTTAGGCCTTTTGGTGTCGGCTTCAAAGAAAAGGTAGGATGAATTCAAAGAAGAGAGTATAACAAAATCAGTTCAACTATTTTTGAGCTTCTCTTCAACTTTTTTCTAGCCTTGGCCACTTTGGGTCTTATTTTGAATTTTTCTTTTCAAGGCTTTTCTCTACATCTTTTCTTTTTCTTTGCTCATTCTTTTGTTCCTTTTGAACTCATTTGTATATAACAATTCTGTGCAATGAATGAGATTCATTATACTCTCCTAGGGGTAGGTAAAATTTTTCTTTTAGGCTCAAACCAAGGTGGGTATAATGAGTTACCAAGAATGTCGAATGGGGGTCTAATCATATGCAATGCATATACCATTCTTTTTCAATAAGGCTCAAAAAGGGACACTAGGGAATAATATATAACAGGTAGGCTTGAAAGGCTCAAACGGTCCAAAGATCGCCTAAATCATCTCCAAGTCTAGTTCCTAATTATAAATTTCGCCTCAAAGTGCTTTCAACTAAACTGTAAAGTTATCTAAGATACTCAAGACTCATCATAGTTAACACAAGTTTTCAATTTAATCAATACATACTTCACTCAATCATGACTCAATAAGTGCTCAAAGTATTCCTCAGTTTTGACATGTAGTTAACAAATGATATATACAAACAAGTTAAACATTTTCATGACTCCTATCTAGATGAGGATTAATTTCATCATGTATTACCATTGCAAGTCCAACTCAACAATTCTCAAGAATAACTCAATCCATAAAAAAAATTTTGTTGGTGATGCTCAAGGACGAATTAGTCTCAACATCATGCAGTCATGCAAGGGGGAAACAAAACAAGTAGCAAGATGTGCAAAAGCAAGGTATATGTACAAATACTCAAAACCCCCCCCCCAAACTTAGCATGTGAATTGCCCTCAATGAACACGAAAAATAAATGCAAAGGCAAAGACACATACCATGACGACGATCGTCACTGATCGTCGTCCTCATCATGCTCCGGAGGGGGGACTGGGTAGTGGTGTTTTAAAAATTCGGGCGATCGATCGAGATTTACACCGATCGATCGCCAGCAGCAGCAACCAAAATTTTAAAATTTTTTCTTTTTCTCAACATCTTTCTCTCGGATTGCTTCGCCTATAACCAACTTGCTTTTGCTTTCACATCTGCATTAGAAAAGACACAAATTCATTCCCAGACACACTCAAAAACAAACAAACTAACAAAAACTCAACAAAACAAGAAATCAAAAACAAAACTCAAGGAAGGAAAAACGGAAGTTCTTAATTTATAGTCCCAAGCTGGACTGTCACCTCCTTGTCTTCATCAATTTGATGGCTCCTTCGGATTCTTTACAGAATCACTCGGGAGCGTACCTTGCGTCCTCCCAGATATTAACGTGGCCAACTGCCCTATCTGCACTTCCAAATTTTTAATAGATGCATCCTGATTCTGCATCCTCACCTCTGTTGATGAAATCAGCTTCGCCATCAATTCCTCCATACTCGGCTTTTGTGTGAACCCGGCCTGCGGTTGAGGGTTCAACACATTTTCTTGATTCGACCACCTCAAATTCGGGTGGTTCCTCCACGGTTGGTTGTAATTCGTGTAGGAATTATTGTGTGGCCTGTTACCTACAAAATTAACAGCTTCAACGGATTGGTTAAATTGATTACCTGCCTGGCACTCGATGCTAGGATGACCGCCTCCACACAGCTCACAGAAGATCGCTTGAGCTTGCATTGCTGCTGCTCCCATGCTATCAATCTTCCGGTTCATGGCTTCTAATTGAGCCGAAAGAGCAGTGATCTCGTCCACTTGATGGACTCCCACTGGTTTCTGTGGCGTGCTCCTCTCAGATTGCCACTGGTAACTGTTGCACGCCATTTCCTCCAACAAGCTATATGCTTCTTCCGGCGTCTTTCTCATTATGGATCCCCCAGATGCTGCATCAATCATGGAACGGTTAGCAGAAAATAAACCGTTATAAAAAGTTTGTACCTGCAACCAAATGGGTAGACCGTGGTGTGGGCATCTCCTCAACAACTCTTTAAAACGATCCCACGCTTCGTATAAAGTTTCGGGGTCAAACTGACCAAAAGTCGTGATATCGTTCCGCATCTTCGCCATCTTGGAAGGGGGAAAGTACTTTGACAAAAACGCCTTTGTCATCCCCTCCCATGTTGTGATAGAACCTGCAGGTAAAGAATTCAACCAGGCTTTAGCTTTGTCTCGTAATGAAAAGGGAAAGAGCCTTAACCTGATGGCGTCGTCAAAGACGCCATTGTGTTTGAATGTATCACAAATCTCCAAAAAGTTGGAGATGTGATTGTTCGGATCATCTGTTGCTGCTCCCCCCGAACATCACCGAGTGCTGAATCATTTGTATGATTGCCGGCTTGATCTCAAAATTGTTTGCTTGAATCGTCGGCCTTGTGATACTCGACAACGATCCATGAAATGCAGGTTGTGCAAAGTCCATCATCGATCTAGGGTGCTGTGCTTCGTTATTGTCAGCCATTTCTCGAGCTTCTCGTAATCTTCTTAGTAACGTTCTCTCTATCTCTGGATCAAACGGCTCGAGAAAGGGTTCCTCTCTTCTATGCATGCACTAAAGAACTGATTCCTGTACAAAATAGACAAAGGAGACAACAAAAATGCACAAAATTATTCACAAATATCAACAAAAGAAAACAAAGAAAACAAAAATGCAATAATAAAAGAATTGGCTAAATTACAATTAACTAATCTCGTATGATATTATACAGATTAGTCCCCGGCAACGGCGCCAAAAACTTGACCGCTTTATTTTTAAACAAAAGATATTTCAAAGAATGGGTTGAAGCGATTCTACCGCAAGTGCACGGTGTCAAGTTTTAGTATAGTGAAAATTTAGTAAAGGTTGTCGAATCCACAGGGACTAACGTATAAGTACCAAATAAGATCAATCAAATTATATTTAGCCTACGATTAAAGGAGTTTGATTAACTAAAGCTACATTAAACTAAAGAATAAAGATTAAATTAAAAACAAAGAATAAAATGGTTCCGGAAATGCGAAGGTAAGTCACTCGAGAAAATTACCAAACTCGTCGTTCAATTATATTATCTCTACTGATTCAACAGAATTCTCAAATTATCACTCAATTGATTTTAAAGGTGAAAGGTTTTCACTATTATTCGATACACTCTCTCGAGCTGTAACGAAACTAACAATAAATTAGAATAAGTCACTCTCGTGCACCTATTTACTAATTCAAAGTTGCTTAAATCATCAAAACCTATTAACTCTAAATCTTTCGATTTCAAGTTCTCACGCATGCGATATCATCTCTCGATCTCAATCGTGACATACATCATAAATTAATGGAGCGTGTTACAACGTTATCTCTCGATCTCGGTTGTAACTCTCAAATTCAATCAAAGCTAGCTAGACTTTGATCTACACAAGCAATCAATCTATGAACAATAAAAATCAATACGCTCAAATACCAATGAATCAATAAATTAAACACAACGAACTAAAACTTCAATAATATAAACCAAATTCAATTCAAATCAAATACAGATGAGTTTTCTTGTCTCTCGACCTCAAAAACAACAAATGAAAATGAAAATCAAATAAACTAAAGTTCAGAAATACGATAAACGATGGATGAATCCGTGCGTTGCACCGTGTTTTCTTCTCTTGTTCCTTCCTTGCACTCCGGAACGGATAGGCTCGACTTTGGACGAAGAACGGAGATTGGATCTCCTTTTCCGGCGTTGGGCGGCGGCTAGGGCGGCTGCTCTTGACCTAAAAAGTCTGATATTCTCTGTAAAATTTCGTCCCTTATTGTGTAGAAGAAAATCACTCTTAATAGCCCTCCAAAATCACGATAAAAAAGGAAAATAAAATCTTCAGATCTCGCGTCTCGATCGATCGAGAATTTCACCGATCGATCGGTGCACTGTTCACGCCAGCTTTTGGAACTTACTGCCTCGCTCGATCGATCGGGAATTTCCACCGATCGATCGAGAATTTGAAAATTTCAGCTCCGAGGTTACTGCCTTGCTCGATCGATCGGGAATTTCCACCGATCGATCGAGCCTTCGAAAAATCAGACTCTTGCTTCTGGCTGGCTTGATCGATCGAGAATAAATCTCGATCGATCGAGATCTGAAGAAACCATCTTCAATATTTTCATCATCTTTTATGCCTCGATTTCGCCCGTTATCTTCTCATTAGCTCATTTCTTCCACTTCCGATCAAATTTCCTGAAACAAACGAATAAACACCAAAAAGCATAATATCATCCAGGAAAAAATACGGAAAAGGGGAAGAAATTACAGTTAAAATCACTCAAAATCTAAGCCTATCAGTACACATTTATAATATTAGGGAGTTCGCATTTTCTTAATTCTCAATTATAGGATGACTTCCATATAATTTCTTGACAGAATTCCCCTGTAAACCCGATTCCCAAACACAACTCAATTCAACAATGTATACACTTTATAAAGCACTAGCATGTTCTTAGTTCATTATGCAATTTCCCTTAATTGAATTGCATGCAACTCATAAATGAAAATAGAAATTTCGAAACCTTCATACAAACCATATGCACATATCAAAATGCTCACAGACGAGCATTTAAATATTTAAATATATATCTATTTGTACGAGCTACTTTACCGATACCAATATCGGTACTTCACTCCTGGGGCATTCCCAATCAACGACTCGAACTCCTTTCTAGAGCCAACGTAGTACCTACTTTACCGTTTCAACAGAAACAGTCCCCGGGGTGAGCATACCAACAACATAATCTTAATACCAATGAGTACACCAACAATAGTATACAGAAGGTAATGTTGTAAACTTAAAGAATTACTCCCTGAATACACCAGCATCATATTAGCTTTTCTCATGCTCTCACAATATCCATAACCATCAGTCCCATAATCAGTAATAATCCATAATTGATAATAAGAGTTAAATCATTACAACAATGATTTAATGTAATCACATACATTAAAATTATCAATGTACGCATTGAACCTTATTGTATCACAACGCTCGCTCAATAGCAGCGCTATCCTAACACATCGCACGCTCAACATCGGCGGCACCATAACACATCGCACGCTCAACAGCGCCGGCACCATAACCATCGCACGCTCAACATCGACAATACCATTCATTGGTGATTCCAACATTTGTCAATCAATTACTCAATAAATATAACAATTAAGCATTCAAGGCCCGCACTTCTTACATACTAATTCAAATACAATAGTGACATATTATTGATTAAACGCAACAATAATATATTTACCTATGCTCGTACGTCATACGCACCTTAAAGACGATAACATTGTTTAGACGTCCACGACAACCAGAGGCTCGTACAATATCTATATTTAATATCAATTCAATATTAACATCTTAGCAATAACCCTCAACAATCTCGTAATATCACAAAATTTGTCCATGCCTCCTATCATACTCATTTACAATTTATCGTAATCCGTATACTACTCAAACCATCCAATTTTATTCTATACTCATTTGAGTTATTAATTAACTCGATTGAGTAGTACACATCTTACTAATGTTCAATTCATGCAACCTTATTTCATCATGCAGTATTTCCTTAGAATGTAGAAATTATGAACTAAAATCAATTCCAAGTTTCATCCTCCCGCTGCAGCGCCTAGCTTGGGCACGCACTCACGCGATCGATCAGGCATTGCCTCGCGATCGATCGCAAGGCTCTAGTTTGGAGAGAAAACTCCATTTCAAACACCAAACTCGAATCCAACTCGACACAACCCATAATTTTGCCAATAACTCAACCAATAAACACTAAAACACAACAAGAACAACATATAATCCAATAATTCCAACATATCATAAATTTACCATTTCTTAAACCATAAATCACATAACTTCATCAACAACTCCAAATACTACAAAGCCTTAACTCTTTACCTCCTGGGCCTCAAATTTAAACTCCAATAGCAAAATCAAAGCTACTCCAAGCCCCACAAGGATTCAAGAGAAGAAAGGAGATAAAAGGTTTGGGATAGGATTGTAGAGATTAGTAGGTGTTTTAGTGTATAGTATGTGTTTTTGTGATAGGCAAGAAATGTCTTATATAATTGTATACGCCACTTAATCAATTTATCAACACTACATACAACAACATGTATAATTTACTTCTACTTAATGCTATCTTAATTACTTTCATTAATTCCACAATTTAATATTCAACATAATACTCAATCTCATATTATTTTACAAAATCTAACTACACTTGGTTTATTTTAAAACCGAGCCCCACAAAACCACACAATTATTTCATAATTACCTTAATTATTTTAGTAATGAACACAATCCATTTTTGGATATCACAATATGTGTTAGGATCGGTCCGGAGTGTTTAGAGGGGGGGGGGGGGGGGGGGTGAATGAACACTCCTTGTAAAAATTAATCCCTTGTGATTTCTTTCGGATTAGTGAAAGAAATCTGTTTCTTAATCAACTCTTGTACAGAACAGACCACTGAAAGTATAAGTGCGGAACGGTCTGTTCTTGTATATGTAAGAACGGCTCGATGGCTAGTATGAAAGAACAAGTGCAGAAAGATAATACACATGATATGTTTCTGGAAGTTCGAAGGTGGTGTAATCCTTCTACGTCTCCCCTTCTTCCAATTAAGGAAGGTTTATACTAGAAGACTTTGATTTATACAATCCTGTTGTACAAACCCGATTCAGGCTGGATTTACCTCACTACCAGTC
This sequence comes from Haberlea rhodopensis, assembly GCA_907163345.1. Classification (NCBI taxonomy): domain Eukaryota; kingdom Viridiplantae; phylum Streptophyta; class Magnoliopsida; order Lamiales; family Gesneriaceae; genus Haberlea; species Haberlea rhodopensis. The sequence continues at coordinate 1,509,428 of CAJQUN010000090.1, read as the reverse complement.
TGAAACTCCTAGTCACTCGATCTGCTCAGACACACTCTGTCTGACAGTTACAATATGTTTCTCACTTCTATTTTTCAACACAGAATACACAAGATGCGCACAGTGATCCTAAATGATCAAATGTTACAAAGTAATCATGCTTAAGAATAATTTCAGCTCGAGAGCTTCTGAGCTTGTAAGCTTGTGCTGTTTTGCTTTCTTGTGAGTTTTTCAATTGATCAGCGAGAGTCTTCTATATTCCTTTTGTTGCATCCTTTTATAGTTGTAAGTACCAACAACATTATTTCCCTTAATGTGCAACTTTGACTCTGCTTGAGCTCTGAGTAAGCTACAGTCTTCTTCTTCAGGATACTTGCCGTTCTCGTTCATACTTTCGGCGACTGTCAGATAGGCTCTTCTTTGTCTTCTTACCTTTTATGGCAATCTTCAGTCTTTGGTCCTTTGTAGCATTAATTACGACATTAAATGCTACAATAAATAGCCGTTAATGATTCGGACTGAGGAACCATTCTTTATGTATCCTTGACTGCTCTGATCTGATAAAGATTGAGATCGATCTGAAGCTTTGATAAAGTCAGTCTGAAATCCATCGATCCGGTCTGATATGCTTTGTCATCTTATCAGCTTGATCTGTTTTGGGCGATCGATCTGGTCAGTCTGATTTCACTCGATCCGGTCTGAAATGTTTTGTCATCTTTAAAATCTCATCGATAAGGTCCGGAACTAACAAATTCCCCCTTTTTGATGATGACAAAACCTAGCTGCTAAGTCTGTTTAACTAGTCTGATAAGAACTCTGAAGCGAAAACTTTCGGATCGATTACTTCTTCTTTGTTCAAAATAAATGAACATTATTAAGTTGGATCGATTAAGCCTTTATTAAAGTTCAAAATAAATGAACAAGGACTTAATAAAGAAAGATTTTTATTGATAAAAAATCTCGCATACAATCAGTCTAAAAATTTAATCAACGAGACTGCTATTTTCTTGAAGTTTGAGGCGGCTTGAAGTCTTTCTTCTTTTCCCCCTTTTTGTCAGCAGCAATCTCTTGAAGAAAATCAACAACTTGTGCGAGCTGCGCGCTGATAGCGTCAAGAGAGCGTGTAAGGACCCCAAGCCCTTAAACCTTGATTAGTGTATTAACCACTATGTGTGGTACATGCTTTCTATAAAATGTCAATCGGGAAGCTCTGATGATACTTAATCATTGCCTGTCAATTACAAAATTTCCTGTAATACTCAATGTTATAAGATCATCATCCTGACAATAAAAGACTCATATGTTTGCCCTTTACCAACCCCTTGGTGCCACTTTTCACATTGTAAACTTTTATAAAAATTTGGGCAGAGTCTCCACATAAATAGAGCTATCCCAAAAAAAAAGAGTACAACACATAACAAAATTCTCGGCCAGGGAAAGCATAATACTCAACAGAAAGCAGCAATACAAGTAAATTCCCAGCCAGGGAAGACACCACACATAATACACCAATGACTCTCATATCATTCTAGCAATTCAACCTCTAATTGCATGCAACCTTAAATGAAAGAGAGATAGGCTCATGCCTTTATATACAATCCATATACAAGTATAATCGTGCTCACATGCGAGCATCATGAATATGTATAAATCCTCAGGTGTATATATAGGTACTCTATACGATACCGTGCTCCATCAAGCCCTGGTACCACGATCCTGGGAGTACCTCAAATCAACAGCTCGAGCTCAGCTCCATAGCCATCGATGTACCTGTCCACCTGTCCCAACAGAGACAGCCCCCAACGGGGTGAGCACACCAATACACAAAATCCCATAATCATAATAATAATTCATAATTTACAACAAAGGTAAATGCTAATGAATTTAAATGATACTCCCTGGATGGCAACCTCATCCGGGATTCCGTGTACTGTCCCTGTTCTCACAATCATCAAACTCATCAAACCTCATAAATCAGTAAACCAACACATTGATTTACACATCGCATGCCTGATTCTCAAATATCAATAATGAATGATTCCAAGTTCATATACATGCAAATATAGATATATCAATATCTAATATTGATTTCATAATCTCGCTTTCCATTATACCTAGACATCTCAAATGTCTCATAATGAATACATGATTCTACGAACCTAGACATCTCAATGTCTCACGAAGAATACATGATTCTACAAACCTAGACATCTCAAATGTCTCATAATATAGTCATATAAACCCAGTGCCCCTTATATCATGTAAGAGTCATCCTACTCTAGTGTCACGCACGCTACAAGCTGCGATATCAATATTTGGGTCATTCCTTGGCCATATCAACATATATGTATAACCATACGCAAAACATTCAATGAAATCAAAACACCTTATGCATTTCACATATATATAGTAATGCTCGTACGTCGCACGTACCTTAAATCTCCGAAGTCCGAGCCAAACCTTGCTCGAGTTCCATGCCCCGAGGAATGATGTGCTAACACGATAAATAATTCACAATTATTTACGAACATGTAACCTATGCTCAAGCACACCCATATCCCTCAAAATATTGTCAACACACGACAATTATCCTCTTAAAAGACCCGGGGCAGGGTACATGCAGGGAAGGAAATAAATGAGACAATATCGAAATTTGTTCAAGAATGCCCTACAAAAATCGAACCATAATCTCACAATTTCGAACCCAATTAAATACCATAATTCATCTAAAATGTCAATTAAGCTATCCAAGCAAGAATCAACATCCCTTGACAAAAACCCCCAAATTTTCGAATTCAACCCCCTTAAAATCGAACCCAAACAAGCCTTTAAATCCCAACTCTTAAAATTCTTCAAATTCGAACCATAGCTTCTCAATTCGATCTCAATCAAGCATCATAATACACCTAAAACATGCAATAATCGATCCATTGCACGAATTAACACCCCTGCCAAAAACCCCCAAAATTCGAACCAAACCCTACCAATTTTCGAAAATAATTTCGAACCAAAACCACCGAATTTAGTAGGGAATAACATGAGAGGGATGCAAAAGGGGTAAGGGAGGCTACCCAACGAAATCGGAAGCAAAATCAAACGAAAATCGAAGAACCCTAGAAATTGGGGATCGACGCTTACCTGCAAAATCCGAACGAGAAACGCGACGAAACCTTCAATTGACGGAGGGGAAAGGAGCGCCTCGCCGAGACGACGCCGTGGGTAGGTCGGACGCGCCGATCGGCGGCCGGACGGCGGCTGGCGGAGCGCCTGAAACGGCGGGGCAGGGGAGGTGACGGGAAATCGCACGCGGGAAGAGGGAGGAGAGATTTGGGGCTTAAATGAAAATATCTTTAAAATTTTGGGTTCAATTGGTATTTATAGCAAAAATACCCCGAAAAATTAATAGCCCCACAAATACATCATGATTCCTTAAAAATCATCTGTTTTCAAAAACTCTCTCTCTAACTCCAAAATCCCCTACCGGTGCTCACCCAGCACCCGAGATCCCGAGACACACCAAAAACCCAACTCTTAGGTTTTACACCGTAATGTGAATACAATCTCAACCTCTGGATCCAACGATCCCAACTACCCAAATAAACGAGCCCAGAAGGCCCAAAACCTCAATTAAACTCCAAATCGCTACGTAAAACCACTTTAGGGATTATTAATACTCCGGGATTAACACCTATAATCCCTGGTCATCACAATATCCCCCACTAAAAGAATTTCGTCCTCGAAATTAGCACTGGTGTATCACGTAACACCCAGGCTACACAACAACATGAAGCCATAACCTCGATTCCTGACCATATCAGAATCGTATTAATAAACGCGAGGATACTTACCTCTCATCAAACTCTGAAACAGAGCGACTTACCAAAACCAACCTATCACCCAAGAGGCAAAACGTACCTCGATGCGAGTCATCCCAAAAGTCAGCCTCATGACTGCAAAACAACCAATACATACGACTGTAGATCGGACAGTCATCCTTCGATCTAATACTACAGTACGAACACGTCCTGAATGACACCTCAACCGTAAGAACGTTGACCTTGTGTCAAACTCTGGAGTGGAGTAGACTTCCAAATCCATCATAACGTCAAAGAGCGTCAGTACAACTCAACGCTAATAATCCAAAAGCAGTTAGTCAACTGAAACTGTAAGGATTCGAATCGCTCCTGATTCTATCGTAGATATCATCCAATGACATCTTTACCAAGACTCACGATGTCTAACATACATCGTTACGAGGGAAACACTAGTACAACCACGGTGTACACATACCAAACCTGGTTTCCACTTTCAAACTTCCTCCATCGAAGGAGTAGTCGCCTTATTGCAACTTAATTTGGGCAACTCACGGCCACAAATTCAAACAAAAGACATCTCACAAGATGTCCACCTCCGGATGTTCCAAGAATCACGTCCTGATCATAAATAACAACCGAGACTCCGCAGAGTTTAAATTTCTTAAGGGGCATACAATAAACCCATTGCATCCTCAACGCTTGTGTCGTCAGCGACACTCAACCAATCCGAAATCCTGTCATCCCTTAAAAATCCTCGGATTTAACAATCCAAACTTGTGAAGGCTGTCGCATAACTCGAAGGAAAACACCAACAAGGGAAATACCTTAACCCTCACAAGAAAATCCCTCTTCAAGGAAGTCAACTAACTTCACGATTATCCCTCATAATCATCGTGCCATGGAGATTCCCAATCTCAAGGTGTTCCATGTCTCACATCAGAGATTTAACCATCCTAAAAAATAGCATAACTCTATGCTTAACAGAGAGGAAATCAATAACTGGCATCCGTATACTCACCGGTATACCTGCCTAAGCACTGATATCGCATGCATACTCAATGCACTCGGCTCGGGTATCTACCACATATCCCTAAGCCCCAAACACAACCGTCAATTCTGAGTCATTCCTTACTCAGTGGAGGATGATAATCGACGATTAATAATACATGGTGTGATTCCCAAAATCAACACCACTTGCACCAACTTACCGAATCTTTCAAAGATTCCCAAATAGGTATAATACTACCTCCTTCCTCGCAAGGGAAGCGCCATCGAACTCGAGATCCACAAGTCTCGAACCATCGTTCGGAAAAACTGGATACAATAACACCCATTGTATCCCAATACACGGGTTCCTTTAGATTGAGTCAATAACAACCTGATGACTCTCTTGTTGGTACTCCAACATCCTGAGCTGTCCCAGACAAGTCTCCAAGATTAAACATAAACGTATACACGTTTCAGTGAGGCATGAACAACCTTAACCTCAATGACATGGTGACTACTAGAGTCCACCACAATCCACATCGTATCACCTTACGATTTGCCAAACTTGGTTCCAAAGAGCAGTATAACGGCTCTAGCAAGCCCCTCGTGGTGCTGCACACACACGGCAGACAAACTGGTCGCTGCCTCTCTAGGTTCACCTCAAACCTACCAATAAGACGGACGTTTCCGCATGGTATATCATACTGTGGAAAGAAAACTCAATAGAGTAGTGGGTCTTTATCCAACATTCCTCTAATGCCGATACACCCTGGACACTCCAATGTCCCTATGTACTTAACATAACCTGATCCTACTCCCTTAGGACCCATCCTACACCCTCAAGGGTGGTGTGACCATGTCTACCACATGTCACATCGACAGAAAGCGAGTAATTTCCTCCATGATTACTCCTGTCGTCAAATCACATGGCCAAAAGCCATTCCAACGAGCATACCTCAAGGGTATCACCACTCGTAAAATGATTACCCCCAAACATAAGCTGCGGTGCAATCACATGTACAGCGCATCCAACCATTCCTCGAGCAACCCGCTCGGTATAAGGGTCACGTCAATCGGTGCCGCACACACCACCTTGTGCTCGGTACTGGCACCCAAGGCATACCACAGAATACGTATACTCAACGCATCGATCATCGTAACGATGATGCATGTCTAATAAGACATCTCCTACACCATCGTCATCGTCATCCTGTGACGACACATGCCAACTCATGGCATCTAAAACATTGTCAACTAGTGACGATACATGTACATCAGCGTATGTCAATCCACTATCATGCTAGTAAAATAGGCATAATAAAACATGTATATCAATGCATGCCAGCAAAAATAAAGCTAATAAAATAGCAATATCTCATACCTCATCGCTAGCAATATAGCGTCATACCTGTCTCCGTCGCTCAATAATAGTGCGTAATCAGCACCCATCGCTCGAAGGCGGCAAAATCCTGTGCTGAGTACATAGCGGCAAAATCCCTCGCTATAGAATCGACGGCATGACACCTCGTCATATAATAAGTGGCATGAAACCTCGCTATACACCTGAGTATGAATCATCGTCCACATAGTAGCGGAAAGAGGCATCGCTATCAATACACCTGGCGGAATGAACCATCGCCAATCAATATAGCGGAATGAACCGTCGCTATAAATACACCTGGCGGAATGAACCATCGCCAATAGATATAGCGGAATGAACCATCGCTATAAATACACCTGGCGGAATGAACCATCGCCAATAGATATAGCGGAATGAACCATCGCTATAAATACACCTGGCGGAATGAACCATCGCCAATAGATATAGCGGAATGAACCATCGCTATAAATACAACTGGCGGAATGAACCATCGCCAATAGATATAGCGGAATGAACCATCGCTATAAATACACCTGGCGGAATGAACCATCGCCAATAGATATAGCGGAATGAACCATCGCTATAAATACACCTCGAATTGAGTCACTTATCAGTAGTGTATTTCAATGCTTCTCACTACTCCATATAAGCGGAATCCTTCCTCGCTTCATATGGACCTTAGTGCAAGCATTGAAATCCTCACTAGGATAACCTGGACTCGTGAAATATCAGTGCATTTCAATGCTTCTCACTACTCCATATAAGCGGAATCCTTCCTCGCTTCATATGGACCTTAGTGTAAGCATTGAAATCCTCACTTTATATTTCACAATATACATATGCAAAACGATGCGTATCAACATGTATCATATCATAATGCACTATCTTATGCATACCTTGATTTACCTTGTGTTAAATGACTAACCACATAATACATGTTGCCGGGATGCCCGTACATATGTATAATCATCATTCCTTTTCGTATTCCTTATTTCCTGTAACCTGCAACCATCAGGGTTAACAATAATAGCCATATACGCTATGCATCAACATTCAATACATAATAAAAACACATTATAAACGTATGGATATGCAATGTCATGACATTCTTCCTCTTTAAATCCATATTTCATCTTGAGCCCTTATCATTAGTACATTTTAATGCTTCTTGCTACTCCATGTAAGCGGGACTCTTCATCGCTTCCAATGGACTTTAGCTTTGCTACTCCATGTAAGCGGGACTCTTCATCGCTTCCAATGGACTTTAGCGTTGCTACTCCATATAAGCGGGATTCTTCATCGCTTCATATGGACTTTAGCGTTGCTACTCCATGCAATGGACTTTAGCGTTGCTACTCCATGTAAGCGGGATTCTTCATCGCTTCCAATGGACTTTAGCGTAAGCCATTAAAATCCTTACTAAGATAACTTTGACTCAGGAAATACACCTCTTATATTTCACAACATGCATATGCAAAAACAATGCATAATAACATATATCATAACCTTAATGCACCACTTTGCATTCATCATGTGTCAACAAGACAACATAAAGTACATGTTACCTCGGAAATATCCCTATTAATGCCATCCTATCGTGTTCCACACGATTCCTGCAACCACAATGGTTAGCAATACCACTTTTCATATCATAATAGCACATAAACAATTTGTTATGTCATACAACATTGATGCCATCATGCATAAATATGTGCTATCAATAACTTCCTAGGCCCTTAACAGCCCCAATGAGCAACCACTGCTCTGATACCACTAATGTAAGGACCCCAAGCCCTTAAACCTTGATTAGTGTATTAACCACTATGTGTGGTACATGCTTTCTATAAAATGTCAATCGGGAAGCTCTGATGATACTTAATCATTGCCTGTCAATTACAAAATTTCCTGTAATACTCAATGTTATAAGATCATCATCCTGACAATAAAAGACTCATATGTTTGCCCTTTACCAACCCCTTGGTGCCACTTTTCACATTGTAAACTTTTATAAAAATTTGGGCAGAGTCTCCCCATAAATAGAGCTATCCCAAAAAAAAAGAGTACAACACATAACAAAATTCCCGGCCAGGGAAAGCATAATACTCAACAGAAAGCAGCAATACAAGTAAATTCCCAGCCAGGGAAGACACCACACATAATACACCAATGACTCTCATATCATTCTAGCAATTCAACCTCTAATTGCATGCAACCTTAAATGAAAGAGAGATAGGCTCATGCCTTTATATACAATCCATATACAAGTATAATCGTGCTCACATGCGAGCATCATGAATATGTATAAATCCTCAGGTGTATATATAGGTACTCTATACGATACCGTGCTCCATCAAGCCCTGGTACCACGATCCTGGGAGTACCTCAAATCAACAGCTCGAGCTCAGCTCCATAGCCATCGATGTACCTGTCCACCTGTCCCAACAGAGACAGCCCCCAACGGGGTGAGCATACCAATACACAAAATCCCATAATCATAATAATAATTCATAATTTACAACAAAGGTAAATGCTAATGAATTTAAATGATACTCCCTGGATGGCAACCTCATCCGGGATTCCGTGTACTGTCCCTGTTCTCACAATCATCAAACTCATCAAACCTCATAAATCAGTAAACCAACACATTGATTTACACATCGCATGCCTGATTCTCAAATATCAATAATGAATGATTCCAAGTTCATATACATGCAAATATAGATATATCAATATCTAATATTGATTTCATAATCTCGCTTTCCATTATACCTAGACATCTCAAATGTCTCATAATGAATACATGATTCTACGAACCTAGACATCTCAATGTCTCACGAAGAATACATGATTCTACAAACCTAGACATCTCAAATGTCTCATAATATAGTCATATAAACCCAGTGCCCCTTATATCATGTAAGAGTCATCCTACTCTAGTGTCACGCACGCTACAAGCTGCGATATCAAGATTTGGGTCATTCCTTGGCCATATCAACATATATGTATAACCATACGCAAAACATTCAATGAAATCAAAACACCTTATGCATTTCACATATATATAGTAATGCTCGTACGTCGCACGTACCTTAAATCTCCGAAGTCCGAGCCAAACCTTGCTCGAGTTCCATGCCCCGAGGAATGATGTGCTAACACGATAAATAATTCACAATTATTTACGAACATGTAACCTATGCTCAAGCACACCCATATCCCTCAAAATATTGTCAACACACGACAATTATCCTCTTAAAAGACCCGGGGCAGGGTACATGCAGGGAAGGAAATAAATGAGACAATATCGAAATTTGTTCAAGAATGCCCTACAAAAATCGAACCCTAATCTCACAATTTCGAACCCAATTAAATACCATAATTCATCTAAAATGTCAATTAAGCTATCCAAGCAAGAATCAACATCCCTTGACAAAAACCCCCAAATTTTCGAATTCAACCCCCTTAAAATCGAACCCAAACAAGCCTTTAAATCCCAACTCTTAAAATTCTTCAAATTCGAACCATAACTTCTCAATTCGATCTCAATCAAGCATCATAATACACCTAAAACATGCAATAATCGATCCATTGCACGAATTAACACCCCTGCCAAAAACCCCCAAAATTCGAACCAAACCCTACCAATTTTCGAAAATAATTTCGAACCAAAACCACCGAATTTAGTAGGGAATAACATGAGAGGGATGCAAAATGGGTAAGGGAGGCTACCCAACGAAATCGGAAGCAAAATCAAACGAAAATCGAAGAACCCTAGAAATTGGGGATCGACGCTTACCTGCAAAATCCGAACGAGAAACGCGACGAAACCTTCAATTGACGGAGGGGAAAGGAGCGCCTCGCCGAGACGACGCCGTGGGTAGGTCGGACGCGCCGATCGGCGGCCGGACGGCGGCTGGCGGAGCGCCTGAAACGGCGGGGCAGGGGAGGTGACGGGAAATCGCACGCGGGAAGAGGGAGGAGAGATTTGGGGCTTAAATGAAAATATCTTTAAAATTTTGGGTTCAATTGGTATTTATAGCAAAAATACCCCGAAAAATTAATAGCCCCACAAATACATCATGATTCCTTAAAAATCATCTGTTTTCAAAAACTCTCTCTCTAACTCCAAAATCCCCTACCGGTGCTCACCCAGCACCCGAGATCCCGAGACACACCAAAAACCCAACTCTTAGGTTTTACACCGTAATGTGAATACAATCTCAACCTCTGGATCCAACGATCCCAACTACCCAAATAAACGAGCCCAGAAGGCCCAAAACCTCAATTAAACTCCAAATCGCTACGTAAAACCACTTTAGGGATTATTAATACTCCGGGATTAACACCTATAATCCCTGGTCATCACAGAGCGCGGAGGGAATTGGCAACAGATGCTCGGACTTCAGTGGCCAGCTCGATCTGCTCTTTTCTCAGGCTGTTCTTATAAGTGGCTTGCTGAGAAAACAGATCATTCAGTCCTCGCTGAAGTCTGCTTATACTGGCTGTCATCTTCTCTTTGAATGAATCAAAGTCCAAAGCTGTAAGCCTCTGACCTTGATGAACTTCTAGAACACGTTGAGAGAGTGACATGCAGTTGTCAGAGAAATGCTGGAGAGTCCGTGCCAGTGATGGAGGTGCATCAGATAGCCGGCTGGGAGAGTGATCTGATGATGATAGTGCAGGATCATCTTCTTCAGCAATCGGCATAATGGAAGATATGGCAGCCTGATGACTTTCGGATCGGATCAGGGTGACCAAATCCGAAGAAAATTCTTGAATGAAGGCCATATCTTCATCTGATTGTCCCGGAGGAGTGCTGGGACTGAGAGGCTCCTCAATTTGTAAAGCTGCAACAACTGTAGACACCACTAAATCCGGATCGACGAAGTCTGGTGCGTCAATTGTTGCAAGTGCTGTGGTTGGACTGATTTGTGCACGGGAGGCTGATGACCCCAAAGGAATAGATGTTATTGGAGAGTCCAACAACACATTCAATGGTTCATCATCTGTAGCAGATGGAGCATTAGGCAATGGCTGCTCCGCTGTCTGATCTGGTGGCTGATCTGGTACTAGCTCTGCAGTCTGAGCTGTTGCTTGATCTACAGTCTGATCTGCGGCTGGTTCTGCAGGCTGCGCTGCTGGCTGATCTTCAGTCTGGTCTGCTGCCCTAGAGGGAATAACCTCAACGAAAGGTTCTGCCAGAGATTTGCTTGCAGAAGGATGATCCGGGCTGGTTGCTGGAGTGGATACACTGATCTTCTGTCGTTGAAAATGGACAGCTAAGTGTCCATCTCTAATTGAGCAATAACAACCCCATCATCTCTGGCAGTTGGAGCATTTGGATCGAAGTTCTCTTTCTTAGCAGCTAGGAGCAGAGTGGCCAGTCTGAATCTTTGAATTGCCGTAAATAGCTCTTTGCGCTGCACGGCAAGCCGAACATCATCGGTCTCTGTTCCTTTCAGACCTTCCTCTTCCATCTTCTTCAGTCTGCTCAACTTTCCGAAGAACATCTCAATGTGGTTGATAGTCCGGTACTGGACGTATTCATCAAAGACCACAATGAGTGCCTTCACATTCTCATCAACATCCTCCATAGCAATGTCGATGGCTGTCTGCGCTGCAGATTTGGGTTTAGAGGAGAGGGGTTCGGAGAGAATGGCTTTTCCCTTGCCGGTGGAGGAAGGGGACTTGATCCTTGATTGGGTATAATCTCCCAACCCAGTGATAACTATCCCTTTGACCACGGGAATGGCAGAGGGAAGTCTAACGGTGACTTTGGGTGCAGGGGTTGAAGCTTGTGAAGGTTGGGTGGAAAGTTGGGGTGCAGGGGTGGCTTTAGTTGGTGGCAATATGGGTAAGGCTTTTGGTTTGGTAATCTGGGTTCTTGGCTTTTTGGGAAGTGGCTTGGTTGGTGGCGAGGGAGCAGACTGAGTTTCTTCAGAATCAGTCTGGATGGTTAGCTTTTGCTTGACCCGAGGTTTGCGCGCAACCCAAGTGTAATCGCTATAACGTATAATCCAGTTCTGCACTCTCGAACAAAGCATATTGATATACGACATCGTTTTATTCGAGATCATGTTGGCAAAAAGGGGGAAAAGAAGAAAGACTTCAAGCCTCCTCAAACTTCAAGAAAATAGCAGTCTCGTTGATTAAATTTTTAGACTGACTGTATGCGAATTTTTTATCAATAAAAATCTTTCTTTATTAAGTCCTTGTTCACTCGAGCTGATGGCATCATTCAACAAAATTCCTATGTTCTCAAAAGAAGACTATGATGACTGGAGAATCAGAATGCAAGCTCATCTGGCAGCTCAGGATGACGATATGTGGTTCGTTATCACTGATGGACCAATGAAGATTCTAAAAATAAATACAGCAGTCGCCATTACTGGTGGTGAACCACAAATGGTAGAGAAAGACAGATCCCTCTGGACGAATGAGGAAAGAAAGAAGGCAAATCTCGACAACGTTGCCAAAGACATCTTGTTCAAGACATTGGACAAGAACATGTTCAGCAAAATCAAAATGTGCTCTACTGCCAAAGAAATTTGGGAGAAGATAGCACAGCTATGCGAAGGCAACGACCAGACCAAAGAAAACAAGCTGACTGTTGCTCTTCAAAGATTTGAGGGCATAAAGATGAAGAGTGGAGAAACTCTAAATGAGTTTATGAAAGAGTCACTGGCATCATAAATGAACTGAATGGTCTGGGGAAGGAATATTCTAACAGAGAGATCGCTCTGAAAGTTATGAGAGCTCTGCCAAAGGAATGGGATGTTAAGACCATTGCCATGAGGGAATCAAAAGATCTTAACAAGGTTGAACTTCATGATCTGTTTGCAGATCTTAAGGCCTATGAGTTTGAACTGATAAGCAGAGGTGAAGCAGAGCCATTCATCTCTCAACCAAACAAGGCCCTGGCAGCCATTCCAGACCAGATCGCCTCAACATCAGACCGATCCGCTGAACAGATAAGTAATGATGCTATGTCATTATTTATCAAGAAATTCGGTAAATTCATGTCTAAGAATAAGAGGAACTTCAAACCCTCTCATCATTATAAATCAAGAAAAGATGATGCTGTTAACGATCAGGCTTGCTACAATTGTGGTAAGACCGGACATTTTATTGCAGATTGCACCAGACCGAAGAAAGAAGAACGGAAAGACAAGCATCGTGATGATAGGAAGAAGAAGCACTACAAAGACCGCAAGAATCATGGAAAATCCCAAAAAGTCCTAGTAGCTGAAGAGGGAAACAGCAAATGGGCTCAGACAGACTCAGACTCGGAAAGCTCTGAATATTCTTCCAGCGAAAGTGAAGAAGATATTCAATGTCTTATGGCAGACGAAGAGATGAGTCATACAGACGAGGTATATGATCTGTCTTTGCTTGTTCTTCGCCCTTCTCAAACTTGACTGCAGCCAGAGTAGTAGAAGTAGGCGGAGCACTCTTGGACTTCAGCAGTGCGAGCCCTTTGGAGTTTAGAATCTTGAAGGGACTGAGAGCGGACTGCTTTCCCAGCTCGATGTCTAAGGACTACAGTAGCTTGCTGAGAGGAACAGCAAAGCATACGGCCTGTTTTGATGCAATCACCATTTCCATCAGAACTCCAAAAAGAATCACCGACCAGTTCATCTTCTGTCCGGATACAATAGCCGCCATAGCCCTGAACTTCTCTGTGGTTACAGCGTCAAAACTTCCTGCTTTGCCCAAAAGAGGTTTGCCAACGATTTCGCACAGCACCTGGAAATGAAAAAGCATTTCCTTCTTCTTAAACGAGGGTTGCAGGCGGTGGCCAAAAATAGAAATCTTCCCTTGAAGAGCTGAGAGTGACGCTTGAGGAATCTGTCCAAATTCTGTTAGTCTGGAATTGGTGAGGCCAAAGGTTTTGGCCAGCGTCATCGGCGAGATCTCAAATGATTTGCCCTTGACAGTAGTGGATATTGATGTATTCTGGGAGACGGCATTGGCGAATAGTTCGCGGATTTCAGATTCATAAACAACTGTGCCACACTCCAGAAAGTTCCTCAGGCCAGATGATTCCAAAGCTCGGAAGATGGACACCATCTCTGCATCTTCTGCCCTGTAAATGTCATTAAACTCAACGGAGAGAGAGTTGTGAGTAATGGTAGCCATTGGAATGAAGGTAAAAGAGTGCGAAGATTTAGGAAAGTGAGAGAATAAGAAAACAGATAGCGGTAAGTTGTAAAAAGTGAAAGGAGATGAAATGTTCAGCCCCCTAAATATGAGAGAGAAGACACGTGTCTTTATCTCGATGACTGATAAAAAGAAATTCAAAATAAACGGTCAGGATAACAGATAGATAAGGCGGTTAAAATGCGATCAGTCCGGGCTGTTTTTGTTATAAAAAATTTATTGACCAGACAGATCATAGGATAACATCAGATTGACATGGATCGGTCTGAAAGTTCGGGCCGGTCTGTGTCTTTCTGAACATTGTATTATCGATCTGTGGCAACAAAAATCTTTAAGAGCGAATGTAAGAAAACATCTAAATTATTAAGATAAGTCAATTAAACCAAGAATTTGATGGAAATAATTAAACTTAGCCTCTGGGAGCGGTTTGGTGAAGATGTCTGCTGCTTGCTGCTCTGTTGAGATGTGCTCGATTCGAATTTCCTTTTTGCCAACATGATCTCGAATAAAATGATGTCGTATATCAATATGCTTTGTTCGAGAGTGCAGAACTGGATTATACGTTATAGCGATTGCACTTGTGTTGTCGCAAAATATCGGAGAGTCAACAGCTTGGATGCCATAGTCTTTGAGCTGGTGTTGAATCCAGAGCATTTGAGCGCAACAGCTTCCAGCGGCTAGATACTCTGCTTCAGCTGTAGATGTGGCAATTGATGTCTGCTTTTTACTGAACCAAGAGATCAATCTTTCACCTAGAAATTGACATGTTCCACTGGTGCTTTTACGATCAATCTTACACCCAGCGTAGTCTGCGTCTGAATATCCGATCAAGCTGAAGTTTGAATCTTTGGAGTACCAAAGACCAACGTTCTGAGATCCTTTTAAGTATTTCAGAATACGCTTGGCAGCAATAAAGTGTGATTGCTTTGGTTCTGATTGAAATCTGGCGCACATACAGACTGAGAACATAATATCAGGCCAGCTCGCTGTAAGATACAATAGCGATCCGATTAGTACTCTATACATGGTTACTTCAACTGCCGTTCCCCCTTCATCTTTGTCTAACTTGATTGTTGGACTCATTGGAGTTGATGCAGTTGATCATGTTTCCATTCCAAATCTCTTGAGGAGCTCTTTGGTATACTTGGTCTGGTTGATGAAAATACCATTGTTGAGCTGTTTTACTTGGAGACCCAAAAAGAATGAAAGTTCTCCCATCATGCTCATCTCAAACTGTCCCTGCATTAACTTAGAAAATTTCTCGCACAATTTGGGGTTAGTTGACCCAAAGATTATGTCATCAACGTAAATCTGAACTAATAAGGTATGTTCCCCCTTAATAAATTTAAAGAGAGTTTTATCTACTGAGCCGATCTGAAAATCATGGTTCAGCAGAAATTGAGATAGAGTGTCATACCAGGCTCTTTGAGCTTGTTTCAGACCATACACTGCTTTATTCAGTAGATACACATGATTGGGATACAAATGGTTCTGAAATCCAGGTGGTTACTCAATGTAGACTTCTTCCTGAAGCTTTCCATTAAGAAAAGCGCTCTTGACGTCCATCTGATACACTTTGAAGTCTTCAAAGGCAGCATATGCAAGAAAGATTCGGATAGCTTCAAGTCTGGCGACTGGTGCAAATGATTCATCAAAGTCGATTCCTTCTTCTTGTCTGAATCCTTGTGCCACCAGTCTGGCTTTGTTTCTAACCACAGTTCCATCTGCGTCCAGCTTATTTCTGAAGACCCATCTGGTTCAAATAACAGGCAGATCGCTTGGTCTGGGGGTTAGACTCCAAACTTGATTTTGTTCGAATTGATTTAGCTCTTCTTGCATGGCCTTAATCCAGTTGAAATCAGTCAGAGCTTCATCGATCATCTTAGGTTCCAGAGTTGAGATGAAAGTAGCATGTGTGAATTCATCCATCATCTGTCATCTGGTTCTGATCGGTGCAGAGGGACTACCAATCACTACATTAGGTGGATGCTTCTTAGCCCATCGATAGCTTGACTCTGGATTGTCTGGTCCGGTCGGATGAGTAGTAGCAGCATGATCAGCATCTGCTTTAACATTTGAGTGAAGAACATCCGGATCAGCTCGATCTGAAGAAGCTTCAATGCCTTGATCCGGTCTGTCTGGTACTTCTGGTTTTGGTGGATTGTCTCTTGACCTGTTAGCTACAATCTCATTATCACTGTTAGCTTCGAGATGGATATTTTCCTTCTGATTTTGAATTGATTCTTTGTTGCCCTCAACACATAAAGATTCATCAAAAACTACATGAACAGATTCTTCTACAGTTAAGATACGATTATTGAAAATTCTATAAGCTTTACTAGTTGATGAATATCCCAAGAATATTCCATTATCTGACTTAGCTTCAAATGCTGTAAGATGATTCTTACCATTGTTATGAACGAAGCATTTGCAGCCAAAAAATGAAAGTGAGAAATAGATGGTCTGTTACCAGTCCATATTTCATATGGAGTAAGGTTCAGCTTCTTGTTGATCATAGACCGATTTTGAGTGTAGCAAGCAGTGTTTACAGCTTCTGCCCATAACTTTTGCGAAATACCAGAATCAGCAAGCATTGTTCTTGCTGCTTCGGAGCGTTCTGTTTCTTCGCTCTGCAACTCCATTCTGTTGAGGAGTTCGAGCGGCTGAAAACTCATGCTTGATTCCATGATCTTCTAGAAAGGATTCAAGATTCTGATTTGAAAATTCAGTGCCTTTGTCACTGCGAATCCTGTCTATGCTGGATGATTTCTCATTCTGAGTGCGTTTCAGCAGCTTGATCAACTTTGGACCGGTCTGATCTTTACCTTTGAGTTATCTCCGAAGATAATCTTTGGTCCAGTACATTCTGTGACTTCAGACAGCAGCTCGATGTTTCCAGTCATGTGACGAGAACACCCACTGTCCAAATACCAGTCTGATGCGAGTTTCTTCGGTACCTGTCATCAAATATAAGTATTGTTGGTACCCAATCCTATTTGGGTCCAGAACGGATTAGCCCTTTGGGAACCCACACCTGTATCAGCTTCAATGGCTTGTGTGTGTAAGGTGTGCTGTGTGATGGTCTGTTTCGATGTTGTGTGTGATAATGTGTGCGCTGTGGAAGCCTTTGATTCTCATAAGGTAGTCTATATCTTCATTGAATCGGTTTTGAATTATAGTAATTGTATTGTCTTCCTTGCCTCAGATCTTGCACCTTTGGATTTGGTCTGATAGACGCAAATCTTGCTGGTGCCTTTTCTTTGGCTTGGTCAACATAACCAATCCCTTTTCTCAGATTTTGATTCACGTAAGAGACTCCCGTTTGAATTTTAGGTGCTTCAGTCTCATATACTGTGCTGGATTTAACAAATGTCATTTGTTTGACTTGGTTCTTTACCAGCAGCAGCTCAGATTCATCTTTGATGCATTCTTTGGTGTCAAAGCCTATGCCGGTGAAATCACCGACGTTTCTTTGAACCTCTTGTAATTCTTCCAAAGATGTTCTGGATTTTGTCCATGTTTTGAATATATGAGAAAGCTTAGCATTTTGTGTGCTAATTCTCTTATTTTCTTCATGGAGCTGATCATAGGAGATTTTCAGCTTATTCAGCTCGATCTTTAGATTATTGTACTCACCCTGCTCAGAGCAGCTTGGTTTATTGTGCTCATCTATTAGATTACTGGCATTAGCTTTATTTTTCTCAAATGATTCAGCTAAGATCCTATAATCATTAGCCATGTCTTGCAGTGCGGACATGAGCTCTTCTCGTGTAAATTCATTTGAGTCAAGATCATATACCTCGTCTGTCTGACTCATCTCTTCGTCTACCATAAGACATTGAATATCTTCTTCGCTTTCGCTGGAAGAATATTCAGAGCTTTCCGAGTCTGAGTCTATCTGAGCCCATTTGCTGTTCCCTCTTCAGCTACTAGGACTTTTTGGGATTTTCCATGATTCTTGCGGTCTTTGTAGTGCTTCTTCTTCCTATCATCACGATGCTTCTCTTTCCGTTCTTCTTTCTTCGGTCTGGTGCAATCTGCAATAAAATGTCCGGTCTTACAACAATTGGTATCAGAGCCAAGGTCGCGTGTTCGATTCCCATGAGTTGCACAGAGTGCAATTATTGGGGGAGGGATTGTTGGGGTTCAACAATTGCCTCTGCTTTGTGATCGGTCGAACACATGGCGCTTGTGCCAGTGTATGGTTGAAAAGATTGATGTCGCGCCATTACCCTTAACTATAGTTATTGGTAAGCGGTAAGCGCTCGATCCAACAATATGTATTCTGATATTGATAATTTAGATTTATTTTCGGAGTTAAAGAAGTTTCAAAGGTAGAATTAAGGAGTCAATTGAAATACTAAATTTAGTAAAAGAACTTTATTATTTTCCCAACAGTTTTATAGTATAGGGATTATTACTTACTATACCATTTATAGTTGCATCTGCAGAAAGAAGTTATTCAAAACTAAAGATTAAAAAAAATTATTTACGGACAACTATCTCCTAAGATCGATTAATTGGACTAACACTTCTAACAATTGAAAATAAGTTTATTGGCTAAACTTGAACAAAATTTTAATAAGTAATTTTACATAAAAAAATGTAAGAAGTAAGTTTTAAATTAAATATTCATTTTATTTATTTTTTCAGTAAAGGTCTAATTTTATAAGTTGCATAAGGCCTCCAAAAGTTTAAGCCACCCCTGGTCTATGCCAATGAAATGAATGAAGTAAGATGTGCAAAGTAAAACTGCACAAGATTTTTATGGAAGTTCAAAGTTAATGCATCCAGTTCTTCGTCTCCACTTCATTCTTTTCAGGAAGGTACTACACTATAATACAACAGTATACAATCCCCTTAGACCATGTTCACTTTTATGGCCTAAACTCCTAGCACACTTCATAATCAGAACTCGCCTGATGAATACAATGTTATTCACTCACTAATACAAAATAATTCTTTGAAATACTTCGAGTGATTCTTGTGCAGCACTCTCAAACCTTGACTGTTCAGATACGAGAGTAAACTGTGATGCTCTTAAATGACTTCTTAGATTTGTAATAAATTGGTCGGGTGTATTGAATGCTGATTCAATCGTGTATAACGATCTGTAAAAAAAGTCCTTCAAGCATATATGACTCTGAGTTATTTATACTTGAGCATTTGCAAAGTAATTTTTACCATTTTTTTGGTTATGGGGTACGATTCTGTTGAGGTCGTACATGCACCTGACATTTCTTTTGTTTTATTGTCAAATCCGTCAACAAAACGGCTTGTAAATCTGGCATTCTTTGTGCTCTGCAGAATAATACCATTGATAGTGTACTATCTGCTAGTTATCTGATCTTGCCTTGCACTTTGCTAGTCTGCAGAGTCTGCTAGTCGGCCTCCAAACTTAGCTACATTCCGAAGTCTGCTTCCTTGAACTAAGCTGGCCTAAATCGTCCTGTCTTGGATCCTATTTGTCTTGATTGATCTGGTTTTTGACTAAGCTCGAAGCATCCTTGAATCCTTTATATGCATAGCATCTCCTTTTTATGTTAGCTATTTTTGTAATCACAAAAACATAATTATTCCTGTTGGGATATGCCCTAAGACAACTCATTAGATGATTGTTTATGACATACAATGTATTATGATTTTGTTAATGGCAATTCATTATTATATATTATTCGAGTATCTGTGTAACATGAATTAATATATAAGTTAATGTCCTTAGAATAATATCGTATTGTTCTTAAACATTGTCCCTAGTCAAGTATTATCATGAATCGGGATAATGATAATGCATTGAGATTAGTATGTTTTGATTGATGAATTGTTCATAGATATCAGATATCAAATCAACACATGGGTGCATGTTAGAGAACGATGTACTGGACATACCCACCATGAGAATGCTACATGGATAGTTATATGAACGTCATAAGCAATTCTCATAGTGATAATAATGTATGTAATCCTTACGACTTGAGATCACCAGAGATCCCAACATAAGGAGTCATGTATCTTGATATTGTCAAACATTACCTGTAACATGGTAAACTATAAAGACAATCATTGGATACATCACGAATTATGTAGAGGGATGTTGAGTGATCAAGAAAGGATTTGTCCCTCCTATATAACAGGAGAAGTGTTCGGGCCCTTGATCAAGTAAGACTAAAATGCATGGCCATGCTCGAATGAGTCGATATGTGATATCAAGCTTATTCGTTTATTCTAGTTCTGCTTGGGGATCAAGAAATAGAAGATTGAATATACGAGTATGACTATTCCATGACTCGTGTTCAATCTAAACACATTGGACAAAGGGATTAAGTTACATGGTTAATATTATCACAGGCTGTATGTTATGTCGAGTCAATGACATTCTTGTAATTTGGGTAGCCTTGATGTGTTGCTAGATACCGCTAATTGCTTGTGACATAAAATTAGATTTTATGTCGCTGCCAACATTGCAAGATCCTATCGGATCACACAAAAGATTAAATCGATAAAGGAAAATAAAATTCATTGGATGAATTAATTTAACTAAGAAGAGTCTTAATTATATATTATATATATGTGTGGATTTAATTAAATGTTGGTTATGGGCCAAATGGATTTTAAAAGCCTTTAATTAATCCATGTATTAGAGATATAAGAGTTTACTTAAGGTTTGAGTTGGCAGGAAGATAACACAATTCATATAACCTAAAAACAAAGAGCCACGGCCGCCGCTCGTTCGAAGCACTCGGCCACCGGCGCCTTGATCTTTGATCGCTTTTATATTAAACAATTAATTCCAATGTAGCGATTTTATACCGCAAGTGCACGGTTGTCAAGTTTTAGTATAGTAAATGAAGAACAGGTTGTCGAACCCACAGGGACTAGTAGTAATTACCACGTTCGATTAGAATTACTATATTTAACCTACGATTATGGAATGATTATCAAACTAAATTGACTTAAGCACAAAAATTAACCTAAACAGCAGTGATGGATAATTTAAGAGAAATTATAAACGAATTATCAAGACGTCGGTTCACCCATGTAATCCCCCAAAAGTTGTCTATTAATTAAGATTCAATGTTCTATATTCTAGGGTGACGAGTTTTCCTATTTCATTCGTTATACCTTGGTCCGGTTATAAAAAGTCTAGCATTAATCTACAATAAACCACTCCCGTGTCTTTATTGAATGATTAATACCGAAAAACGCTTCGTGTAAACTACTAGCCTTCGATTTTGGTAAATCTATTGCTATCACACGTGTGCTAGATTTTACTTGGTCCGTCTCAACCTAAAACCCACGGCCTAATTTACTACGTCGTATCGTAATCTCCTATGGTCAATTTAATTACAATTACCAATATCATGCAAAAGGTAGCTAAACTTTTACAAGCATTAAAAACATAAATTATGCGCAAAGATCATAGAAATTAAATCAAAACCGTTAATTAACTCAAGGGTTCAAACATGGGATCCCCTATGTCTTGACAAATATCTTAGCCAACAACCATAATAAAATTATAAAGCAAAAACATGTCTATAAAAAAATTTAACATCACAATCTGAAATAAAAATAATCAAGTTCAGAAATACTAAGATAACGAGGATGTCGCTCCGTTCTTTCGTTCCTTACGTTGCTCTTGCTCTTCAATGATTTGTGGTCTTTCTTTGGATGGAGGAGTGGCTGCTAGGTTTCAGAAAATGTGTGCAAAAAGTCCCCAAAAACGTCTGAAAATCTTCTATAAATAGTGTGGAGGAATTTTGCAAAGTTTGGACACAAAATCACCAAGTAGGAAACAAAATCTCGATTTTTCAGGGTTTGGCGATCGATCTTCGTC
Organism: Haberlea rhodopensis; assembly: GCA_907163345.1. Taxonomy (NCBI): domain Eukaryota; kingdom Viridiplantae; phylum Streptophyta; class Magnoliopsida; order Lamiales; family Gesneriaceae; genus Haberlea; species Haberlea rhodopensis. Next base: position 1,487,275 of record CAJQUN010000090.1, on the reverse strand, counting down.
AGTTGCCGATCGATCGCGGGAACATTCTGGGCACAATAACCAAATTTTTCATATCCACGATCGATCTTCGTCATTTGGCGATCGATCGCGGAAATATGGCGATCGATCTTCGTCATTGCCGATCGATCGCAGACCTCAAATCTCCAATCTTGCGATTTGGTCCCTCCTTTTCCAGATTTGCTCAGTTTGGTCCTTTTTCAGCATTTTTAAGCCCATTTCATCCAGTTTTATGCATTTGGACCTAGATTCCTGAAATATACAAATATATACCAAAACGTGTAATATTTTCTAGGAATCACTACAAAAACACCCCTAATCATATATCAAATTAAGTGTAAAAATCACACTTATCAACTCCCCCAAACTTAAGCTTGATCGTCTCGAGCAAGAAATAAAATCAAACAGTAGAGTTCAATATTAAAGATTCAAGTAAACCACTTCGCAGTCAATCATGTAACTCAGACATCTCACTTACAGACGAACAAGAATCAATCAGAAAGTTTAACAAGTTGTTTTTCTCTTAGATCAAGCAACACGTCGCCAACTCATGTGTGATATTGTCACTTTCAAGTTTCATGCAATTTCATAGATCAAATCATGCTAGTCAATGAAAAGTAAGATTATCGTTGAGCACCCCTTAGTCCTATTTTCAAACAGCTTCTGCACTAATGTAGTCACTCCCCAGACTTGGATCAATAGGTCTTTTTAAGATTGTAGTGTTAGGCCTAGGTGTTGGCTTCAAAGAAAAGATAGGATAGCACAAAGAAGAGAGTATAAGCATGTAATGTTCATATTTCTAGCACAAAAATGAGCTTCTCTTCTTTTTCTTTTAGCCTTGGCCACTTTGGGTCTTATTTAATCACTTTTTCTCAAGGCTTTATCTATCTTTTTCTTTTCTCATTCATCATTTTTTTTTTCAATAATAAGCTCATCCAAATGTAGCAATTCATGTGCATCCAATGAGAATCATTATACTCCCTTTGGGTAAGGATAATTCTTTTCAATTTAAGCTCAAAAAGGTGGGTATAATAAGTTGCCAAAAAAAAAACAATTGTTGAATGGGGGCTAATAGTATGTTAAACATACTCCATTCCTTTGCAATTAGGCTCAAATTGGGACACTATAGATTGATAAAATACATGGTAAGCTTGAAAGGCTCAAACGGTCCAATGATCGCCTAGATCATTTCCAAGTCGAGTTTATAACTATAAAATTTCGCTTCAAAGTGTCATCATCAAATAGTTTCTAAGGTACTCTAAGATGCTCAAAAACAATTCATTAAGTTCACAAAAAAATTTCACTACTACAAGTGCAATTCACAAGATTGTTACTCAAATGTGCTCAAAATATTCCTCATCTTTGACATGCTACTCAAAACAAGATATTCACAAACAAGTCTTATAATCATCAAAACTCAAGTTGACATGCATAGTGAGATTAATATCATCATGGAATAGAGACCACTACTATGATTTATTATTATCTTACTAATTGAACTCATTTTCAAGAAAATTTTTGTTGGTGCTCAATAAACGATCCAATTCCAAATAAGAAGCATGACACAGTAATGCACTCCCCCAAACTTAATTCAAGCATTGTCCTCAATGTACTAGGCATGGAGAATAGGAAAAAGCAGTTACCGTTGACAACGACCGTCAGTGATCGTTGTCCAATTCCTCGTTAGTTCATGGGGTATAGTGTTGGAACACATTACATCACGCATGGAGTCTCACCAAAATCAAAAACAAAACAAACCAAAATAAACTACAACAAAGCAAAGGGTCAAGAAAGAGTTCTTGATTTATAGTCCCAAGCTGGACTTATTACCAATATCGCTTTAACATTTCGGAGTATGTGGATTAGTGTCATCCACGTTGCAGTGCCTTAACCGCTGATCATTTACCACGTAAGTGCCTAGAATAGGATCAATTACCTTAATTGCTCCATGCGGGTATATCTTGGTAACAGTGAATGGTCCAACCCATGAAGCCTTTCGCTTGCTTCCAGTAGCCAAGAATGGGCGTCCCAGGATCAATGGCATTCTCACATCCTCCTCCATATCCAGCACTAGGAAATCCACCGGGAAGGTGAATTGATCTATCTTTACTGGTACATCTTCAATGATTCCTAGTGGGTAGGTGATAGACTTGTCTGCCATTTGCAACACTACCCTCGTGGGCTTCGGCTCTCCTAATCCAAGTCTCTGAAAAATAGACAAAGGCATCAAATTCACACTAGCACCCAAATCACATAATGATTTAATAGAAGAAATAGGCTCAACAGTGCAAGGAATGGAGAAACTCCCTGGATCTTTTAACTTCGTGGCCAATTTCTTTTACACCATAGCACTACATTCCTCAGTCAAAAAGACAGTCTCGTGCTCTCCCAATTTCTGCTTCTTAGACAACATTTTCTTTAAGAATTTGGCACAATTAGGCATTTCTCGTAAAGCATCAATAAAAGGTATATTGATATGCAAATTCTTAAGCATGTCTAAAAATTTGGCAAAGTTTGAATCAACCTTCGCCCTATTAATTGCTGCAGGGAATGGGAGAGGAATGTGTACCTTTTCTTGTGGTGAGATCGGTATAGTGGCTCCAATGGACTTACCCTTGTTGCACGGTTGCTCCTTCTCCTCTTGCTTCATTGAAATCTTTTCCGTTTCCTTCTCGGCACCAAGTTCCTTTCCATTCCTCAAGGTCACGGCATTGGCTTGCTCCCTTGGATTCTTCTCGGTGTCACTCGGCAGAGTTCCTTGTGCTCTTCCGGCCAAGATGGTTGCCAATTGTCCGACTTGAGTTTCCAAATTATTGATACATGCATCTTGGTTACTCATCCTTGTCTCAGTAGATGATATAAACTTGACAAGTAATTCCTCCATGCTCGGCTTTGGTTGGTAAACCGGTTGTGGTTGGGGGTTCAAAACATTCTTTTGGTCGGACCAAGAGGAATTTGGATGATTCCTCCACGGTTGGTTATAGTTGTTGGAGTAAGAATTACCCTGTTGTGGCATGTTTCCTACAAAGTTAGCATTTTCAGTAGATTGCACAAAAGGATTACCTGCCTGGCATTCCGTGCTGTGATGGTTGCCTCAACACAAATCACATATGACCACTTGAGCTTGCATCGATGTCATGCTCAAGCCATCCATTTTCTTATTCAACGCCTCCAATTGAGCTTTTATTGCTGTTACCTCATCAACTTGGTGCACACCAATCGGTCTTTTGGGCACATTCCTTTCGGACTGCCACTGGTAACTGTTGGATGCCATCTCTTCCAAGAGTGTGAAAGCTTCCTCAGGTGACTTTCTCATAATGGTACCTCCTGCTACTGCATCAATCATGGATCTATTAGCAGAATATAAACCATTGTAAAATGTTTGTACCTGAAGCCAAATCGGAAGGCCATGATGTGGGCATCTTCGAAGTAGATCCTTGAAGCGCTCCCACGCTTCATATAGAGTCTCCGGATCATGTTGCACGAATGTGGTGATATCATTGCGCATCTTAGCTGTCTTGGAAGGGGGAAAGTATTTTGATAAGAATTGTTGCGCCATCCCCTCCCAGGTAGTGATCGATCCTGCAGGCAATGAATTTAACCAACTCTTAGCTTTATCATTTAAAGAAAAGGGAAAGAGTCGTAACCTGATGGCGTCGTCAGTGACGCCATTGTGCTTGAATGTGTCGCATATCTCCAAAAAGTTGGAGATATGAGCATTAGGATCGTCAGTAGGCGATCCTACGAATTGCACTGAATGTTGAATCATGTGAATTATGGCAGGCTTGATCTCGGAGTTATTAGCCTGAATCCTTGGTCTAGTGATGCTAGACATGGTGCCTTGAAAAGATGGTTGTGCATAATCCATCATGGACCTTGTTATTGGCACTTCATCATTGTGTTGTTCACCATTCCCTCGATTATTCTCAGCCATATCTCTAGTTTCTTTCCGAAGTCTTCTGCTAGTTCGCTCAATCTCTAAGTCAAGTGGCTCTAATATAGGTTTGTCACTTCGTAGCATGCACTACAAAGACAACTCCCTGCAAAATTCAACACAACGAAGGAACAACAGTGGTGAAATCGTATAAACCGCAATAAAAGTAAAAATAAAAAAATATGGCTAAATTATAGTCAACTAATCTCCTATGATATTACTTAAACTAGTCCCCGGCAACGGCGCCAAAAACTTGATCGCTTTTATTTTAAACAATTAATTTCAATGTAGCGATTTTATACCGCAAGTGCACGGTTGTCAAGTTTTAGTATAGTAAATGAAGAACAGGTTGTCGAACCCACAAGGACTAGTAGTAATTACCACGTTCGATTAGAATTACGATATTTAACCTACGATTATGGAATGATTATCAAACTAAATTGACTTAAGCACAAAAATTAACCTAAACACCAGTGATGGATAATTTTAAGAGAAATTATAAACGAATTATCAAGACGTCGGTTCACCCATGTAATCCCCCAAAAGTTGTCTATTAATTAAGATTCAATGTTCTATGTTCTAGGGTGACGAGTTTTCCTATTTCATTCGTTATACCTTGGTCCGGTTATAACAAGTCTATCATTAATCTACAATAAACCACTCCCGTGTCTTTATTGAATGACTAATACCGAAAAATGCTTCGTGAAAACTACTAGCCTTCGATTTTGGTAAATCTATTGCTATCACACGTATGCTAGATTTTACTTGGTCCGTCTCAACCTAAAACCCACGGCCTAAGTTACTATGTCGTATCGTAATCTCCTATGGTCAAGTCAATTACGATTACCAATATCATGCAAAAGGTAGCTAAACTTTTACAAGCATTAAAAACATAAATTATGCGCAAAGATCATAGAAATTAAATCAAAACCGTTAATTAACTCAAGGGTTCAAACATGGGATCCCCTATGTCTTGATATCTTAGCCAACAACCATAATAAAATTATAATGCAAAAACATGTCTTTAAACAAATTTAACATCACAATCTGAAATAAAAATAATCAAGTTCAGAAATACTAAGATAACGAGGATGTCGCTCTGTGCGTCGCTCCGTTCTTTCGTTCCTTGCGTTGCTCTTGCTCTTCAATGATTTGTGGTCTTTCTTTGGATGTAGGAGTGGCTGCTAGGTTTCAGAAAATGTGTGCAAAAAGTCCCAAAAAACGTCTGAAAATCTTCTATAAATAGTGTGGAGGAATTTTGCAAAGTTTTGACACAAAATCACCAAGTAGGAAACAAAATCTCGATTTTTCAGGGTTTGGCGATCGATCTTCGTCAGTTGCCGATCGATCGCGGAAACATTCTGGACAATTTAACCAAAATTTTCATATCCGCGATCGATCTTCGTCATTTGCCGATCGATCGCTGAAATCTGGCAATCGATCTTCGTCATTGCCGATCGATCGCGGACCTCAAATATCCAATCTTGCGATTTGGTCCCTCCTTTTCCACATTTGCTCAGTTTGGTCATTTTTCAGCATTTTTAAGCCCATTTCATCCAGTTTTATGCATTTGGACCTAGATTCCTGACATATACAAATATATACCAAAACGTGTAATATTTTCTAGGAATCACTACAAAACACCCCTAATCATATATCAAATTAAGTGTAAAAATCACACTTATCAATCTTCATGGCCGCTCTTGTCCGGTTATAGTAACCGTGAGTTTTTGTTTCGTTTAAGAACAAGTCTAGCAACTCTTGAACGCCCCTTTCGATTTGATCGTGTGGATACCGTAGAGACGAAGGTGCAAATCTTTGTTCGTGACTCGTGATATTGCAACGAGGATTCTGCTAGGCGCGAAAGGATAAAAGTGATACCCGTTTTACTTTATATTGGGTCTGACTTAACTAGGTTATCTCAATAGGATTGGGAACCTAGAGGCATGGGGTTGGATAATAGTTCATTAGATGAATTTGAACAAAGTGTTGTTCGTCCAACCATCCAAGAATTACATATGATGAAATTGACAAGGTGTTGTCTACCTAAATAACCGAGTCTTGGGTGATTAGCCAAAGCTAACTCAGGATTAGGTGAAATATGGATCTTGGCCCACTAAGGTTTCGAGGGTTGATAATTCAAACAAAATAGTGGGAGTGTCATTTAATATAAGACCTTATTAAATGATAAAAATCATAAACTTATTTTGTATATTTATATTGTAGATATCCATGGCATCAAACAACGTAACTAGCACACTATCATTGCGATCGGTCCTTGAGAAGGACAAGCTGAATGGGACTAATTTCCTAGACTGGTATATGAATTTGAGGATTGTCCTCAAACAAGAGAAAAAGCAATATGTCCTAGAGGAACCCTTACCTGCTGAGGAACCTCCCGTAACGGCCGCTAAAACCGATAAGGATGCTTACAAGAAGCATCAGAATGACGCACTTGATGTTGGTTGCCTTATGCTTGCCACCATGAACTCTGAGCTTCAGAAGCAACATGAGGAAATGGAGGCGTTCTATATGATCGAGCACTTAAAGAAACTCTACCAACAACAAGCTAGACAAGAGAGGTATGACGTCTCTAGAGCGTTATTCCAGTGCAGAATGGTAGAAGGAAGCCTTGTTGGAACTCATGTACTGAAGATGATTGGGTATATTGAGAATCTTGAAAAGCTGGGTTTTCCATTGGAACAAGAGTTGGCCACTGACGTAATCTTGCAATCGTTGCCTGATAGCTACAGTCAATTTGTCTTGAATTATAATATGATTGAAATCAAAAAGACTCTACCGCAATTGCTTGGTATGTTGAGAACATATGAAACAAACTCAAAGAAGTTAAGCCCACTAATGTTTTTATTGAAAATAAGAGCAAGGGAAAGACTAAAGCAAAAGGCTTTAAGAAGAACAAGAAAGTCTTTGTTAAATCTAAGCCTCATGCTTCTGCACTCAAGCCAAAGGGAGGAGTGGCTAAGGAAGGGAGCTGCTTCCATTGCGGTCAGACCGGTCATTGGAAGAGGAACTGCAAATTATATCTGGAAGATCTTAAGAAGACAAAGGGAAGTGTGACTTCCACTTCAGGTATTTTTGTTATAGAAGTCAATTTATCTACTTCTTTATCATGGGTATTAGATACTGGATGTGGTTCTAACATTTGTGTTAATGTTTAGGATCTCAAAAGGAGTAGGATGTTGGCAAAAGACGAGGTTGATCTCCGAGTAGAAAATGGAGCAAGAGTTGCTGCATTAGCTATAGGAGATTACTCTTTAACTTTGCCTTCTGGTTTATTATTTGATTTACAAGACTGTTGTGCCATCTATTACTAGAAACATAATTTCAATTTCTTGTTTGGGCAAGATTGGTTTTTCATTTATTATAAAGGACAAGTGTTGCTCCATTTATTTGAATGATATGTTTTGTGCTAGTGCACAATTGGTTAATAGTCTTTATATATTAAATCTTGATATGCCTGTCTATAACATAAATACTAAAAGGATTAAGAATAATGATTCTAATCCAACTTATCTCTGGCATTGTCGCTTGGGCCATATAAACGAGAATCGCATATCAAAACTTCATAAGGATGGAGTATTAGATTCATTTGATTTTGAATCATATGAAACATGTGAATCTTGTTTAATGGACAAGATGACTAAAGCCCCTTTCAAGGGACATGTTGAAAGGACGAATGATTTATTGAGTCTCGTACATAGTGATGTATGTGGACCAATAAGCACACATGCTAGAGGTGGTTTTCAATACTTCGTTGCATTTACTGACGACTTCAGTAGATATGGGTATGTGTACCTAATGAAACATAAACATGAAACCTTTGAAAGGTTCAAAGATTTCAAGAATGAAGTATAAAACCAACTTGGCAAAAGTATCAAAATCCTCCGATCAGATCGAGGAGGAGAATACCTAAGCCAAGAGTTTCATGACTATCTAAAGGAGTGTGGGATAGCCCCACAACTCACACCTCCGTATACTCGACAATGGAATGGTGTATCCGAAAGGAGGAATCGAACTTTGTTGGACATGGTTTGATCAATGATGAGTCATGCAGATCTTCCGACTTCCTTTTGGGGACATGCTTTAGAAACAACAATATTTATACTGAACTGTGTTCCATCTAAATCAGTAGAAAAGACACCATATGAGATTGGACTAAGAAGCGTCCTAGTATGTCTTTTATGAAGATTTGGGGTTGTGAGGCTTACGTGAGACGTCACGCCTCCAATAAAATTGGACCCAAATATGATAAGTGTTTATTTGTGGGGTATCCTAAGGAAACGAAATGATACTATTTCTATTATCCCACCGAGAACAAAGTAGTTGTTGCTCGGACTGGTGTCTTTCTTGAAAGAGAATTTATTTCGAGAAGAACTAGTGGGAGACAAATAGAACTTAGTGAAGTTCAACCACAAGAAAACATTGAACATGATATTGAGATGGAAACAGAGCAGACACCACAAGCTGTTGTGGATGAAATGCCCGCTCAAAAGACACATGCCCAGCGTAGGTCTGTAAGAGAACACCGTGAGCCACAGAGATATGGATTTCTTGTGACTCAACAATGTGACTTACTACTTATTGATGAGGATGACCCGTCATCTTATCAAGAAGCTATACTGGGCCCTGATTCTGAGAAATGGCAAGAGGCCAAGAAATCTGAGATGGAATCCATGTATGCAAACCAAGTATGGACTTTGGTTGACCCGCCTGAAGGGGTAAGACCCATAGGGTGCAAATGGATTTTCAAGAAAAAGATCGACATGGATGGTAATGTATAAACCTTTAAAGGTCGACTAGTTGCAAAAGGTTTCAAACAAATTCATGGTACTGACTATGATGAAACTTTTTCACCAGTTGCCATGGTTAAATCCATTAGGATCTTACTTGCAATAGCTGCATTTCATGACTATGAAATCTGGCAGATGGATGTCAAAACAGCTTTCCTTAATGGAAATTTACTTGAGGATGTGTACATGACACAACCTGAGGGTTTTGTCGATCCAAAGGATGCTGGAAAGATATGCAAGCTACAACGATCCATTTATGGATTGAAGCAAGCTTCTCGGAGTTGGAATCTTCGTTTTGATGATGCAGTCAAAGAGTTTGGTTTCATCAAAAATGTAGATGAACCTTGTGTCTACAAGAAGATCAGTGGGAGCATAATTATCTTCCTAATATTGTATATAGATGACATACTTCTCATTGGGAATGATATCCATGCCTTACAATCTGTAAAGATTTGGCTAGGGAATTGCTTTTCTATGAAAGATTTAGGTGAAGCCACCTATGTATTAGGTATCAAGATCTATAGAGATAGATCAAGAGATTACTTGGCCTAAATGAAAGTACATACATAGACAAAGTGCTAAAATGGTTTAGCATGCAAGAATCAAAGAAAGGATTCGTGTCTATGACACATGTGATACATCTCTCGAAGGATCAGTGTCCTTCAACACCAGATGAGATACAACGCATGAGTAAGATTCCATATGCGTCAGCTATTGGATCTATCATGTATGCCATGATATGTACTCGTCCCAATTCTCGTATGCCCTGAGCATGACGAGCAGATATCAAGTTGATCCAGGTGAATGTCACTGGATTGCTGTCAAAAATATTCTGAAGTACTTGAGAAGAACTAAGGATACATTCTTGATTTATGGAGGTGAGGAAGAGCTCAATGTAATAGGTTACACTGATGCAAACTTCCAAACCGACAAAGATGATTTCCGATCGCAATCAGGATATGTGTTTTGCCTAAATGGAGGTGTTGTAAGCTGGAAGAGTTCAAAGCAAGAGACAGTAGCTGATTCTAACTCTGAAGTTGAATACATTGCTGCCTCAGATGCAACAAAGTAAGCTGTTTGGATCAAGAAGTTCATTTCTAAACTTGGGGTGATGCCTAGCATACTAGATCCGATTGAACTCTATTGTGACAACAATGGAGCCATCACATTGGCTAAGGAACCTAGATCTCACCAAAGATCCAAGCACATACTTCGGCGCTTTCATTTCATTCGAGAAATCGTTGAAAGAGGAGATGTTAAAATATGCAAAGTACCAACTGATGATAATGTATCTGACCCATTGACGAAGCCACTATCACAGCAGAAGCATGATCGTCATACTAGATCTCTAGGCATTAAGTATATGTCTGATTGGTCTTAGTGCAAGTGGGAGATTTGTTGGGATATGCCCTAAGACAACTCATTAGATGATTGTTTATGACATACAATATATTATGTTTTTTTTTGTTAATGACAATTCATTATTATATATTATTCGAGTATCTGTGTAATATGAATTAATATATAAGTTAATGTCCTTAGAATAATATCGTATTGTTCTTAAACATTGTCCCTAGTCAAGTATTATCATGAATCGGGATAATGATAATGCATTGAGATTAGTATGTTTTGATTGATGAATTGTTCATAGATATCAGATATCAAATCAACACATGGGTGCATGTTAGAGAACGATGTACTGGACAGACCCACATAAGGAGTTACATGGTTAATATCAAATCATAAGCAATTCTCATAGTGATAATAATGTATGTAATCCTTACGACTTGAGATCACCAGAGATCCCAACATAAGGAGTCATGTATCTTGATATGTAACAGGGTAAACTATAAAGACAATCATTGGATACATCACGAATTATGTAGAGGGATGTTGAGTGATCAAGAAAGGATTTGTCCCTCCTATATAACAGGAGAAGTGTTCGGGCCCTTGATCAAGTAAGACTAAAATGCATGGCTATGCTCGAATGAGTCGATATGTGATATCAAGCTTATTCGTTTATTCTAGTTCTACTTGGGGATCAAGAAATAGAAGATTGAATATACGAGTATGACTATTCCATGACTCGTGTTCAATCTAAACACATTGGACAAAGGGATTAAGTTACATGGTTAATATTATCACAGACTGTAGGTTATGTCGAGTCAATGGCATTCTTGTAATTTGGGTAGCCTTGATGTGTTGCTAGATACCGCTCATTGCTTGTGACATAAAATTAGATTTTATGTCGCTGCCAACATTGCAAGATCCTATCGGGTCACACAAAAGATTGAATCGATAAAGGGAAATAAAATTCATTGGATGAATTAATTTAATTAAGAAGAGTCTTAAATATATATTATATATATATGTGGATTTAATGAAATGTTGGTTACGGGCCAAATGAATTTTAAAAGCCTTTAATTAATCAATGTATTAGAGATATAATAGTTTACTTAAGGTTTGAGTTGGCAGGAAGATAACACAATTCATATAACCTAAAAACAAAGAACCACGGCCGCCGCTTGTTCGAAGCTCTCGGCCAACGCCGCCTTGATCTTCACGGCCGCCCTTGTCCGGTTATAATAACCGTGAGTTTTTGTTTTGTTTAAGAACGAGTCTAGCAACTTGTTCTTGAACGCCCCTTTCGATTTGATCGTGTGGATACCGTAGAGACGAATGTGCAAATCTTTGTTCGTGACTCGTGATATTTTAACGAGGATTCTGCTACAAACACGCTACAAGGGTATGATTCCTATCAATCTCGATATGATTACTTTGTATATGTCCATGGTAGGAATCCAAATTTTATTTTCCGCTGCGTATTGCTTGATCGGATTCCTAACAATTTCAACACGTTTTCTTCTCATTTGCTGATGTTTGCTCCAATCTAGTTTCCTCCACATAAACCTGGTCCGAGAATTGATCTTGAGAGATTCTCAAATGATCAATGATGAGCTGCCACGTATCATCATCTGGAGCAACTAATTGCACATGCTGATTTCCCATTCTTAAAAAATCTTTAATGGAACTCCTTGGAAATACTGCCCAAATACAATGACATCAGATTGAATATTCTTTTGATCAGAATACTCACTCTGATAATGATTTATATGAACATTGGTGGTAGTTGAGAAGGGGGTGTTGAATCAATTGCCAGGTTCACTTGTTATTTTCAATCTTCTTTGCTTCGATCGTGTTAGCAACCAAAAGCAGTTTCTTGATCAAGATCGACCAGTTCAATGGTCGAGGAATTAATCTGAAATGATGCGAAGAATATAGGCAAATTGGAGGCCTGTTAAACGGGAGTTGAGTTAGATATTGCAGTTAAGTACGGAACATAAATAACACATGAAGTTGTTTATGGATGTTCGAAGGTTCAATCCTTCTAAATCTCCCATTTTTCCTTTACAGAGAGGACACACTACGATCTAACCTCATAACCACCCACTTAACCAACTAAAGTCACTCTTATAGCTGGGTACTACAACACATATTCTTTAAAGTCTATAAACAAAGACTCTCTCATTAGTTCTGAAGATTCATCAGGAAAATTGTTACTATCTTCATTCTTCTAAACAATAAGCAAATTTCAACAATGAGAGTGAAGATAGCAACACGCTGATCCTTTAGTTGAAAGCTGTGTCTTGAGATGCTTCTTCAATAAGCTGATTTATCTTGATCGTGCATTGGCAGAGTCTCTTCAGAGTACATTATGAGAGATGATGATATGTCATATAAGTGTATAAGCCTTTGGTTTTCACCGCTTTCTCATTTCTCTTGAATCTGATTCTTCTATAAATATTCTGAGATAACAATGGCGCCTGATTCTGAATTCTGAGACTTCGTAAGAGCATTTGAACCTGATTTTCTGCATTAGTGTTGTTGATGCAATGCTGTCAAAGTTTGTTATAGTACTAGTGCATTTAATGCACCTATTGTAAGTCTTCAAACTTTCTACTTTCAGCGTCTAACAATTATCTTGACAGATGTAGTCTTGTCTTGTCGAATGTCCTTACTAGCAACATTTCTTTGGTATTGGTCATGGACCGTCTATTCAATAGACTACTGTTCTGCTAAGTTTTCCTCTGCTTTTGAACAGATGGCCCGATCTATTATTGAGCTGTATTGATTTCTTTATTCTTCTCTGTCGGCTCTGGATCTTTAGCGGTTCTATTTTGACTATGTCAAAATATATTCTATATTGATATTGTTAAACTATTTAACTTTATGAATTATTCCTAATTAAAATCATTAATATTATCTACTTTATATTTTGTTTGTGTAAATTTAATGCTGCAACCATAAAATATAGGGCAAATATCGGGCTGGTGCTAAAAGGTATAACTTTTTTTGGCCTAGTCCACCAACATATTTAGCCTTCTTTTAAGTCCATTTTAGGTCAAATTATCTCTCACTATCTTCTTCCTCATGTCTGTTCGGGTAGCAGAGCTCCGCCATGTCACTGTGGTGGAAGTTATGAGCGGCGCCGCAGTACCGCTGCCCCATCTTCGCAATCGTTCTTTCGCATTTGTGCGTGTTCTCACCAACATGGTTTCTTGGGCCTAATCTCGATGATGTTTGGTGGGGATGGTTGCGCTCTTCCATTTTTCCTTCCAATGTTGCATGTCGCAGAGGGCTCCACGGATGACAAGGAATGGAAGTAAGAATGCTTCTTCTATGATTGTTGTGGTGGTCCCGATGGCTGGTTGAGTTGGTGGTTTTGTGGGCTCTAATCTTAATTATCAATGCCAAAATCAAAACCAAGCCTGTGAATTGTTGACTGATTAGAAAAATAATAATGTTGTGGTACTATGTAAGGAACTGAAGGAAAATTTTTTGTATTATCTCAAATTAATAATTATCTTGAATGCCATATATGCAAAACTAAACATCTGTGTGTACTGAAACCCTTATTATCACTATGTTTTTTTTTTGTTCAATACAATACCTGAGTCTATCGGTGCATGTATCTTACATGCACCGATAGACTCAGCAGTGCATGTAATTTACGTGCACCGATTGATAAGTGTCATTTTTACATTTATCTAGCTATAAATTTCCAATGGTTTTCATATTGATCCTGGATGATTTTATACCTTTTGGTATATATTTGTATGATTCAGGAATAAAGGTTGAAATGCATAAAAGTGGAGGAAATGAGCTAAAAATGGTGAAAATGACCAAAACGAGCGAAGTCGTCGAATGAAGGACAAAAAGCACACTTATGAAGAATTTTATGCAGTGATCGATCGCAAAGAAGGAGGAGATTGATCGCGTGCCAGCAGAAAGTTGAAGAAACAAAGTTTACAATTCAGCGATCGATCGCCTTATTTTGGCGATCAATCGCCAAGCGGCAAAAGATATCGTGATCGATAGCAATGAAGTGGCGAGAGATCGCCCGGATGAATTTTCTGAAAAATAAATTCATTTTAGAGTTTGTGTCCAACAAGGAAGCTTAATATTCTCTTTCATTTATAAATTTGGCACGAATATTACATTTGAATCAAACTTCTACACCCTAGGAAGAACCTACATTCACCCATCCATATCACCATCATCCACCTCCATCCATCAACCATTCTAGGATTTTGGAACAACTTTAACAAGGTGATTCAAGAGACGATCGAGAAAGAAGCGAAATAGGAAGCAAGGATCTACAAACGAAGTCGACATCGGGCATTTTTCTTTGTCTTTAATTCTTAGTTTTGCTTTATTTTGATTTATTATGAGGAACTAAGTTTATTTATCGAGGCTAGATGAACTTTTGTCATGAACTTATGATTTGATGATTTGATGATTGACTTCTTATAGTTCTTTGCGTATGTTTTATGTTCTTCATGCTTTTAGAGGATTTATCAACTTTTAATGATGTTAGTATCGTAATTGAGACCGAGAGATGATTTTATGATACGGAATTAATAACTCATACCATGGATTTCAGACTGAGATCGAGAGATGAAGTCAAATAATATGTGTGATAGCTATAGATATCTAGTAATCAAAAGCTAGAAGTTTTCACGAAACTTATGCAATATTGAGTTGTTAAATAAGCACACGATAGTGACTTACTGCAATTTGATATTAGGTTTAATATACATCGAGAGAGAATATTAGATAAATTCGGAGAACATGTCACCTTAGAAATATTTGGATTTTCAATCGAGAATTGTAAGGATTGCAGTGGTGAGCCGACGTATAGATAATCTTCTCTAGTGGATTTTTCTCGTTAACTTTGATTGACATGGTTGGATTAGTAATTTAATTTAGTTAATTAGATTATTTGTTTAATTCAATTTCGTAGGTTAAATATAGTTAAAAGCGTCTTATTTGGTACTTGCTAGTTAGTCTTGTGGGTTCGACAATTCGTATTCTTCTTATCTATACTAAAACTTGACACCGTGAACTTGTGGTAAAATCACTACACTGAAAATAATTGTTTAAATAAATAGCGATGAATTTTTTTGCGCCGTTTCCGGGGACTAATTTTAGTAATATCATACGAGGTTCTTTGATTGTAATTTAGCCATTTTTATGTTTATATATTTAGGAAAAAAATTGTAAGGACCCCCGTGCCCTTAACCCGCTATTAGTGTATTAACCCATGTATTTAGTGCATACAATCATGTAATAAGGGGGAAAATCACATGCTATCATAGCATAATGTACCAACAATAAAATTCCTTAAATTATTCCATATAATGTTCAAATCCCCCATACCACTCAACCCTTAAGTATGCATCTTATAATACACTAACATGTTCTCAATTCATTTAGCAATTTATTATTTAATTGCATGGAACCTATAAATGAAAAGAGAAAGGCACATGCCTTTATACAAACTATATACACATATAGTAGTGCTCACATGCGAATGTATGCGTATCTAATGTATAAAATACCCTACTCGATACCGGCATCGGTACCTCGATCCTGGAAGTACCTCCAATCCATAGCTCGATCTCAACTCCGGAGCTACTGCTGTACCTGTTCCACCTGCCCCAACAGAGATAGCCCCCACACGGGGTGAGCATGCCAATACCACCAATCCAATAATCACAATATCACATTACATAATTTACAGAATGTAAAGCGGTGAATTTAAAAGACACTCCCTGAATAGTGTCACCTCATACAGGATCCCCTGTGCTGTTCCTGTTTTCAAAATAACCGAAACCATCAAATTCCCAAAAGCTAGTTAATCATTTCATTGATTAACTAAATCTGTTAACTAATTGCCAATTTCCATATCAATAAAATTCAATCATGTACAATGTTTATAGATATCACATTTATCTAAACAATAGTCCACAATCCCATTTCATCGCTTGCTCAATAGCAGTGGCATTCATACCCGATGTTCGCTCCATAGCGACAACATCTCAACCGTTGCTCGCTTCATAGGGGCACCATATAGTTCACAATACATATCCATTTAATGCAATGACATTAGAACATGCATTCAACAATTGCGATAAGATATAAGGTTATGCTCGTACGTTAGAATTCCGTAGTCCGAATCAAACCTTGCTTTAGTCCCGTGACCCGATGAATCATGTGCTAACACATAAAATAACTCACAATTATTAATGAGCATGCAACCACATGCCCGAGTACGTTCACAGTCCCCAATTATATCATCAATTCATGACGATTAACCATTTTAAAAGCCGCGGGCGAAGCATGCAGCGACACCACAACACAAAATAATTTCCAAAATCTCCGACCTACCGATCGATCGGTAGCCTCTACCGATCGATCGATTGGTCACTATGTGTCACCGATGGATCGGTAAAACGTCGGAATTAAACCCATCGATACGCATTTGCACCAATCGATTGGTAAGATGCTATCGATCGATCAGTCGCTGCACAATCCCGAAAACCACCATTTTAAAAGCTTAAAAACCTCAACAAACCACACCCAACTCCTTCCAACTCAAACCAACAACAATTAAAACACCCTTGGACATCCAATAAAGGTTAAAACACATTTTAAATCAAGAAAAACAAGAATCCAAGATTCTTCAAAATCTCCCAAAATCAAAACCCAACCCAAATCCCAACCATTAACCACAATACCACTATCAAATCGAAGACAAAGACGAGGGGAAGAAGATTACCAATTTTTCTTCGAGAAATCCTGCTCCGAACTCGAGCTCCATTGATTTTGCTCCAAAGAAGAAAAGGGAAAGGGTTGGGGAAGAAGGGAGCGCGAGAGAGAGGAGAGAGTCCGTGCATGACTGAACACTTAGTCCACTTGGTATATATAGTACCAAGGTTCAAAAATCCCGAGTCCTTCACAAATACATCATGACTCATTAAAAAGCATATGTGTTCAATAATTACCTCTCAATCTCAAAATACCAGCCCCAACTCAAAGCACCCCGGATCCCAGATCCCACCAAAAAACCAAATTCCAAGGTTTAACACCACGATGAGAATACAACCTCAACCCTTGGATCCAACGACCCCAAATACCGGATTTAAAATCCTCGTGAGTCCCAACACCGCAATTAATTCATAATTGCCACAATTAAGATCCATTAAGGATTAATACCACACCGGTATTTACACCATTAATTACCGGGCATCGCTATATTGAAACTAGTAATAAATTGACACAAGTAACTCTCGTTCACTTAAACCAATTTAATACCGAATAAATCTCGATGAAAAACCGTTAACTTTAAATCTTTCAATTCAAAGTGATCACGCACGTGATTTAATCTCTCGATCTAAATCTTAAACATACAACATGAATTATTCTAGCGTGTTGTAACTTTATCTCTCGATCTCAGTTATAATTCACAAAATCAATCAAAGTTAGCTAGACTTTGATAGCATTAAGGTTATAATTCATGCACATAAGAATTAATCCACTTAAACACAACCATATCAATGATTCAAGCACAAAATCAAAACTTGATAAAATAAACTTAATTAAATTCAAATCAAATTAACAAGATGTTTAATCGTCTCTCAACCTTATAAACATCAAATAAAATCTGAAAATCAAATTAACTAGAGTTTAGAAATACGATAACGTAGGAACGAATCCGTGCGTTGACGATACTTCTTCTCTTGCTTCATTCCTTGCACTTCAAAGGATTTCTTAAACCTCTCTTGTTCCTGGAAGATGATAGGCGGCTAAATAAAAATATGGAGTCTGATTATACCCTGAATTATGGCCCTCAATTTCGTGCCCTACTTCCCAAATTTATAGAGGAGGGGGTTGGTGGAAGAGTTTCCAAAAATCAAACCATTTCAAGTCTTTAATTTTCTGAAAATTCTGCATCTCGATCGATCGATGCATATGTCTCGATCGATCGAGCGCCTTCAGCTTCCGGATATGAATTTCTCTGCCTCGCTCGATCGATCGAGGGTAAGTTGCCGATCGATCGGTCATGCCAGAATTCAGTTTCTTCATTTATTGCCTTGATTTGACTCGTTTTCTTCCTTCTAGCTCAATTCTTCCACTTTCCACCTAGATTCCTGAAACAATCAAATAAATACCAAAAAGCATAACATCTTCACGGAATCTACACGAAAATATATACAAATCAAAGCCAAAATATACGTAATAATCAACCCTATCAGTGTATTGTCACCATCTGCTCGAGCTGATATTGATTGATGATACCTTCCTTTGGACTCCGATATTGGTATCTTGAGATTCGATTCTTTGTACTCATTCATACATCGCATTCATACATGGTATGCATTGCATGATACTTTGTCATTCTTGACAAGATCTATTTATTTCTCGTACTGGGTTTTGACCCTCGTAGTGGTGGCTGTCAAGTCTTTTGTTGTTCGGGCATGACATGTGTTACAGGTAGACAGATGTTGGATGCTCGTGAAGAAGCATCTTAGAATACCTGAGTTCATCTTTGGTATGTTGAGTCTGAGTCCCAGTAGTTAGAGTACTTTTTAATTATATTTTAAATTACCAGGGTATGCCCCGTGTATCTATATTTAAGTATTCTATTACTGGTCAGTTATATATTCGATGCTTATGTGATGAGTAATGTGATGAATTGGGAAACTGAAATGACATATTTTCAGTATCATTATATATGTATGACCTAAAAGCAAAACACATTTATGGGCCATTTGACAAGATATTTGAAACAAATCTTCCTCTGTTTATGTAAATTAATCATTGTGTGATAATTAAACACCACATTAGGATCGGGCCCTCACATTATGGTATCAGACCATAACTGGATATGCTCGAACTAGAGTTAGGACACTGATTCTAGTCACAAATAAAATTGTTTGTGCATATAATTTTTTCTGGTACTTCCCCAAAATATCTTTAAATTCTTCCGTGCTAGGCTGCAACATCACTTGCATCGATCGTTACCTATAGTGTCATGGCGAAGACACGAGCATTGGGTTGATTCTCCTTTGGCTTGTTTGGACGATTGTCAATTTCTCGACTAGTCTCATGTTTCTTATTTATAGAGCAATCCACAATTCTATGTACAAACTTTGCACATCTGAAGAAAGCTCTGATATCTTCGACAGTCACCAAGGTGTGCTAATTTACAAACGAACATTTCGGGGCTTTCTTGAGTAAGATAATGGGTGTGGACTGACCACCTAATGAATTTGGTCATTTGACCTTCTGGTCATTAATGGATTCCTGGTTAGGAATAGATCGCTTGAGCTAAATTCCTATTCGTAACGTTGGATGTCAGTCTCGGATACATGGTTCAGATTGGCTAAGTATGTTCTCAACTGAGATAAATGGAAGACATTAATGATTCTTGATAAATTTGTTGGTTGAGCTATCTTATAAGCTAACGTTCCTGGATTCTCTCTAATTTCAAACTATCCCTCGTATCTTGGACTCTACTTCCTTGTCTTGATGAATTGAATTACTCCCTTTATAGACTTTGTTTCCGACTTAAGACTCTGCAGGTCTTCTCATTAAGCCAGTCAAGCTCTTTTGACGAACTTGTGCTACCTCGAGTTGTTCCATGCCGATTGCCACTTTGTTCACGGGGGTTTGAACGAGTTTATTCCCGTTGATGGTCTTCTACTTCGTCCCAACATAGTATGATCGGTGTTTTGGTCCATGAAGAGCTTTGTACAATGTTCTCTTGATGCTGTCGTTGTATTCAACTTCGATCAAAGGCAAGAGTTTGCTTAATCGGTGCTATTTCTAAGGCACACCCGAATAGCATAGATTTCAAGAGTTGGAATAGTGTTCTTGGCCTATCTATCAGTTGATTGCTTGAAAGTCTCTTACTCTTCTAATCTATACCCAAAAGTCTTCTCTAATAGTTCTAATTTAAAACTTTATTATTATTATTATTATTATTATTATTATTATTATTATTATTATTATTATTTAGTTCAAGATTCAAAAGTGAAAATATGGAATGAGATTAAAATGCATTTACATCATAAAAACTGTTGGAATAAATGTCTGATAGATCATAGCAAGCATATCAAAATGATTGAGAAGATAGATGAAGAACTTACTTGATTTAAGTAAAGTCAATTCAATCAAGTAAAATTGATACTGATATAACTATTGAGTGAAATTGGTTGAACGGCACAAGCGTTTGGAAGTAGATCGATTTTTTTATATGGACTAAATCGGCTTAGAAAATGACATCTCTGAATAATTGAGACTCATTGGTTAATCCAAGAAATCAACTAAGTCGAATTGAATAATATAACAACTAAGTCAATTTGGAGGAGGGATAGATAGTCGTACAGACGATGTGAACGATGACAATTAGTCTGTCCAACTTTGTAAAGTCAAGCCAACAATAAGAATGAACAAATCTAACAATTGAGCTTATAATGAAATATGATAAGCAAATGGTTTAGCAAATGAGTATTGAACTAGCAAAACAAAGAGCGAAAGAAAATATATTGGTTTAAGAAAACCAGAGACAAATTCACGAAGATCTAAGATAGTCATGTAGGTTTATCGATGAACAATGATTTAAAGGATATCGAAGACAAGTTTGTTTGGAGAAAATAAGCTGAAAGAAATTCACTTCGAATTTCAAAAGAAATTTCTATAATGATGAAAACATGATAGTAATGTCATTATAATAATGGCTTTCAAAATACTGGTTAATTAGCTTTCTCACGAACCAAAAAAAATAAATTGGTATCATATATATCCAAAATAATCGATACTTACTCTCCTTCTAAGTTTAAGATATTAACCTATTATCTTCAAGATGTTATCACATAAGCCCAAATTAAGAAGATGGGTTCTTAATATCCTCATAAATTCTGAAGAATATGATCTCATCATTTATTATTTCAACACAAGGATTATTCTAAGTCTAAAATAAAATCATAATGATTTCTATCACTCTTAAGAACAAAATCATATTATATGTTATGTCAACCAAAAGTTTAATCTAAGTCCCAATTTATCAAAATCATGAATATATCTTATGCATCCATACCATATAACTATTACTTATGTTCCCTTAATTGTCAAATGATGAAAATATAATGCTTATTTCCTTAATACAATGAGATACTAAAGGGGGTATTTTTCACCACCCATGTCGGCCAAGGTGGCATTTTCCCTAAATCAATTAGTTTTACGACTGTTTTTTGAGTTTGTTGAGCATGATGGGCTAGTCAGTATCGCTCAGGTTTAGCTCAGTTTGAGTAGCACTTCCTGTGTGAGAAACTAACTACAGCTACACCAAAGAGGAGGGGCATAGGGAATCCCGTACTGATGGGACTAGACACCGCCGAAAATTGGCGATCAAGTCTACGAGCCAGCAAGAAAGATGATAAAAATCAATGCCTACTCGCTCATGTATCATGTCATTCTTAATGACTGTACCATCACAACTGTTAGGAATCAATCAAGCAATAAGCAGCGGAAAATAAAACTTGATTCCTACCACTGGACCTATACAAAGTTATTCATACCGAGATTGATAAGAATCATACCCTTGTAGCGTGTTTGTAGCAGAATCCTCATTCCAAGACCACGAGTCACGAACAAAGATTTGCATATTCGTCTCTACGGTATCCACACGATCAAATCAAAAAAGGTGTTCAAGAACAAGTTGCTAGACTCGTTCTTAAACGGAAACTAAACTCAAGGTTCAAAATTGTGATGTCCGGAAATTACTGGTGTTAATCCCGGTGTGGCAATAATCCTTAATGGATTTTATTTGTGGCAATTATGAATTAATTGCGGTTTTGGGTCTCCCGAGGTTGTTAAATCGGGCATTTGGGATCGTTGGATCCAAAGGTTGAGATTGTATTCTCATTTTGGTGGAAAACCAGTGAGTTGAGTTTTTGGTGGGACTTGGAGTCCGGGGTGCTTTATGTTGGGGCTGGTAGAGGGATTTGATGTTGGAGAGAGAGTTTTTGAAAACAGATGATTTTTAATGAATCGTGATGTATTTGTGGAGGTATTTGTATTTCGGAGCATTTTTGCTATATATACCAAATGGACTCGGGATTCCGTCATTCGGAATCCATTTCCACTCCTCTCTCCCCTCTCCTGCGATAACCCATCCCCAAACCCTTTTCCCCTTCCTCCTTCAAGGAAAGTCGACGGAGGCTCGATTTAGGAGCCGGATTCTTCGAAGATAAGTTGGTAATCTCCTTCCCTTCGCTTTTATCTTCGTTTGGATTGTGATTTGTTGATTTTGGTTGAGTTTTGGGTTTAGTTTGGTTTGGGTGATTTTGTTGAAAATCATAAAATCTTTTGGGATTGTTTTATTTTGGGTTGAGCACCCTTGTTGGAGGTCCTTGTGTGTGGTTTTGTTGTTGTTTTGAGTTGGGAGGAGTTGGGGTATGATTTGTGGAGGTTTCAAGCTCTTAAAAATGGTGTTTTTCGGGTTACAGGTCGCGGCGATCAATTGCCTGTTTTTGGCGATCGATCACGTGCAAGCAGTAGGCTTTTCAGCAGGGTGGCGATCGATCGCTACTTTTGGGCAATCGATCGCCTCGAGCCAGTAAGGTCTGGCGATCGATCGCCATATCGAGCGATCGATCGCCAAGGGGCTAGCGATCGATCGCCCGGTATAGCGATCGATCGCCAGCAGGGATTTTTGGTTTTTCTTGGCTTTTTCGTGGGATTTTGAATTTGTGACTTAAATGGTCGGCTTCCGGGGCAATGTTCACATTCCAATGGGAATGCTAGGCTTTTAAAATGGTTGGTTGGAGCCAAGTTAATTAAACGGAACTCTCGGATGAGTTTTGGCTATCTTTTAGACTTTTTTAAATGGAATACTTTTGGGTTTTATGCATGCCTAGCCGGGGGCTTTTAATTTGGTAATCGTCATGGATTGACGATGGGTTTTTAAGGTTGCAAATGTGTGTGGGCACGTGATTGCATGCTTATGCTTTGTTTATGTGTTTTAGCACATATTTCTCGAGGCATGGAACTCAAGCAAGGTTTGGCTTGGACTACGGAACTTAAGGTACGTATGACGTACGAGCATAACCTATTATAATATTGCAACTGTAAAATGCATGGTATGTAGTATTGGTGATAAATGTATGTTGAAATGCATGGTACATGGTACTTGTTATAAATGGATAGCGATATGCATAGTAAATGGTAATTGCGTCAAATGGTTATACATTGGGAACCACGCGGTGCCGCTATTGAGCGAGCAATGATTTGGGATGCCGTCGCCGTTGAGCGACCATCGGTTATGGCGCCGCTATTGTCGAGCGTGCGCGGGGTTTAGAATGTCGCTATTGTGGAGCGAGCAATGAAATAGGAACATGGAATCATTGGTTAGATATACGTGAGATCTACGGTCTTTTATATAATGATTTTACCATATTGATTATGGAACTGACATAATAGAATGGTATTAGTTAATCTATGTGGCGATTAACTGGCTTTGGCAATTTGATGAGTTTGATTATTTTTAGAACAGGGACAAAACAGGGGATCCCGGATGAGGGTGTTACCATCCAGGGAGTATCATTTAAATTATGGCATTTACATTCTGTATTTGAATTGCAATGTTATGATTATTGGATTGGTGGTATTGGTATGCTCACCCTGTGTGGGGGCTGTCTCTGTTGGGACAGGTATTACAGGTGTAGCAGCAGCTTTGGAGTCGAGCTCGGGCTGTTGATTCGAGGTACTTCCAGGATCGAGGTACCAGAGCTGGTTGAACAAGTGCATAGATCCAAAGTTGAGATCGAGTGGTGCTTGGGAGGTACTTCCAGGATTGAAGTGCCAGTAACAGTATCCGGTAGAGTGTTTTATACATTAGATACACGCGTATTCATTGGGTGCTCTTATGTGAGTACATTTTACGTGTATATGGAATGTATAAATGGGCTATGGCTCTCCCCTATTCATTCATGGTTTGCATGCAATTAACTATGGAATTGCCAAATGAACTGAGAGCATGTTAGTGTATTATAATGGTGCATGTTACATAAATAATTTGGTTGGGGAATTTGAATATTATGCGGATCAATGCAAGGAAATTTTCTGGATAGCATATGGTGTTGCACTTGCACATGGCTTTTCCCCATGATAGTATGATTATATGCACTAATGGTATGGATTAATACACTAATAATGGATTAAGGGCACTGGGGTCCTTACATTAGTGGTATCAGATCAGTGGTTAGCTCTTTGGGGCTGTTGAGGGCCTAGGAAAATGCTAATGGGAATGAGAAGCACATATTTATGCATGATGGTAGTTAGTGTTGCGTGGAACAACTATATTGATTATGTGCGTTTATGATATGTGTTTATCATTGGAATGTGTGGTTGCTAACCATGGTGGTTGCAGGGTCATATGAGACATGGACTATGCATTACGGTTGCATAGATATACATCAGAGTGATGATTCTAATGCTTTGCCGCTAAATGTTGAAGCGATGGTAAAATTCCGGATGTCACATTTGAAGCGAGGTACATTAAAATACACTCATGGCGATGTTTATTGGAATACGGGTTATGCATTACGGTTGCATGCATGGCGTAGCGATGTGAATACTTGCCACTGTCATATTATAGCGATGAAGAATATTTGCCACAAATATGTCGAAGCGAAGGATAATGCCGCTGTCATATTACTATCGCGAGGGATATTATGCCGCTAATATGTCGAAGCGATGATGCCGCTGTCATGTCGAAGCGATGATACATGCCGCTGTCACGTCGAAGCGATGATGCCGCTGTCATGACGTAGCGATGGGATCGGGAACAAAGTACTATATGAGTGTGAGTACCTCTCGAGTCCGCGATTATTCCGCTATTCTATTGGCAATGGTACATGCCGCCGGGTATTCTATTGGCGATGGTACATTCCGTCGGGTATTCTATTGGTGATGGTACATTCCGCCGGGTATTCTATTGGCGATGGTTCATTCCGCCGGGTATTCTATTGGCGATGGTTCATGCCGCCGGGTATTCTATTGGCGATGGTACATGCCGCAGGGTATTCTATTGGCGATGGTACATTCCGCCGGGTATTCTATTGGCGATGGTTCATGCCGCCGGGTATTCTATGGCGATGGTTTATGCGGCCATGTATCATATGGCGATGGTACATTCCGCTACATCTATGGCGATGGTTCTTACCGCCGGATATCTATAGCGATATCTTATGCCTCTGATTCTATTGACGATGGATTATACCGCTATGTACGTAGCACTAGATTATGCCAACTACGAGCGATGGGTGCTGGTTGCGTACCACTTTTGGACGATGGATACAAGTATTCTGCTATCTTGATAGCGATGAGGTATGGCATAATACTTTTGTTATCATAATTGTGAATACTATGTGTTGTTTTTATACCGTCATGTGTTTGACGATGAGATTATGAGTGTCGTGTATCGACAGGTACCGTCATATGTTTGACGATGTTATTTGGGATGTCTATGTGGACGCGTGGCGTCGTTTTGGTGAATAATACATTTGTATTTGGTTGTATGGTTTGAGTGCCGATGATGAGTACATGGTAGAGTCTGGGTCACTAACTGACGAGACCTTTTTGCCAAGTGGGTTTTCTCGATAGAGCATTGAATGCATTGTACCGGTGAGTGTACCGCATCATGTTATGGAGGTAAATATTTGTTGAGCAGTAATACCCTTGGGTATGCTCACTGGATTGGCTAAGGACAAGTGATTGGTGATAAGAGTAGTCATTGAGGAAACTACTCGCTTGTTGTTGTGATGTAGTGTAGTCATGATCACACCACCCGGAGGGTGTGGAATAAGTCCTAACGGATTAGGATTGCATTATAATTGAGCCAGGACACTGGGTTGTCCGTGGTGATTTGGTATTTTAGAGATATGTTGGGCGATGACCCACAACCCTAATGGTTTGTACGGTATGGTACACCGGAATGGGACGTGTGTCACGTTGATAGGTTGGAATGAGCCTATGGGGCGGGCCAACGAACCGTTAGCCAGGTATTGTTGCAGTACTTTGGTGTGCTTGTGTTAGCCTTTATGCTGCTCGTTGGATTCGAGCTGGGTGAATCGTATGGTGATACGATGAGGGTTATGATAGACTCTTGTAGTCTCTATGTGGCATGGTGATTGAGGTAGGGAATACCTCACGAGGACGTTTATACGTCAAATGTTTTGAGTGACTTTTACCGGGACAACTCAATTTGGTTGGGAATACCAACGTGAGTATCAACAAGTCGTTATTAGCTCTGGTTGAGCATCCTTGCATATGGCATGCAATGGGAGTCACAATGGTTTGTGAGATATAGTTAGTGGGGTGACACTACTATATTGATTCTATCTCTTGGAGAGATTTGGACTGTGCTGTCATAGAGACAGCTGGTATTGGTTGAGGGTTGATTGTGAATCAACCGGGGTAAGCCCTACTAGTGTTGGACTAAGTGTTGGCTTCGTACTTCCGGTGAGACGTTCGAGGAGACGTCTCCAGGGAAATGCTCGATTTTGGGGAGTACTATGATATTAGTACAGAGCATCTTTAGGTTGAGTATACATGGAGTATACGGGTTTCAGATTGGTAATAGTTGCAGGGATGCGCTATTCTGAATCAGTCATCTTTGGTTGGTTCCGGGATATGCTTTGATATAAATATATCCAGGTTTTCCGAACGGTAGTTCGAAGTTGGAGGGTCATGAGTTCATGATATTTTCCTTGTGAGGAAGGCGGTATTATTATACCTATTAGTTGAGTCTTATGGGAGATTCGTTGTTTTGGTTCGTGTGGTGTTGATGTTGAAATCACACCCTTTGGTTTTGTTTATCAACCATCATTCTCCGTGGGGTGAGAATAATCAAGGGTTGACAGTTGGTTTTGGGACTTGGGTATAACTGGAGATACCCGAGTCTATTGCTTTGAGTATGCATGTTGTGTTGGTGCATGGGCATGTATACCGTGTGTGTATACGAATGCCAACGTTACTTTGTTCCTTGTTGAACGTCGGAATTTTTTTATGCTTGGATGAATGAATCCCCGGTGAGATTGTGGCACCCTGAGATTGGTAATCTCGATGGCACGATATATTCTGAGGGATAATCGTGAAGTCCAGTTGACTTCCCCTGAGGAGGGATTGTCGTGTTTTGGGACCATGGTAATTTTTTGCTGGTTAATTTGATTGCCTCCCTGTTTTAGGATTGTTAAATCCCAGGATAGACGAGGGATGGCCAGGATTCGGATTTGTTTAGGGTCATGGTTGACACGTGTGTGGGAATGCAATTGATTGTCTTGCATGTACCCTGTGGAACTTGAGACCTTGTGGAGTCTCGATAGTGTGTTTTGGACCAAGATGGGATTTCTTGGAACACGTGGATGTAGACATCTATAGTGATGTGTTTTGTGTGGATCAGTGACCGTGGGTTACCCGATCCGGGTTGCAAGTGGTGCAACTACTCCTTTGGAAGAGATGGACTGGAAGGCGAAAACCGAATTTTCTGTGAGTATTCTGTAGTATACTAGTGGTCCCCATCATAACGATGTGTGTTAAGCATAATGGCAAAAGGTGAATATCATGGAGAGATATCTATGTCAGAACCAAGGGAGATTTTGGTTGATTTGCAGTTGTGGTAGACTGACTTCTGGGATGATTCGCATCGAGGTATGTTATTATCCTTTGGATTTTGTGTTGGTTTTGGCGTTTACTTTATTTTAAAGCTTGGTGCGAGGTTGGTGTCCTCGCGGTTGTTAATTCGATTCTGATGTGGTCCAGAATTGGGGTTGTGGTTTTGTTTTGTTGTGTAGTCCTGGTGTTACGTGGAGTACACCGGTGCAAATTTCGAGGACGAAATTTTATTAGTGGGGGATAATTGTGATGTCCGGAAATTACTGGTGTAATCCCGGTGTGACAATAATCCTTAATGGATTTTATTTGTGGCAATTAGGAATTAATTGCTGTTTTGGGTCTCCCGAGGTTGTTAAATCGGGCATTTGGGATCGTTGGATCCAAATGTTGAGATTGTATTCTCATTTTGGTGGAAAACCTATGAGTTGGGTTTTTGGTGGGACTTGGAGTCCGGGGTGCTTTATGTTGGGGCTGGTAGGGGGATGGAGAGAGAGTTTTTGAAAACAGATGATTTTTAATGAATCATGATGTATTTGTGGAGGTATTGGTATTTCGGAGCATTTTTGCTATATATACCAAATGGACTCGGGATTCCGTCATTCGGAATCCATTTCTCTCCTCTCTCCCCTCTCCTGCGATAACCCATCCCCAAACCCTTTTCCCCTTCCTCCTTCAAGGAAAGCCGACGGAGGCTCGATTTAGGAGCCGGATTCTTCGAAGATAAGTTGGTAATCTCATTCCCTTCGCTTTTATCTTCGTTTGGATTGTGATTTTGTTGATTTTGTTGAGTTTTGGGTTTAGTTTGGTTTGGGTGATTTTGTTGAAAATCATAAAATCTTTTGGGTTTGTTTTATTTTGGGTTGAGCACCCTTGTCGGAGGTCCTTGTGTGTGGTTTTGTTGTGGTTTTGAGTTGGGAGGAGTTGGGGTATGATTTGTGGAGTTTTCAAGCTCTTAAAAATGGTGTTTTTCGGGTTACAGGTCGCGGCGATCGATCGCCCGTTTTTGGCGATCGATCGCCCGTTTTTGGCGATCGATCGCCCGTTTTTGGCGATCGATCGCGCCTCAAGCAGTAGGCTTTTCAGCAGGGTGGCGATCGATCGCTACTTTTGGACGATCGATCACCTCGCGCCAGTAAGGTCTGGCGATCGATCGCCATATCGTGCGATCGATCGCCAAGGGGCTAGCGATCGATCGCCAGCAGGGATTTTTGGTTTTTTTCTTGGCTTTTTCGTGGGATTTTGAATTTGCGACTTAAATGGTCGGCTTCCGGGGCAATGTTCACATTCCAATGGGAATGCTAGGCTTTTAAAATGGTTGGTTGGAGCCAAGTTAATTAAACGGAACTCTCGCATGAGTTTTGGCTATCTTTTAGACTTTTTTAAATGGAATACTTTTGGGTTTTATGCATGCCTAGCCGGGGGCTTTTAATTTGGTAATCGTCATGGATTGACGATGGGTTTTTAAGGTTGCAAATGTGTGTGGGCACGTGATTGCATGCTTATGCTTTGTTTATGTGTTTTAGCACATATTTCTCGAGGCATGGAACTCAAGCAAGGTTTGGCTTGGACTACGGAACTTAAGGTACGTATGACGTACGAGCATAACCTATTATAATATTGCAACTGTAAAATGCATGGTATGTAGTATTGGTGATAAATGTATGTTGAAATGCATGGTACATGGTACTTGTTATAAATGGATAGCGATATGCATAGTAAATGGTAATTGCGTCAAATGGTTATACATTGGGAACCACGCGGTGCCGCTATTGAGCGAGCAATGATTTGGGATGCCGTCGCCGTTGAGCGACCATCGGTTATGGCGCCGATGTTGTCGAGCGTGCACAAGGTTTAGAATGCCGCTATTGTGGAGCGAGCAATGAAATAGGAACATGGAATCATTGGTTAGATATACGTGAGATCTACGATCTTTTATATAATGATTTTACCATATTGATTATGGAACTGACATAATAGAATGGTATTAGTTAATCTATGTGGCGATTAACTGGCTTTGGGAATTTGATGAGTTTGATTATTTTTAGAACAGGGACAAAACAGGGGATCCCGGATGAGGGTGTTACCATCCAGGGAGTATCATTTAAATTATGGCATTTACATTCTGTATTTGAATTGTAATGTTATGATTATTGGATTGGTGGTATTGGTATGCTCACCCCGTGTGGGGGCTGTCTCTGTTGGGACAGGTATTACAGGTGTAGCAGCAGCTTTGGAGTCGAGTTCGGGCTGTTGATTTGAGGTACTTCCAGGATCGAGGTACCAGAGCTGGTTGAACAAGTGCATAGATCCAAAGTTGAGATCGAGTGGTGCTTGGGAGGTACTTCCAGGATTGAAGTGCCAGTAACAGTATCCGGTAGAGTGTTTTATACATTAGATACACGCGTATTCATTGGGTGCTCTTATGTGAGTACATTTTACGTGTATATGGAATGTATAAATGGCCTATGGCTCTCCCCTATTCATTCATGGTTTGCATGCAATTAACTATGGAATTGCCAAATGAACTGAGAGCATGTTAGTGTATTATAAGGGTGCATGTTACATAAATAATTTGGTTGGGGAATTTGAATATTATGCGGATCAAATGCAAGGAAATTTTCTGGATAGCATATGGTGTTGCACTTGCACAGGGCTTTTCCCCATGATAGTATGATTATATGCACTAATGGTATGGATTAATACACTAATAACGGGTTAAGGACACGGGGGTCCTTACAAAAACCGATCAACGACAACCGTAAGGTCGAGTGCAAGAGGCGGCGACCGAGAACAAGTCTTTAGGTGGCTATTAGGTTTGAGTTTTAATTAACACTTAATCCCTTAATCAAAGCCTTGTTAGTTTATTATATATTGATTTAATTAAAAGGCTTTCAAAAAGCTTTATTGGCCCATACCCAATATATTAATTAAATCCATATATCTAACATTTGTAATTAAGACTCTTCTTAATTAATTAATTCATCCAATGGATTTTATCTCCCCGTTTTGATTTAATCTTTTGTGCGACCCGATAGGAACTTGCAATGTTGGCAGTGTCATAAAATCTAATTTATGTCACAAGCAATGAGCGGTATCTAGCAACACATCAAGGCTACCCAAATACAAGAATGTCATTGACTCGACATAACCTACGGACTGTGATAATATTAACCATGTAACTTAATCCCTTTGGCCATTGTGTTTAGAATGAACACGAGTCATGGAATAGTCATACTCATATATTCAATCTTTTATTTCTTGGTCCCCAAGTAGAACTAGAATAAACGAATAAGCTCAATATCACATATCGACTCATTCGAGCACGGCCTTGCATTTTAGTCTTACTTGATCAAGGGCCCAAACACTTCTCCTGTTATATAGGAGGGACAAATCCTTTCTTGATCACTCAACATCCCTCTACATAATTCGTGGTGTATCCAATGATTATCTTTATAGTTTAACCTGTTGCAGGTAACGTTTGACAATGTCAAGATACATGACTCCTTATGTTGGGATCTCTGGTGATCTCAAGTCGTAAGGATTACATACATTATTATCACTATGAGAATTGCTTATGACGTTCATATTACTATCCATGTAGCATTCTCATGGTGGGTCTATCCAGTATATCGTTCTCTAACATGCACCCATGTGTTGATTTGATATCTCATATCTATGAACAATTCATCAATCAAAACATGCTAGTCTCATAGCATTATCATTATCCTGATTCATGATAATACTTGACTAGGGACAATCTTTAAGAACAATACAATATTATTCTAAGGACATTAACTTATATATTAATTCATATTACATAGATACACGAATAATATATAATAATGAACTGCCATTAACAAAATCATAATACATTGTATGTCATAAACAATCATCTAATGAGTTGTCTTAGGGCATATCCCAACAAATCTCCCACTTGCACTAAGATCAATCAGACATATACTTAATGCCTAGAGATCTAGTATGACGATCATGCTTCTGCTGTGATAGTGGCTTCTTCAGTGGGTCAGATACATTATCATCAGTTGGTACTTTTCATATTTTTACATCTCCTCTTTCAACGATTTCTCGAATGAAATGAAAGCGCCGAAGTATGTGCTTGGATCTTTGGTGAGACCTAGGTTCCTTAGCCAATGCGATGGCTCCATTGTTGTCACAATAGAGTTCAATCGGATCTAGTATGCTAGGCATCACCCAAAGTTCAGAGATGAACTTCTTTATCCAAACAGCTTCCTTTGCTGCATCTGAGGCAGCAATGTATTCAGCTTCAGTTGTAGAATCGGCTACTGTCTCTTGCTTTGAACCCTTCCAGCTCACAGCACCTCCATTTAGGCAAAACACATATCCTGATTGCGATCGAAAATCATTTTTGTCGGTTTGGAAGCTTGCATCAGTGTAACCTATTACATTGAGCTCTTCCTCACCTCCATAGATCAAGAATGTATCCTTAGTTCTTCTCAAGTACTTCAGGATATTCTTGACAGCAATCCAGTGACATTCACCTGGATCAACTTGATATCTGCTCGTCATGCTCAGGGCATACAAGACATCGGGACGAGTACATATCATGGCATACATGATAGATCCAATAGCTGACGCATATGGAATCTTACTCATGCGTTGTCTCTCATCCGGTGTTGAAGGACACTGATCCTTCGAGAGATGTATCCCATGTGTCATAGGCACGAATTCTTTCTTTGATTCTTGCATGCTAAACCGTATTAGCACTTTGTCTATGTATGTACTTTGACGTAGGCCAAGTAATCTTCTTGATCTATCTCTATAGATCTTGATACCTAATACATAGGTGGCTTCACCCAAGTCTTTCATAGAAAAGAAATTCCCTAGCCAAATCTTTACAGATTGTAAGGCAGGGATATCATTCCCAATGAGAAGTATGTCATCTACATACAATATTAGGAAGATAATTATTCTCCCACTGACCTTCTTGTAGACACAAGGTTCTTCTAAGTTTTTGATGAAACCAAACTCTTTGACTGCATCATCAAAATGAAGATTCCAACTCCGAGAAGCTTGGTTCAATCCATAAATGGATCGTTGTAGCTTGCATATCTTTCCAGCATCCTTTGGATCGACAAAACCCTCAGGTTGTGTCATGTACACATCCTCAAGTAAATTTCCATTAAGGAAAGCTGTTTTGACATCCATCTGCCAGATTTCATAATCATGAAATGCAGCTATTGCAAGTAAGATCCTAATGGATTTAACCATGGCAACTGGTGAAAAAGTTTCACCATAGTCAATACCATGAATTTGTTTAAAACATTTAGCTACCAGTCAACCTTTAAAGGTTTGTACATTACCATCCATGTCGTTCTTTTTCTTGAAAATCCATTTGCACCCTATGGGTCTTACCCCTTCAGGCGGGTCAACCAAAGTCCATACTTGGTTTGCATACATGGATTCCATCTCAGATCTCATGGCCTCTTGTCATTTCTCCGAATCAGGGCCCATTATAGCTTCTTGATAAGATGACGGCTCATCCTCATCAATAAGTAGTAAGTCACCTTGTTGAGTCACAAGAAATCCATATCTCTGTGGCTCACGGTGTTCTCTTACAGACCTACGTTGGGCTTGTGTCTCTTGAGCAGGCATTTCATCCACAACATCTTGTGGTGTCTGCTCTGTTTCCATCTCAATATCATGTTCAATGTTTTCTTGTGGTTGAACTTCACTAAGTTCTATTTGTCTCCCACCGGTTCTTCTCGAAATAAATTCTCTTTCAAGAAAGACACCAGTCCGAGCAACAACTACTTTGTTCTCCATGGGATAATAGAAATAGTATCCTTTCGTTTCCTTAGGATACCCCACAAATAAACACTTATCAGATTTGGGTCCAAGTTTATTGGAGGCGTGACGTCTTACGTAAGCCTCACAACCCCAAATCTTCATAAAAGGCATACTAGGACGCTTCTTAGTCCATATCTGATATGGTGTCTTTTCTACTGATTTAGATGGAACGCGGTTCAGTATAAATATTGTTGTTTCTAAAGCATGTCCCCAAAAGGAAGTCGGAAGATCTGCATGACTCATCATTGATCGAACCATGTCCAACAAAGTTCGATTCCTCCTTTCGGATACACCATTCCATTGTGGAGTATACAGAGGTGTGAGTTGTGGGACTATCCCACACTCCTTTAGATAGTCATGAAACTCTTGGCTTAGGTATTCTCCTCCTAGATCTGATCGGAGGGTTTTGATACTTTTGACAAGTTGGTTTTGTACTTCATTCTTGAAATCTTTGAACTTTTCAAAGGTTTCATGTTTATGTTTCATAAGGTACACATACCCATATCTACTGAAGTCATCAGTAAATGTAACAAAGTATTGAAAACCACCTCTAGGTCCACATACATCACTATGTATGAGACTCAATAAATCATTCGTCCTTTCAACATGTCCCTTGAAAGGAGCTTTAGTCATCTTGCCCATTAAACAAGATTCACATGTTTCATATGATTCAAAATCAAATGAATCTAACACTCCATCCTTATGAAGTTTTGATATGCGATTCTCGTTTATATGGCCCAAGCGACAATGCCAGAGATAAGTTGGATTTAAATCATTATTCTTAATCATTTTAGTATTTATGTTATAGACAGGCATATCTAGATTTAAAACATAAAGACCATTAATCAATTGTGCACTAGCATAAAACATCTCATTCAAATAAATGGAGCAACATTTGTCATTTATAATAAATGAAAAACCAATCTTGTCCAAACAAGAAATCAAAATAATGTTTCTAGTAATATATGGCACAAAATAACATTCTTGTAAATCTAATATTAAACCAGAAGGCAAAGTTAATGAATAATCTCCAATAGCTAATGCAGCAACTCTTGCTCCATTTCCCACTCGTAGATCAACCTCACCTTTCGCCAACATCCTACTCCTTTTGAGATCCTGCACATTAACACAAATGTGAGAACCACATCCAGTATCTAATGCCCATGATGAAGAAGTAGATAAATTGACTTCTATAACAAAAATACCTGAAGTGGAAGTCACACTTCCCTTTGTCTTCTTAAGATCTTCCAGATATAATTTGCAGTTCCTCTTCCAATGACCGGTCTCACCGCAATGGAAGCAGTTCCCTTCCTTGGCCACTCCTCCCTTTGGCTTGAGTGCAGAAGCATGAGGCTTAGACTTAACAAAGACTTTCTTGTTCTTCTTAAAGCCTTTTGCTTTAGTCTTTCCCTTGCTCTTATTCACAATAAGAACATTAGTGGGCTTAGACTTCTTTGAGTTTGCTTCATATGTTCTCAACATACCAAGCAATTGCGGTAGAGTCTTTTCGATTTCAATCATATTGTAATTCAAGATAAATTGACTGTAGCTATCAGGCAACGACTGCAAGATTACGTCAGTGGCCAACTCTTGGTCCAATGGAAAACCCAGCTTCTCAAGATTCTCAATGTACCCAATCATCTTTAGTACATGAGTTCTAACAAGGCTTCCTTCTACCATTCTGCACTGGAATAATGCTCTAGAGACGTCATACCTCTCTTGTCTAGCTTGTTGTTGGTAGAGTTACTTTAAGTGCCCGATCATATCGAACACCTCCATTTCCTCATGTTGCTTCTGAAGCTCAGAGTTCATGGTGGCAAGCATAAGGCAACCAACATCAAGTGCGTCATTTTGATGTTTCTTGTAAGCATCCTTATCGGTTTTAGCAGCCGTAATGGGAGGTTCCTTAGGAGGTAAGGGTTCCTCTAGGACATATTGTTTTTTCTCTTGTTTGAGGACAATCCTCAAATTCCTATACCAGTCTAGGAAATTAGTCATATTCAGTTTGTCCTTCTCAAGGACCGATCGCAATGATAGTGCGTTAGTTACGTTGTTTGATGCCATTGATATCTACATTATAAAAATGCAAAATAAGTTTATGATTTTAATCATTTAATAAGGTCTTATATTAAATGACACTCCCACTATTTTGTTTAAAATATCAACCCTCGAAAACTTAGTGGGCCAAGATCCATATTTCACCTAATCCTGAGTTAGCTTTGGCTAATCACCCAAGACTCGGTTATTTAGGTAGACAATACTTTGTCAATTACATCACATGTAATTCTTGGATGGTTGGACGAACAACACTTTGTTCAAATTCATCTAATGAATTATTATCCAACCCCATGCCTCTAGGTTCCCAATCCTATTGAGGTAACCTAGTTAAGTCGAACCCAATTTTAAAATAACATGGATATCACTTTTATCCTTTCGCGCCTTACTAAGATTGTCACGGTGCTTTGCTTTGGCAAACCCACACATGTTCAATCGAAGTCTTGACTAGTATTTTTAATTGGAAGGCATCTTGATTGACTTAATATTATAAGAGGGATTTATTGATCTCATGATTTTATTAATATTGAAAATATGTCTGGTACATATATGAATATATATACATATCTACATATATGTATATCAAGCATCAATATTTCATACATCAACATAAAATAAACATGACATGGTTATAGCCCCAACTAAAGATTTTCTCAAGCCAATGAGAAAATACTAAAAGGCCAACCTAAGGTAACTTCTCCAAGCACCTCTTTGGCTCCCTTTTGTGAATGGCCTCCTCATCCCGGCACCTTGGTCCATCTTCATTGATCTCCATCAACAAAATAAACTATACTATATAACAATTACATGATATAGAGAATTCCTCGAGTTACATTCGAGGGGAACATAGGGGAGGGATAACATTTAAGAAAAATAGAGAAGGCACGACACGTAGGCCGTATTAAATTACAAACATTCACAAAATCCTATCTAATAGATCATAGGGCTATAACCATGCACCATGCTCAAATATATCACATATAATATTGCAATAATTCCCACAAAATCGATTAACACATATCATATATGATTTAAACAGTTTTAAAGCATGCAAAAGATTCAAAACATGATTAAACAATTAATCACATAAATCCGATATGAGCTTTGTACACGGCTCTGATACCACTGTTAGGAATCAATCAAGCAATACGCAGCGAAAAATAAAACTTGATTCCTACCACTGGACCTATACAAAGTTATTCATACCGAGATTGATAAGAATCATACCCTTGTAGCGTGTTTGTAGCAGAATCCTCGTTGCAAGACCACGAGTCACGAACAAAGATTTGCACCTTTGTCTCTACGGTATCCACACGATCAAATCAAAAAAGGTGTTCAAGAACAAGTTGCTAGACTCGTTCTTAAATGGGAACTAAACTCACGGTTCAAAACCGATCAACGACAACCGTTCAAAAGCACTATTCACGGCGGCGGCGGCCGTAAGGTCGAGTGCAAGAGGCGGCGGCCGAGAGCAAGTCTTTAGGTGGCTATTAGGTTTGAGTTTTAATTAACTCTTAATCCCTTAATCAAAGCCTTGTTAGTTTATTATATATTGATTTAATTAAAAGGCTTTCAAAAAGCTATATTGGCCCATACCCAATATATTAATTAAATCCATATATCTAACATTTGTAATTAAGACTCTTCTTAATTAATTAATTCATCCAATGAATTTTATCTCCCCTTTTTGATTTAATCTTTTGTGCGACCCGATAGGAACTTGCAATATTGGTACTGACATAAAATCTAATTTTATGTCACAAGCAATGAGCGGTATCTAGCAACACATCAAGGCTACCCAAATTACAAGAATGTCATTGACTCGACATTATCTACGGACTATGATAATATTAACCATGTAACTTAATCCCTTTATCCATTGTGTTTAGATTGAACACGAGTCATGGAATGGTCATACTCATATATTCAATCTTTTATTTCTTGATCCCCAAGTAGAACTAGAATAAACGAATAAGCTCGATATCACATATCGACTCATTCGAGCACGGCCATGCATTTTAGTCTTACTTGATCAAGGGCCCAAACACTTCTCCTGTTATATAGGATGGACAAATCCTTTCTTGATCACTCAACATCCCTCTACATAATTCGTGGTGTATCCAATGATTGTCTTTATAGTTTACCCTATTACAGGTAACATTTGACAATATCAAGATACATGACTCCTTATGTTGGGATCTCTGGTGATCTCAAGTCGTAAGGATTACATACATTATTATCACTATGAGAATTGCTTATGACGTTCATATAACTATCCATGTAGCATTCTCATGGTGGGTCTGTCCAGTACATCGTTCTCTAACATGCACCCATGTGTTGATTTGATATCTCATATCTATGAACAATTCATCAATCAAAACATACTAGTCTCAATGCATTATCATTATCCTGATTCATGATAATACTTGACTAGGGACAATCTTTAAGAACAATACAATATTATTCTAAGGACATTAACTTATATATTAATTCATATTATACATATATACGAATAATATATTATAGAATTGCCATTAACAAAATCATAATACATTGTATGTCATAAACAATCATCTAATGAGTTGTCTTATGGCATATCTCAACAACAACCAACAATGGATTTTTCTCTGAAAGGTCAAAACCTTCAATCCTGAATTGCTAGTTTTAAATCTCGTCCGGCGGGGATAAGTCGCAAACAAGGCTTCCAGAACTCTTCTTCATGGGGAAGGAGAAGTACTGGAATTAATGTCATCTAAAAAATGAACGAAACTTTTCTAAAAGATTCTCTCAAGCAAGATTACAAAGCCTACAAGTTATGGACTTGTTATTTCGGGTGGTTTGGAAATTAAAATTCCACAAAAATCTACTCAAAATGGGGAAGATTCGAAAAGTTGAATTGGTTCAATGATGGTTTCAATACGATTTAAGTAGATCAAAGTTAGGGTTGTTTGAGTTATGATCATTAAATGACGTGATCATACTTTGGAAACTTGAGCTGATTTCAGGATACAAAACTTATGGTTATATGATTGATCGGTTTTGATTCAAAATTGGTAAAATTCAAAATTGATCGGTTCGGGTTCAATACTGACAGGAGTTAAACTGATTGGTTTCGGATTCGAATATGATAGAAGCAGATCTAATCGATTTTGATGTTCAAGATAGGTGCCAAATTAATAAGTCTGAAGTTGACCGATACTAGAAACATTACTGATCGATTCTATGTTAAAACTGACAGGTAAGAACTAATTAGTTCAGGAGTCAGAACTGGAATGAGCATGTGTCATTGTAAACAATATTTACAAAAAAAAAAAAAAAATTGGGAGGTCGGTCTAAGCATATATAGGAAACTCGAAAAATGTAAGTGAATGAATAACAAGTAAAGGTAGGGAGAAATAACATGTCCTTGACTACTCAAGTTAACCTGTGTGATGACCTGGGATTATAGATGTTAATTCCGGAGTATTAATGACCCCTAAAGTTGTTTTTACGTAGCGATTGGAATTTAATCGCGGTGTTGGGCCTCCCGAGCTCGTCTATTTGTGTAGTTGGGATCGTTGGATCCCGAGGTTGAAATTGTATTTTCATTTCGGTGAAAAACCTAAGAGTTGGGTTTTTAGTGTGACTCGGGATCTGGGGTGCTTTGTGTGGGCACCGGTAGGGGGTTTTGAAGTTAGAGAGAGAATTTTTGAAAACAGATGTTTTTAATGAATCATGATGTTTTTGTGGGGATTTTAGAATTTCGGGGTAATTTTGCTATATATACCAGTTGAACCCGAGATTTTAATTTTAAAAAGACATTTCTTCACCTTGCCCGCCTCTCTCTCTCTCCCCGCGTTCTGCCCATTTCCCGTCGCCCCAACCTCCGCGCGTAAAAGCTCCGAGCCCGCCGCCGTCCGGCCACCATCCGGCGCGTCCGGACCGCCGTTAGCTTCGTCTCGTCCAGGCGCAGCTTTCCACACTGGTAATTCAAAGTTTCGTGGCGAATCGCGTTCGGATTTACCAGAAATGCGTTGAGGTCTGATTTCTAGGGTTCTTCGATTTTCGGCCGATTTCCTTCCGATCTTCGTATGGGTAACCTTCCTTACCCCTTTTTCATGCTTCTCATGTAATTCCCTGCCTTTTTGTGATGTATAATTCGAATTAATTCCCTAATTTTGTGAGGGTTTGGGTTCGATTTTGGGGTTTTGGTAGGAGGGACGATGATTCTTGTTGTTAATCGTTTATTGCATGTTTTAGATGAATTATGGTGCTTAGTTTGGGTTCGAATTGTGATGTTAAGGGTTCGAAAATTGAAGGGTGTTCTTGAACAATTTTTGATAATGTCTCATTCGTTTTCCCTCCCTGCATGTGCCCTGCCCCGGGTCTTTTAAATGGTTAATTGTCGTGTGTTGACAATATTTTTTAGGGTTATGGATGTGCTTGAGCATGGGTTACATGTTCGTAAATAATTGTGAATTAATTATCGTGTTCGCACATCATTCCTCGGGGCATGGAACCCAAGCAAGGTTTGGCTTGGACTACGAGGATTTAAGGTACGTTTAGCGTACGAGCATGTCTTTAATTTATATCTTTGCAAGTGTAATGCATGATAACCTATAGGATAAGGGAAATGAAACTTGATTTTGTTATTTGTTTAACGTGAGGAAATACATGTTGACGCTATGAAGCGAGCAAATGATGAGATGTGGCATTTGACTAGATATCCAAGATATCTATATTCCATTCCCTATTATTATGAATAGGAACAGAGACATAAGTTAATCAAGGAGTTGATTAATTGGTAATGAAAGTTAAGGAAATCTCTACATGATATCTAGAATTACGATAATTCTTTCATAAAGAAAATGTAATGAGATGTTGTTAATTTGAAACTGGCTAGGGTTAACCAATGTGATCATTAACTGCATATTCAGGATTTGATGATTTATCTGTTTTGAGAACAGGGATATTACAGGGGTACGCTAGGATGAGGATGATACCATCCAGGAAGTGTCACATATGTTCCACAATATTTACATTTTTGTAAATTATGTATTATGTCATTATGATTATGAAATTGTTGAATTGGTATGCTCACCCCGTGTGGGGGCTGTCTCTGTTGGGACAGGTGAACAGGTACATCAATGGTCTTGGAGCTGAGCTCGAGCTGTTGATTGGAGTACTCTCAGGATCGTGGTACCAGGGCTTGATGGAGCACGGTATCGTATAGTGTACTTATATACACCTGAGGGCTATATACATTTTCATGATGCTCGCATGTGAGCACGATTATACTTGTATATGGGTTGTATATAAAGGCATGAGCCTTTCTCTCTTTCATTCTATATTGCATGCAATTAGTGGTAGAATTGCTAAATGATATGAGAGGCATTGGTGTATTATGTGGGTGTTGAAACCCACTTTTGTGTCTTATTGTGTGGTGCCTTCCCTGGCTGGGAATTTACTTAGCATTTCTGTATTCTGTTAAGTATTGTGCTTTCCCTGGCCGGGATTTATGTTATATGATGTGCTTTTATTTCGGGATAGCTCAATTTATGGGGAGACTCTGCCCAAATTTTTATAAAAGGCCACAATGTGAAAAGTGGCGTAAGGGGAATGGTAAAGGGTGAAATCTATGAGTCTACTCGTTGGTAGAGATGATCTTATAGCGTCAAACATTAAAGGAATTTTGTAATTGCCATTCTAGGGTAAAGTATCATCTGAGTTTCCCGACTGATTTTTACTAAAAGTCGCCACACATAGTGGATAATACACTAATCGAGGTTTAAGGGCTAGGGGTCCTTACTTTAGTGGTATCAGAGCAGTGGTTGCTCATTGGGGCAGTTAAGGGCCTTGTAAGTTATTGATAGCACATATTTATGCATGATGGCATTAATGTTGTACGACATAACTAATTGTTTATGTGCTTTTATGATATGAAAAGTGGTATTGCTAACCATGTGGTTGCAGGAATCGTGTGGAACACGATAGGATGGAATTAATAGTGATGTCTAGCACTCTATATGTTACCTGCCAAGGAATCTGATTTTGGTAAGAAAATCAGGGAAAAGAAAGATATGATGTATTGTCTGAGGACAGACTGGGTAGACAACCGACAGTGGAATACTACGGTATGGTCTCAATTATTATTGAATATACTAATGCGTTTGTTCATGTAATGTTCAAGCAAGGAAAGTACGTAAGCAACGTACGGGCATCCCAACGGTAACATGTATTATGTGTTTATTTATTTAACACAAGGTAAAGCAAGATATGCATAAGATAGTGCATCATGATATGATACATGTTGATACGCATCATTTTGCATATGTATGTTGTGAAATATAAGAGGTGTATTTCACGAGTCAAGGTTATCCTAGTGAGGATTTTAATGCTTACGCTAAATTCCATAAGAAGCGAGGAAGAATTCCGCTTACGTGGATTTCCATAAGAAGCGAGGAAGAATTCCGCTTACGTGGAGAAGTAAGAAGCATTGAAATACACTAATGATAAATGACTCATTTCCATAAGAAGCG
This sequence comes from Haberlea rhodopensis, assembly GCA_907163345.1. Classification (NCBI taxonomy): domain Eukaryota; kingdom Viridiplantae; phylum Streptophyta; class Magnoliopsida; order Lamiales; family Gesneriaceae; genus Haberlea; species Haberlea rhodopensis. The sequence goes on along the minus strand of CAJQUN010000090.1, from coordinate 1,445,108 downwards.
AGGAAGAATTCCGCTTACGTGGATTTCCATAAGAAGCAAGGAAAAATTCCGCTTACGTGGATTTCCATAAGAAGCAAGGTAGAATTCCGCTTACGTGGATTTCCATAAGAAGCAATGAAGAATTCCGCTTACGTGGAAAAGTAAGAAGGAACCATAATTTCATATGTTGATTATTTATGAGTTATGGTTGTATTTATGATTTATGCATTTATGTTTGCATTCATATTATGTTGAATACGATGTTATTATGTGGTAAGATGCCACGGGGTAAGATGCCCATATGGTAAGAGGCCATACGATATTATTATGTGGTAAGATGCCACGGTGTAAGATGCCCATATGGTAAGAGGCCATACGATATTATTATGTGGTAAGATGCCATGGGGTAAGATGCCCATATGGTAAGAGGCCATACGATGTTATTATGTGGTAAGATGCCACGGGGTAAGATGCCCATATGGTAAGAGGCCATACAAGATTATTATGTGGTAAGATGCCACGGGGTAAGATGCCCATATGTTAAGAGGACATACGATGTTATTATGTGGTAAGATGCCACGGGGTAAGATGTCCATATGGTAAGAGGCCATACGATATTATTATGTGGTAAGATGCCACGGGGTAAGATGCCCATATGGTAATAGGCCATACGATGTTATTATGTGGTAAGATGCCACGGGGTAAGATGTCCATATGATAAGAGGCCATACGATATTATTATGTGGTAAGATGCCATAAGATGTTATGATGCTATGATGTTAATCAATTACGTTAAGATCTAATGATTACGTGCATGAATATTTGAAACAGGGACAATAAAAGTGGGTTAATGTGTTTAACCAGGAAGATTCATGCATTTCTTTATTTATGTACATTTTCTATGATGATTGGCGATGGTTTATACCGCCGGACACGGATGATAGCGGTGATGTATTCCGCTGTGTCGATTGATGGTGTTTCATCTCTTTATGATGATTGGCGATGGTTTATACCGCCGAACACGGATGATAGCGGTGATGTATTCCGCTGTGTCGATTGATGATGATTCATTTCTTTATGATGACACGGATGATAGCGATGGTTCATTCCGCTGTGTCGATGATGATGACTCATTCTTCTATGAGGATTGTCGATGATTCATGCCGCCGGATATGTTGATAGCGATGCCTCGTTCCGCTATTATGTGGACGATGATTCATGCTCAGGTGTATAGCGAGGTTTCATGCCACTTATTATATGACGAGGTATCATGCCATCGATTCTATAGCGATGGATTGTGCCACTATGTACTCAGCACATGATTATGCCGCCTTTGAGCGATGGGTACTGATTACGCACTATTATCGAGCGATGGAGATAGGTATGCCGCTATCTTGTTAGCGATGGGGTATGGGATATTGCTATTTTATTAGCATAATGGTGGATGGCATACGTTGATGTACATGGACCGTCACGAGTTGACTAGGTTGTTTAGATGTCATTGTTGACATGTATCGTCACTAGTTGACGATGCCTTAGATGTATCGTCATGGGATGACGATGACGATGGTGTAAAAGATGTCTTATTAGACATGCATCATCGTTACGATGAACAATGCGTTGAGTATACGTATTCAGTTGTATGCCTTGGGTGCCAGTGCCGAACACAAGGTGGTGTCTACGTCACCGGACGACGTGACCCTTATACCGAGCGTGTTGCTCGAGAAATGGATGGACGCGCTGTACATGTGATTGTACCGCAGCATATGTTTGAGGTGATCATATTACGAGTGGTGATACCCTTGAGGTATGCTCGTTGGAATGGCTTTTTGGCCATGTAATTTGACGACAGGAGTAATCATGGAGGAAATTACTCGCTTTCTGTCGATATGACATGTGGTAGACATGGTCACACCACCCTTGAGGGTGTAGAATGGGTCCTAAAGGATTAGGATCAGGTTACGTTAAGTACATAGGGACACTGGAGTGTCCAGAGTGTATCAGCATTAGAGGAACGTTGGGTACAGACCCACTACTCTATTGATTTTTCTTCCCACGGTATGGTATGCCGTGCGGAAACGTCCGTCTTGTTGGTAGGTTTGAGGTAAACCTAAAGAGACAGAGACTAGTTTGTCTGCCGCGAGTGTGCAGCACCATGAGGGGATTGCTAGAGCCGTTATACTGCTCGTTGGAACCAAGTTTGGTAAATCGTAAGGTGATACGATGTGGATTGTGGTGGACTCTAGTAGTCACCGCTTCATTTGAGGTTGAGGTTGGGCATGCCTCACTGAAACGTGTATACGCTTATGTTTAATCTTGGTGAGACTTGTCTGGGACAGCTCATAATGTTGGAGTACCAACAAGAGAGTCATCAAGTCGTCGTTGACTCGATCTGGGGAATCCGTGTATTTGGGATGCAATGGGTGTTATTGTATCCAGTTTTTCCGAACGGTGGTTCGAGACTAGTGGATCTCGAGTTCGATGGCACTTCCCTTGTGGGGAAGGAGGTAGTATTATACCTATTTGGGAATCTTTGAAAGATTCGGTAAGTTGGTGCATGTGGTGTTGATTTTGGGAATCACGCCGTGTTGTTGATCGTCGATTATCATTCTCCACTGGATGGGAATGACTCAGAATTGACGGTTGTGTTTGGGGCTTAGGGGTATGTTGTAGATACCCGAGCCAAGTGCATTGAGTATGCATGTGGTGTCCGTGCTTAGGCAGGTATACCGGTGAGTATACGGATGCCAGTTATTGATTTCCTTTTGTCAAGCATAGAGTTATGCTATTTTTGGATGGTTAAATCTTTGATGAGAGATATGGAACACCTTGAGATTGGGAATCTCCATGGCACGATAATTATGAGGAATAATCGTGAAGTTAGTTGACTCCCTTTGAGGAGGGATTATCTTGTGTGGGTTAAGGTATTTCCTTGTTGGTGTTTTCCTCCGAGTTATGCGATAGCCTTCCCAAGTTTGGATTGTTAAATCCCAGGATTATCAAGGGATGGCAGGGATTCGGATTTGTTGGGTGTCGCTGACGACACAAGCGTTGAGGATGCAATGGGTTTATTGCATGTCCTTTCAGAATTTGAAACTCTGTGGAGTCTCGATTGTTTATTTATGATCAGGATGTGATTCTTGGAACATCCGGAGGTGGACATCTTGTGAGATGTCTTTTGTGTGAATCTGTGGCCGTGAGTTGCCCAAATTGAGTTGCAATGATGCGACTGCTCCTTCGATGGAGGAGGTTTGAAAGTGGAAACCAGGTTTGGTATGTGTACACCGTGGTATACTAGTGTTTCCCTCGTAACGATGTATGTTAGACATCGTGAGTCATGATAGAGACTTCATTGAAGGATATCTACGATGGAATCGGCAGCGATTCAAATCCTTGCAATTCAAGTTGACTGACTGCTTTTGGATTGTTAGCGTTATGTTGTGCCGACGCTCTTTCGTTTTTGGTGGACTGGAAGGGTTATTTCATTCCAGAGTTTGGTGCGAGGTAGGTACCCTCGCGTTTATTAATACGATTCTGATATAGTCAAGAATCGAAGTTATGGCTTCATGTTGTTGTGTAGCATGGGTGTTACGTGTTACATCGGTGCTAATTTCGAGGACGAAATTCTTTTAGTGGGGGATATTGTGATGACCTGAGATTATAGATGTTAATTCCGGAGTATTAATGACCCCTAAAGTTGTTTTTACGTAGCGATTGGAATTTAATCGCGGTGTTGGGCCTCCCGAGCTCGTCTATTTGGGTAGTTGGGATCGTTGGATCCCGAGGTTGAGATTGTATTTTCATTTCGGTGAAAAACCTAAGAGTTGGGTTTTTAGTGTGACTCGGGATCTGGGTGCTTTGTGTGGGCACCGGTAGGGGGTTTTGAAGTTAGAGAGAGAATTTTTGAAAACAGATGATTTTAATGAATCATGATGTTTTTGTGGGGCTTTTAGAATTTCGGGGTAATTTTGCTATATATACCAGTTGAACCCGAGATTTTAATTTTAAAAAGACATTTCTTCACCTTGCCCGCCTCTCTCTCACTCCCCGCGTTCTGCCCATTTCCCGTAGCCCCAACCCCCGCGCGTAAAAGGGTCGCGCCCGCCGCCGTCCGGCCACCATCCGAAGCTTCCGGACCGACGTTAGCTTCGTCTCGTCCAGGCGCAGCTTTCCACACCGGTAATTCGAAGTTTCGTCGCGAATCGCGTTCGGATTTACCAGAAATGCGTTGAGGTCCGATTTCTAGGGTTCTTCGATTATCGGTCGATTTCCTTCCGATCTTCGTATGGGTAACCTTCCTTACCCCTTTTTCATGCTTCTCATGTAATTCCCTGCCTTTTTGTGATGTATAATTCGAATTAATTACCTAATTTCGTGAGGGTTTGGGTTCGATTTTGGGGTTTTGGTAGGAGGGACGATGATTCTTGTTGTTAATCGTTTATTGCATGTTTTAGATGAATTATGGTGCTTAGTTTGGGTTCGAATTGTGATGTTAAGGGTTCGAAAATTGAAGGGTATTCTTGAACAATTTTCGATAATGTCTCATTCGTTTTCCCTCCCTGCATGTGCCCTGCCCCGGGTCTTTTAAATGGTTAATTGTCGTGTGTTGACAATATTTTTTAGGGTTATGGATGTGCTTGAGCATGGGTTACATGTTCGTAAATAATTGTGAATTAATTATCGTGTTAGCACATCATTCCTCGGGGCATGGAACCCAAACAAGGTTTGGCTTGGACTACGAGGATTTAAGGTACGTTTAGCGTACGAGCATGTCTTTAATTTATATCTTTGCAAGTGTGATGCATGATAACCTATAGGATAAGGGAAATGAAACTTGATTTTGTTATTTGTTTAACGTGAGGAAATACATGTTGACGCTATGAAGCGAGCAAATGATGAGATGTGGCATTTGACTAGATATCCAAGATATCTATATTCCATTCCCTATTATTATGAATAGGAACAGAGACGTAAGTTAATCAAGGAGTTGATTAATTGGTAATGGAAGTTAAGGAAATCTCTACATGATATCTAGAATTACGATAATTCTTTGATAAAGAAAATGTAATGAGATGTTGTTAATTTGAAATTGGCTAGGGTTAACCAATGTGATCATTAACTGCATATTCAGGATTTGATGATTTATCTGTTTTGAGAATAGGGATATTACAGGGGTACGCTAGGATGATGATGATATCATCCAGGAAGTGTCACATATGTTCCACAATATTTACATTTTTGTAAATTATGTATTATGTCATTATGATTATGAAATTGTGGAATTGGTATGCTCACCCCGTGTGGGGGCTGTCTCTGTTGGGACAGGTGAACAGGTACATCAATGGTCTTGGAGCTGAGCTCGAGCTGTTGATTGGAGGTACTCCCAGGATCGTGGTACCAGGGCTTGATGGAGCACGGTATCGTATAGTGTACTTATATACACCTGAGGGCTATATACATATTCATGATGCTCGCATTTGAGCACGATTATACTTGTATATGGGTTGTATATAAAGGCATGAGCCTTTCTCTCTTTCATTCTATATTGCATGCAATTAGTGGTAGAATTGCTAAATGATATGAGAGGCATTGGTGTATTATGTGGGTGATGAAACCCACTTTTGTGTCTTATTGTGTGGTGCCTTCCCTGGCTGGGAATTTACTTAGCATTTCTGTATTCTGTTAAGTATTGTGCTTTCCCTGGCTGGGATTTATGTTATATGATGTGCTTTTATTTCGGGATAGCTCAATTTATGGGGAGACTCTGCCCAAATTTTTATAAAAGGCCACAATGTGAAAAGTGGAGTAAGGGGAATGGTAAAGGGCGAAATCTATGAGTCTACTCGTTGGTAGAGATGATCTTATAGCGTCGAACATTAAAGGAATTTTGTAATTTCCATTCTAGGGTAAAGTATCATCTGAGTTTCCCGACTGATTTTTACTAAAAGCATGCGCCACACATAGTGGATAATACACTAATCGAGGTTTAAGGGCTAGGGGTCCTTACAACCTGGAAATTCACTCAAAATAAAGTTTCTCGGAATTGAGTAAAAATGTTTCTAAAAATTCTCCCATACAAGAACATGAAGCCAAGAAAATTTAAGTTCAATGTGTCAAGTAGTTTGGAAATGAAAATTTCTCGAAGTTAGCTCAAAAATATTTTTTTGTAAGAGTAACCTAACAAAAATAAGGAATTTTGGGTTCATCGCTGACTCAAAACGAATAAATTGGTTTTGGGTTTGGTTTGGCTCGAAAAGACGTTTCCGTGCATATGCCATAATCATTAAATTCTTTCTGGATCAAAAGTTATGGCCATTTGAAGTTTGGCCGACAAACAACACAATTCTTATATTGGAAATTGAACTGATTTAAGATACAAACTTGATGGGCAGGGTTGATTTGTTCTGGATTCAGAACTAATAGAACGAAACTGGTCAGTTTAGGAAAAAGAGATAAGAAAAAACTGATAAGTTTCGGATACAAGACTGATATGAACAAGACCAATTGATTCAATTATTGGCAGAAACAAGACTAATCAATTTTAGAGTCGAAACTGTTTTAAACAAGACTCATTTGGATTTAAGACTGGTGTGACTAGTTGGTTCAAGTGGCATGTGAGGGCCTGATCCTAATGTGGTGTTTAATTATCACATAATGATTAATTTACGTAAACAACGAAAGTTTTATTTCAAATATCTTGTCAAATGACCCTAAATTTTTTTCGCATTTAGGTAATACATAGTTAATGATACCACAATATATATATATATATATATATATATATATAGTTACGTATTCCATTCACAGGCAATACATCATTCGTTTATCAACTTAACACTTAAAGTATTTGAAAATGTTATAAGTCAAATAAATCAAACACGGGGCATACCCCGGAAAATTTATTTTCTTAAAAGTAGAGTAATACTACTGGGAAAATAAAACAATGCATAAACCTGAGCTCGTTCATCACAGAGCTCGGTTATCTCTAGATGCATCACCGAAAGCATCAGAACCTTGTCCTCCTGCAAACCCTGTCATGCCCGAACAACAAAAGACATGACAGCCCCCACAAAGGGGGTCAATACCACAGTACGAGAAATAAATAAATCATGTCAAGAATGACAAAGTATCATGCAATGCATACCATGTTGTGCTCGTCATCCCTCGTGTCTAGGTCCGGTAGAAACGTGCATGACTACAGTTGCTACCTAAACTGTCTGTCATTGTCGTGCCCATCGTCCCGACACTCAGAGTAAATCAACTCAGTCATCATAAAGGATATCAAAGAAGTGGATAGATCAATATGATATGCCAATGAATCATCTATGTATCATATGACATATGCAACTCAATATATCATGCAATCTCATGTGAAAGTCAATACATATCATGTAATTCACATATCATGTAGTAAAATGTATCTCAACATGTCATATCGTCACATAAGAATCACATAGTGACAATTAAATCATATAAATCAATTAATGACATGTAAAATCATACAATAGCATCATTACACGTCTTCGCCAGACGTCATGATAAAACTCATTTCTACGTACATCTGACCACCGCTACATCTACCGAGTACTCGTCGAATAAACCTCAATCTGTTAACCTGGTCATTTACAACTCAATTATATCATCAAAGTGTTCAATTATTTCCAATAATTTATAAACCAAACATTGACCCTTAGGGAATTTCTTAAAATTTCAGCTTACATGGTAATAATAATTGGCTCATAAATTTTCCAATACTTTACCAAATTACATGGGTCCAACTTAGCTGGAAAGCTAACTCAAAATATGACATTTCATATGTTTGACACTTCCCCGAATTAAGATCATTTACCTAAGGCAAATTGGGTCTAAACATCACTTAAGCAAAAGAGGGGAATTTCTAAGTTCTAAAGTGAGCACTTTTTCGTAAAAACTTCATAACTAATTCATAAAACATCCAAATGACCTGATTCTAGTTGGAGAATTTAGATAACTCAAAATTATACAATACATATTTTATGAGCTTCAAGCTAATTAGTTCATCTTGAGTACATTCTTTGAAAAAGGTTACAGCCTTAAACTCGTATATGTATAAATATCTGTGTGATCAGTTCTGGTGGAAACGAATGAAACGAGATGTTATAACATTCGTTAAGAGGTGTTTGATCTGTCAACAGGTGAATGCAGAGAGGCAGATGCCTGGTGGTGAGTTGAAGAGCTTAGAGATACCTAAATGGAAGTGTGAGCACATATCCATGGACTTTTTGACCCATTTGCCGAGGACGGCTTCGGGATTTGACGTCATTTGGGTGATTGTGGACAGGCTGACGAAGGTGGCTCACTTTATACCATGCATTATGACCGTCACATACTTGAGGATGGCACAGTTGTACATTCGGGATGTGTTGAGATTGCACGAGATCCCAGTTTCTATTCTGTCTGATCGAGACCCGCGGTTTACGTATGACAAGAAAGTGGATACAATACAATAAAGCTTTATTCAATTAAATTCAATCTAGCATTGCAAACTTCATACATTTGTGTTGTATTGAGAGTTTGTAATTCATTTCTTGTGTGAGAGCTTTTGTTATTCATTTGGTTACACCGTGAAGGTGTTATTTGAATCATTGTAAGGTCCTCCAACACCGAAGCAAGTTGGAAATTGTATAAGTCATCAACAAGTGAAGTTGGTGCATGTTTGTGGCTATCCTTGGAGCCATTAAGGCCAAGAAGACGTGAAGAGTGTAGGACTCGGGAAGAGTTTGTTTGTGGCTATCCTTGGAGCCCTTAAGGACAAGAAGACTCGTGAAGAGTGTGTGACTCGAGAAGAGTTTGTTTGTGGCTACTTTGGAGCCCTCAAGGCCAAGATCGAAGTTGTTCTAGTGGAACCTCGGCTGGACGTTTTCTAACCGGTGAGCATATGTTGGCATTCATCGCCGAACTTCTATAACAAATACTTGCGTTCTTTATTGCTTTATTTACATTATGCATTTACTTTGTTCATTGATCGATTGACTTGAAGCCTTCCGCAGCGCAAACTCGACTTTGCAAAATCACTTTAAAATCGCTAAAGTAGCCAAGGAACCTCATTCACCCCCTATCTTCGGTTCCAACAAGTGGTATCACAGCCACTTGGTTTTTGTTTTTAAACCAAAATTTTTATGGTTAATCTAGCAAGTGAGTTTGCTCAAGGTCAATCGACTAATCGACCTCCTTTTTTCACGGGTAATAACTACGGATATTGGAAAAATCAAATTTCTCTATATATCCAATCTGTAGATTATGACCTATGGAAAATTATTGTGAAAGGTCCATATATTCCTTTAAAAGAAGTTTAGTGAAATAGAGTTCCCAAAGAAATGGAAGATTTCACAAAGGCGGATATGATCATAATCTCTCAAAATGCTAAAGCAATTAATATTTGCATTGTGCTTTAGATATGAAGGAATACAACTGCATCTCCATGTGCTCAACAACAAAGGAAATTTGGGACAAACTACAAATTTGTCATGAGGTCACAAACCAAGTGAAGGAGACAAAGATCGATCTCTTGCAACTCAAGTACGAAACCTTTGAGATGGAGTCCAGAGAAAATGTTGATTCGATGCTTAGAAGGTTCACTCAAATAATCAATGAGCTTGCCCAACTTGGTGAAAAAAATCCTTCCATGCAAATATGGAGAAGAGCACTAAGAGTTTTTCCTAATGAATGGGATGCCAAGAGGACGGCAATCATTGAGTCCAACAAAGGAGATAGTGCATCATATTATCTTGATGAACTTCATGGAACCTTGGTGACTCATGAGCTTGAAGTGTCAACCCGGAAGGAAATAAAGGAGGAAGCTAAAACTAAAGGAAAGGGGATTGCCTTGGTTGGAACGCATGAACAAACCGACGATGAAGATGATGAGGAGATGGCCTTGTTCACAAGAAAGTTCAAGAAGTACTATAATAAATACAACAAGCTAAAGACGTCTGGTGCCACCAACGATGCTTCCAAACTAGAGGTAACTTGTTTCAATTGCCAATATAAAGGTCATTATGCTAATGAATATACTAGAAAGAAGAATGTGGATAAGGGGAAGAAGAAATATTGAATGGCTACATGGAGTGATAGTGACTCCGATGATGAAGATATAGCTAATCTTTGTCTAATGGAACTTGGAGATGAAGATGAAGAGGATGATGATGAGTTACCCTCTTATGATGAATTACTTAATGCATATAATGAGCTTATTGATTTCTTGGTAGAAGTAAGAAGAGCAACAAAAAGCTCAAACTAGACTTGCCTAAGAAGGAAGAAGAAAATATCACTTTAAAAAATCAAGTACATGATTTAAAGACATCATTTGCCAAGTTTAGTAATAGTAGTTTAAAGTTGGAAGAATTGCTTCGCTTGCAACGATATAGCTTCAATAGAGCCGGACTAGGCTTTTCAAGTAAATCAAAAACATTTTCAAGCTTGTTTGCTAAAGCTAAGCATAATCCCCCCCCTCCCCACTTGCACTTATTGTTGTAAGGTCGGACATTTTCAACCAAATAAGAAGTGGAAATGGATTCCAAAGCCATCGATGAAAGTTAACCCGCATGAACCCAAAAATAAAATGGGTACCAAAGATCCTCCTATTATAAGCTTGTTGAGTATGAACTACAAATTGATCGAGGATGAAGGAACTAGCACCTCAATGGAAACTATCAAATGCACAACAATAGAGGAAGCTCGAGGTATAGGACCAATGATAAGAACTTACTCTTGTCATCCAAGGTAAATTTATTTAAGTTTCATAGTAGCATAATTAGCACTTTGCTTGGTTAATGTTCCTTGAATTGTATATCATGATTATGTGGTGAAATTTAATTACTTTGAAGGTGATCTTTGTGAAATTGTGTTTTGAGTACATTATTATGATATCATATTTAGGGGGAGCTAATTATATTTTCCTTGTGCATTTAATAGAGCAATTACAAAATTTCATTGACACAAAGTAATTGTGATCAAGAAATTGTGGGGCTCGATATTCATTTGTAGTATATTGCATTTCTCCTTAGCATATGCATATTTATATGATCCTTACATGAGTAAGAACTTGTATAATCATACTTATGTGCCTATATGCTTAAGTTTTGTAAATTGAATTGTTGTTGAATGGTTAAACATAACTTGTTTAGATGCTCAATCTTGGATCATAGGATTATGGCTTAAGAATTTCATATATCTTTATTGTTTCTATGGCCTAAATGATTTTGCTCTCATCACATGTGTCTTATTAACTTATCAATTGTTTATGATGATGCATTGAGCAATTTAATTTTTATTGAGCATGAATGCACGAATTTTTGGTGGAACATATGCACGCTTTGCACATTTAACAATACATTCGCATGATGTTTCATTGCCTTAAACGCATGTTTGTCTTCCTCTCAATGATTTACTCTCATGATTGTTATGGCTATTACAATGCTTGATGAGGAACATGTGCTTACTTTTAGACTATGGTTATGTGTCAACATATATTTATGCCATGTTCTCTTTTTGTTTATTGAATATTGTGTTTTTTATTGTAAGGACCACCGTGCCCTTAACCCATTATTAGTGTATTAATCTATGCCATTAAGTGTATACAATCATATTATCATGGGAAGGAAACCATATACAAGAATAACATCATTTACCATCTATAAAATTTCTTGCATTAGAACCTCATAATATTCAACTTCCCCAACTAAAGCCACTTTCATAGTACGCACCCTAATAATACACTAACATACTCTCAGTTCATTTAACAATTCCGTATTTAATTGCATGCAAATCATAAATGAAGAGAGAAAACCATGCCCGTTGATACATTCCGTATACACGTAAAACATACTCACATGAGAGAACCCAATGAATAAGCATGTATCTAATGTATAAAATACTCTACCAGATACCGTTACTGGTACTTCAATCCTGGAAGTACCTCCCAAGCACAACTCGATCTCAACTCTGGATCTGTGCACTTATCTAACCAGCTCTGGTACCTCGATCCTGGAAGTACCTCCAATCAACAGCCCGAGCTCAACTCCAAAGCTGCTACTGCACCTGTATCACCTGCCGCAACAGAGATAGCCCCCACACGGGGTGAGCATACCAATACCATCAATCCAATAATCATAGTATTACAATTCATAATTTACAGAATGTAAATGCCATGAATTTAAATGATACTCCCTGGATGGTATCATCCTCATCCGGGGATCCCCTGTATTGTCCCTGTTCTCAAAATAACCAAACCATTAAATTCTCAAAAGCCAGTTGATCATCTCATTGATCAACTAAAATCATTCCTACTATATCAATTCCATAATCAAATATGATTAATTCATCAAATATAGTACCACAGATATCACATGCATCTAGCCAATGATTCCATATTTCCATCTCATAGCTGGCTCCACAATAGCGGCGTTACAACCAATGGTCGCTCAACGGCGAGAACATCCCTATCATTGTTTGCTCGAAAGCGGCACCATATGATTCCCAATGTATGTCCATTTATCACAGTTACCATATACCATGCATTTCATTATCCAAATATTGCAAGTACCATATACCATATACTTCAATACCCATCTATTGCCAATACCATATATCATACATTTCAATACCCATTTATTATGAATACCACAAACCATGCATGTCAATACCATTTATTGTAAATTACCATACACCATGCATTTCACAGTTGCAACATTGTAACAGGCTATGCTCGTACGTTATACGTACCTTATAATTCTGTAGTTCAAGTCCGACCTCGCCTGAGTCCCACGGCCTGATGAATTATGTGCTAAACACATAAATAACTCACAATTAAAAACAAGCATGCTACCACGTGCCCAAGCACGTCTACAATCCCCAAAAATATCATCAATCAATGACGATTAACCATTTAAAAAGACCCCGGGCGAAGTATGCATCGATTCCATGACATCAACCCAAAACATGCCATGAAACCAGGCCTCTCGATCGATCGGACATCAGCTCTCGATTGATTGATCGAGAACCACAGCAAGATTTGGCACCAAAATTCTCTCACGCTCGATTGATCGGCTAGACTGGCCGATCGATCGCCACGCGCCCGCGATCGATCCGGCGAGACCGTGATCTATTGGTAGTCTCGCCCGATCGATCGCCATCTATTGTTCATCGTCTTCATTTTTTGGAAAAACGTGCAATCCATCGAGGCCTCAATGCCGATCGATAGGCGAGCACTGTAAAAGCCTAAAAATGGTGTTTTTGAGCTTAAAACTCCCAGAAATCAAACCCAACATCCAAAAAAACCATTAATCCTCAACAAGAGGCTATAAATCAACCCCAAAACACAGCAACCCAAAAATCTTTACAAACCCATTTTCTCAAACCCAACTCAAAACCTTCCCAAACACCACAATAAGACTATCAAATCGAAGATAAATGCGAGGAGATGGATAATACCTTATTATCTTCGAGAAATTCGGCTCCCGAGCCAAGCTTCCAACGATTTATGCACCAAGGCAAAAATGGGGGAAAAGAGAGGGGTTTTGAGCGATAGAGAGAGAGAGAGAGAGAGGAGAGAATTGTGTCCAAAACACCGAGTCAACTTGATCTATATAGTACCAAAACTCCAAATTCCCGAGAGTCCCGAAACTGCAATCAATACACAATTGCCACCATTAAAATCCATTAAGGATTATTACCACCCCGGGATTAACACTAATAATTCCCAGGTATCACATTTATTATCACAAAAAGGGGGAGAATTTTGTTGTAAACTTGAAGTTTAATACATGCATGTTTTGAGGGGGAGAGTTTTAGTATTATGCTTTCTTTGGTAAAACTTGTATGTTCTATGCATTTGTTAAGGGGGAGCCTTGATTAGTCTTATTTCATGCATATTTCATTTACAAGTTTACCAAGTTTTGTGATAATCAAAAAGGGGGAGATTGTTTAGCCTTAAACACACTGTTGTGTTTAATGCTTAATTAATCTCCAAATTATTCATGGGTTTTGATGATCAACAAAACTTGAATTTGTTGTAATAATGTGTCTACTTAGTGTATGTGATGTCTGGAATAATTATTAATTGTCAAATGGATTTAATTATAATATTTTTATGATATCTCGGGATTTAATTTTTGAGTATCGGATTTTGGAACGGAGTTTGGATAAATGGTTCCGGGATTGAATTTATAACTTTGGATTGAATTGTGGAGTAATTAAATTCAAGGAGATTCTTAAAATTCTTGGGAATTATAGTTTGGTCAGGCGTTGGAATAAATAATTAAGCGAGGGTTCTTGCAAATGATAAAGAAATTATTAATTGATTAAATTAATATTTGGGAGAGAGGATATTATTGGATGGCTAAGATTAAATCTAGGGCTTGGGTATATCATAATCAAATATATCTCTACCTGTCTTATACATTGTACGCCCCTCTCCTTTTCTCCCCCACCCTCTACGTCGATCAAGCGGCTGAGAAAATCGAGCAAGACAAGGCACTCTCCTTCATCGATTCTTCAAGGTGTGTATGTGTGATGTCTCTTGAACCGAATTCCTCTTGTCCCTTGAGTATCTTACTACTATTTTTACTCGATTTCCCACTACAAATTTATCGAAAAACTTGCTGCTGATTGGGTTTGAATTTCGTGATTCATGGGTTCGAATTTTCTACTGTTGGTTCGAAAGGATTGCTGCATTTGGTTCGAAATTCCTGCTACTTTTTGGCTCAATTTCTTGTTGTATGTAGTTCGATTCTTTTGCTGTTATGCGTGAGTGAGCTGAGCTCATTGTCATGCCTTCCCCTCCACTTCACATTTTATTGTCTAAGACTTGTTTCTCATTATTTTGGCCACTGAAATCAGTGTGCACAGCGTGTTCGAGTGTGTGTAATCTGGTGCAGGTGTGTGTGCGTCTCAGTGTGTGCATGTGTGTGTGTTCTACGTGTGTGTATCCAGCGTGTATCCGTGTGTGTAGGTGAAGTTTATACAAGAAAATGTGTATTCCAACATGTATTGGTATATGTACAAGACTTATATATATATATGTGTGTATGTGTTGTGGCTTGGGATGGAAAGGTGTTTTGATAATATAGAAGGCGGTTATGCGACTTTAATTTGAGTATGAATATTGTAATTGTGAGTTGGATAGCATGAGAAATGTTATTGATTGTTGGAAGTTAATTATGACTCACTTTGTTGAATGATAAATTATTAGAAGGGAATTGTTGATTTGTACATTGGCTAGTATCATTGTTGGTTAAAAATATGAAGATTAAAACCATGCGTGGAAGGTGTTTGTATTATGCTTAAATGTGATTCAAGTGTGAGTCTAAGTCTTGTTAGTGGGGAAAAATGACTAACTCCTATGGCTTGTAGCCATTGTAATATTTGGTGGGTGTTGAGCTATGGTATGAGATGTGTTACAATTGGAAGCATGTGTAGTGTGTAAATAAATGAGTGAGATGCATGCTAGTATGTATTATAACATGGAATAGAGTTATGGTGATATTTATGCTCAAATGGATAGCATAGCATGTATTAATGATTTATGTCACTTTATTGAGTTACTAATCTTAATAGTGAGTTCTAAATCAAGAATTTTGGAATCCAATGCATCTTTAATTTATTAAAGTTGAATTTAATCAAATAAATGTCTTTATGTTGGGATTAAGGGAATTGAATTTAAATGGTAGAATATCTTGTCTACATAGATCCTTTCTTTCATGTCTTGGTTTGAATAACTTCGGTGTTGGTTTGGATGTTTGGAACATGTTAATTAGCTAATTTGAGTTTTGTTGTTGGGAGGTTGGATTATGTGATATTATGGGCATAACTTTATGAATTAATATGAGATTTTGTGCATCAAATATTGGTTATGAGATAACCCTTATACCTTTGAGTTCACGTAGAGCCTTCTTGAACTCTCGGACAACAAGGAAGGTGACTTGACGGTAAACACAGATTATAAGGTACGTGGTGACGTACGAGCAGGTATACCCAGTATTTATATATTCATGCATACATGTATTTTAATGTGATGTTTAAGGTTCAGGATTGAGTTTGATAATTGAATTTAATACACGTGGAATAGTGGATACGTCGATGTACGTGATCCGGGTATACGAGTTGATTATTGATGCCTTTGGCAGGATCGATACGCGAAGTGGTTGAGAATGAGATTAATTGATAGGTAGAGCTGCCTTCGAGATAAGATTCGTCATGATTGAGTATAAACGATAAATTGTGGTTATGTCGTATTTATTGCATTGATGAGTATCATGGTTTGAATAATGATATTGAACATGATGTTTATGCAAGTATATAAGATTGAAACAGGAACAGTTTGTGATAGCTATGCCGGTCCGGAATTGTAACTGGGAGTATACTTTATGAGTTTTGAATAATCTAAATTGTTGCATTACAATTTAGTATAGTGATTTGTGAATGAATATTGAGTTGGAGTATGCTCACCCGTGTGGGGGCTGTTTCTATTGAAACAGGTACAACAGGTACTAAGATACTTTGGGATATTGGTTCGAGCTTTGTTGGATCATGCCGCTTCCAGAAGCGTATATGAGTGTGGGTAAATAGGATACGATATTTATTCAGTTAGATTGGTATTCATTTATTTGTTGCTCATATGTGAGCAACTGGAAGCATGTATATGGACTGTATAAGTGTGTTGAAGCCCACTTTTGATGTCTTCTTAGTATGGTGACTTCCCTGGCTGGGAACTTAGTTATGATTTTGATTTCTTTTAGTAACGTGGTTTTCCCTGGCTGGGAATTATTTTGGTGATGTGTTTTATTTTCGGATAACCCAATTTATGGGGAGACTTTGCCCAAATTTTTATAAAAACCCACAATGTAAAAGTGGTGCAATGGTGATGATAAAGGGTGAACCTTGAGTCTTATTGCTGGTAAAAGTGATCATTTCATGCTGATTATTATTATGTTATGGAGATTATGTGAAGCATGTAATAATTTTTTTTAAAGAATGAATTTTTATACTCATACGACGTCATAAATGCTTAAAAGTCTTCTTTAAGAGTTGTGGCCTTACATTAGTGGTATCAGAGCAGTGGTTGCTCATTGGGACTGTTAAGGGCCTAGGAAATTGTGATAGGAATTGGTAGCACATATTTATACATGATGGTATTAGTGTCGTGACACAATTAATTGCTTATATGCTTTTACGATATGGAAAGTGGTATTACTGATCATTGTGGTTACAGGAATCATGTGGAATACGATGGGGTGACATTAATGTCAAAGTCTGGCACTCCATATGTTATGTGCTAAGGAATCTGATTTTGTAGGAAAATCAGGAAATGGGAAACGTGATGTGCTGTCTAAGGACAGGGATGGTTGATAGCAGACAGTGGAATATTGTGGTATGATTTCAATTGTTATTGAATATGCAATGTGTTACATTAGCGTCCTACTACGGGTATATCATCAGCGATGGATCATAATATTTGCCGCTGCCATGTCGAAGCGATGTACATGCCGCTGTCATTGTCGAAGCGAGGGATATTATTGAGCCACCGATATGACGTAGTAGGATTTGTGAACTGTTGTATTAACTTGGATGCAGGTATATGGAGCTAGTGGAAGGTTCCGGTGGTTGTTAAATTCGAGCGAGGGAGGTACTTGCCGCTGTCATATGAAGCGATGGTAATATGATATTTGCCGCTGTCATGTCGAAGCGATATACATGCCGCTGTCATTGTCGAAGCGAGGGATATCATATGATGCCGCTATATGTCGAAGCGAGGGGTCCAAAAATTCCGCTGTTATAACAAGACCGGAACAGCCACATTATCGATATTTGAGCGACGCGATCGGGAACAATGTGCTGCATGTAATGTGAGACACCTCTTGGGTCCGAAAGGAACAAAGTGCTACATGCATGTGAGTACCTCTTGAGTCATTGATCTGTTCCGCTGATTCAGTTGGCGATGGTTCATGCCGCCAGGTATATTGATACCGATGTCTCATTCCGCGATATTGATTGGCGATGGTTCATGCCGTCGGGTACATGTGTAGCGATGCCTCATTCCGCTGTATTATTGGCGATGGTTCATGCCGCCAGGTATATCGAGCGATGGTTCATGCCGCTGTATTATAGGCGATGGTTATTCCGCCAGGTGGGTGTATAGCGATGCCTCTTTCCGCTATGTCATTGGCGATGGTTCATGCCGCCAGGTCTATCGAGTGATGGTTCATGCCGCTGTTTATTGGCGATGGTTCATGCCGCCAGGTATATCGAGTGATGGTTCATGCCGCTGTATTTTTGGCGATGATTATTCCGCCAGGTGCGTGTATAGCGGTGTCTTTTCCGCTATGTTATTAGCGATGGTTCATGCCACCGGACATGTGTTTAGCAATGGTACATTCTGCTGATTCCATGGCGATAATTCTTGCCGCCGATTATATATATAGCGACGTCTCATTCTGCTATTCTGTTGATGATGGTTCGTACCCGGATGTGCATAGCAAGGCTCATGCTGCTGACTGTGTGACGAGGGATCATGCCGTCAATTTTGTAGCGATGGATTATGCCGCTAGGTGCACAGCACGGGATTATGCCGTCTTCGAGCGACGGGTGCTGATTGCATATTGCTATTGAGCGACGGAGACAGGTAGACCGCTACTTTGTTAGCAAAGGATAGAGGTATATTACTGTCCTTTATTATTGTGTTGAGTATCATATGTTTTGGCATGTACCGTCACTAGTTAAAGATGAATTGAGATTGTGATTAGTGTATTACATAGGTGCATGATGTGTTAAATGGTCTTAATTTGGGAAATCTGATATTGCATGGAATGGAATAGATGTGAGACCCCGTTATCTCAGTCATACAATAAGGTGCAATTAAGAGAACTAGTCAAACCTAATCAGAGTTGTAAGTCGTGTTGGCAATTGAGCTTAAGGTTTACATGTATATATGACATGCCAAAAGAAATTTGTTACATTCTTTAACAAATTTGGGTAAGGCTACTTCTACTGTACTCCTAGTAGAACTATACAAAATAAGTCTTTATCTTACTATCTTGTAGCACTCCTTACAGCTCGGCTTATCAACCTGACCCTGGTTCTCCTTAGCAAAAGCACCTACAAGGACAACCCCCATCACATGAGCATATCGTAATTCATATCAAACATAATATGAATGTAAAGCATAAATGCATAATCATAGTCATAAAATACTTCCTGTATTTCCAATGCATTTAAAACGCCCATTAGTTGTCCCTGTACCATAACTCATGATAAAAACATTATATGATATTATGGCTTCCTTATATAAATGTCATGACATATCTTTACTTCTTAAATCCTTACTTCAATCTTGAGTCATTTTATCATTAGTGTATTGCAATGCTTCTTACTTTTCCACGTAAGCGAAATTCTTCCTCGCTTCTTATGGAACTCCACGTAAGCGGTATTCTTCCTCGCTTTTTATGGAAATTCACACCTCCATGTGCGAACGATTCTCTACCTCTCGCTCCACATTTTCAGCGGAATTATAGTGTAAGCATTAGAATCCTCACTGGGATAACCTTGACTCGTGGAATACACCTCTTATATTCCTCTCATGGAACACACCTCTTATATTCCACAGCATTCATATGCAAAAACAATGCATGTCAACATGTATCATATCATAATGCACTATCTTATGCATACTTTACTTTACCTTGTGTTAAATAAATAAACACGAATACATGTTACCGTTGGGATGCCCGTACGTTGCTTACGTACCTTTCAAAAGATAGAGGAGTCAACCGACTTTATCTCCTCGACTGTGCTGGTACCTGTGATGGTTCTACATAACCAGTTCTACATAACCACATAACACAATATTAGGCACCTCATTATGATTCAATACCATAAACTTGACATAATAAATCAAAATCACATTTTTCATACTTGTGCCTCGACCGATCGATCGAAAAGACCCCACCGATCGATCAAGGACTTTAGGCGATCGAACGAGACAACCACCGATCGATCTACCCCTTTTGTTTAAAACTTTCTGCCTCACCCGATCGATCGAAAATCACCACCGATCGATCGAGCTCCCCTGCAAAAGTGCGATTTTCCAGAATTGTCGAGCACCTCATTTCATGCTATTAAAACTACAACTTATAACATAAAACATGCTCGAGGAATTATGCTAGGAACATCACAACACTTCTATGCACGTAACCATATCAACGGTTTGGTCAAAACCTAGCTAACATGCATAATAACACCTTCATAAAGTTCACTCACATTCAACCTTTTCCAGAAAAACAGGGCATTTACTCTACCCAGATTTTTCGAACACTACATTTCACAAGATTGAATTCTTCACATATCACACGCAAAATGCTCCGGGAAAAGTACTGGGAGCTTCATAACAACACCATGCAAGCCCATAATTCGAAGGTTTAAAGAAACCTAAGCTAGCATGCTTCATAACCTCATGATAAAACCCCTACTCAACTTAAAACAGAGCACTTCCTTTACCCAGATTTTCGAGGAACACTTTTCACAAACGAAAATCTAACACATAAAGCATGTAAGTTGCTTAACCAAACATGCTAGGGGCTTCATAAAACGTATATGCAAGCACTCAAAACAATATTTCATCGAACCTTAAAGTAGCATGCCAAATCTGCTATAATGAACATACATGCTTAAAATCTGAAAACTTTGAAAAATATGATTCCTCACCACTTTTGCTCCTTGATTTTTGATAAACTTCTTTCAACAAAAACGTTGGATTTCTTCTCCTATACTCAGATGAAATGTTGGAAAGGCTTTTTCCAGAAAAGGGAAGAGGAAAACGAGAAGGAGCAAGAAGAATGAATAATGGCAAAGTGGATGATTGCCCAACATGCTGCTGGATTCAGGGGATAGGGGCATGGGTTAATGCTGACAACGGGGGGGGGGGGGGGGGGGGGGGGGATTGCTTGTGGGGTGGTTAAGTGGTGTTTAATTGTGTCACGGTATTTCGTACGATGTATTAAAACATCCCTCTTTGATATTTTATAATTTTACCCCATCAATACATCATTCAAAAATACCTAACATGCCTCCTAAACCACATCTTCAAAATAAATATGACACCAACCAGATACATTAATTCCCCAACTTAATTACATGCATTTACCACATAAAGCATAACCCATAAACCCCAAATTAAATCATGCCTTTAACACATAATAAAATTAGTACATCAAAGCATGTTTACACATAATCCTTTCGGGGATATCACAATACTCCCTTACTTATAAGATTTCGTCCCCGAAATCACACTTACTTACCAAAATGATATAAAACATAAAACACATACCAGAGAACAATTCTGGATAGTGTTGCACCATGTGTCGCTCTGTCTCCCACGTGGCCTCCTCGACATCCCTACGATCCCAATGAACCTTGATCATAGGAATAACTTTGTTCCGAAGCCTGCGGTCTGCCCTATCCAAAATCCTGATAGGCCGCTCCACATAGGAAACATCGGACTCAAACTGCACCTCTGAAAGGCTGCAACACATGCAAAGGATCTGGCTCGTACTTCCTCAGCATAGACACATGGAATACATCGTGTATACCAGACAGAGAGGGCGGTAAAGCCAAACGGTACGCCAGAGTACCAACATGCTGTAAGATCTCATACGACCCTACATATCTTGGGGATAACTTTCCCCGCATCCCAAACCGTACCACACCTCTGAAAGGTGAGATCTTCAGAAAGACTCTGTCGCCTAACTGAAACTCCAACGGCCTTCGCCGCTGATTGGCATACGCTGCCTGTCTGTCCTGAGCTGCCTTCATCTTTCTCCTGATGACCTTTACCTTTTCTTCCATATCCTGGACCAACTCTGGTCCTCCGACCGATTTACGGTCCACATCATCCCAACACAAAGGCGACCTGCAACGCCTGCCATATAGGGCTTCAAATGGAGCCATCTGTATGCTAGCCTGGTAGCTGTTATTATAAGCAAATTCCACCAGGGCTACTGAGTCCTTCCAAGAAGTGTCGAACTCCAGCACACAAGCCCTCAACATATCTTCGAGCGTCTGTATCGTACGCTCGGTCTGTCCGTCCGTCTGGGGATGATATGTTGTGCTCAACCTTAACTCTGTGCCCAAGGATGACTGAAGACCCTCCCAAAAGTGAGATGTGAACCGCGGATCTCGATCAGACACAATCGAAACAGGGATCCCGTGCAGTCTTACCACATCTCTGATATATAGTTGAGCCATCCTTAGGTATGTAAAGGTCATACAGTAGGGAATGAAATGAGCACTCTTAGTCAATCTGTCGACGACTACCCATATGGCATCAAAACCCGAAACAGTCCTCGGTAAATGGGTGACGAATCCATAGACACGTGCTGCCACTTCCACCCGGGTATCTCCAAACTCCTTAGCTCACCACCGGGCCTCTGCCTCTCAGCCTTCACCTGCTGACAAATCAAACA
Source organism: Haberlea rhodopensis (assembly GCA_907163345.1). NCBI lineage: Eukaryota > Viridiplantae > Streptophyta > Magnoliopsida > Lamiales > Gesneriaceae > Haberlea > Haberlea rhodopensis. Next base: position 1,422,636 of record CAJQUN010000090.1, on the reverse strand, counting down.
GCGCTTGACGAATGAGGTAACATCATATTTCATTTTCCTCCACCAGAACTGTCTGCATAAATCCTTATACATCTTCTTCCCGCCCGGGTGGATACTCATCCTGCTACAATGAGCTTGGTGTAATATACCCTGACACAACTCGGGTGTATCTGGAACCACCCATCTGTCACCTAGCCTCAGAGAACCATCCTCAGCCACTCTGAATCTCGATGGCTGGCCTGAATGAACCACTGACATCCATCTCTGAACCTCTGCGTCGGTCCCCTGAGCCTTCCGGATGTGTTCATAAATGATTGGCTCAGCTAGCAAGGTCAACACCTGTACCGGAGAAGAAGACACATCATAATCAAACCCCAACTGACAGTAGGAGCCCATCATAGCTGATACATACATGTCATCCTCTGTCGTGCTCCTCACTTTTCGACTCAAAGCGTCGGCTGTCAAGTTTGCTTTTCTCGGATGGTATTCGATTTCACAGTCATAGTCCTTCAGCAGATCCATCCATCTCCTCTGCCTCATATTCAGCTCAGCCTGCGTAAACAAGAACTTCAGGCTCTTGTGATCAGTGAAGATGGTAAATGAGGTACCATATAAGTAGTGTCGCCATATCTTTAAGGCAAACACTATAGCTGCTAATTCCAAATCATGGACTGGATACCTCATATCGTGTGGCTTCAACTGCCTAGAAGCATAAGCCACCACATGTCTGTCCTGCATCAGTACGCATCCTAGGCCCTGTAGCGATGCGTCAGTATAAAGAACAAATCCTTTGTTCTCCCTGGGAATCACCAAAACTGGTGCAGTGGTCAGTCTGTGCTTTAATTCCCGGAAACTCTGCTCACAAGCCTCTGACCAACAGAATGGGACTCCCTTCTGAGTTAGCTGTGTAAGTGGCTTGGCGATCTTTGAGAAACCCTCGACGAAACGTCGATAATAGCCAGCCAAACCAAGAAAACTTCGAATCTCACTGACTGAAGTAGGGCAGACCAATCCATAACTGCATCAATCTTCCTAGGATCTACTGATATCCCCTCTCGAGAGATAATGTTACCCAAGAATGATACACTGCTCAGCCAAAACTCACACTTACTGAGTTTGGCGTACAACTGGTGATGTCTGAGGATTTGAAGCACCATCCTCAAATGATCGGCATGTTCCTCCTCACTCCTTGAGTAGACAAGGATGTCATCAATGAACACGATCACGAACTGATCGAGGTACTCTTGAAATACTCTGTTCATCAAGCTCAAAAAACTGCAGGGGCATTTGTCACACCGAAAGGCATTACCAAGAACGCATTGTGCCCATACCGAGTTCGAAAGGCTGTCTTTTGAATATCGTCAGCTCTAACCCTTATCTGGTGATAGCCAGACCTCAAGTCAATCTTTGAGTAGATCACTGTGCCCTGAAGCTGATCAAACAGATCATCAATCCTTGAGCGGATACCTGTTCTTTACTGTGGCCTTATTTAGTTGCCTATAGTCAATGCACAGACGCATTGAACCATCCTTCTTCTTTACGAACAAAACTGGCGCACCCCAAGGCGATACACTAGGACGAATGTATCCCTTGTCGAGGAGCTCCTGTAACTGTACTTTCAGCTCCCTCAGCTCTGTCGGTGCCATCCTGTATGGGGCACGAGAAATGGCTGATGTCCCCGGCAGTTGCTCAATGGCAAACTCCACATCTCTGATCGGCGGAAACCCTGGAATCTCATCCAGGAATACATCAATGAATTCCGTCACGACCGGTATATCCTCGATCCTTAACTCTTCCTTTTCCTTAGAGACGTCCACGGCATAAATAATTTAGCCCGTGTGGCCGCGTTCCAATAACCGCGACATCTTAACTGCTGAGATCACTGGAATCTTGGGATGAGAGCCGTCCCCATAAAAGGTCCACTGGAACCCCTAATCAGAAAGAAAACGTACCATCCTCTGTCGGCAATCTACCACGGCTCGGTATCTGCTCAACACATCAATGCCGATAATGCAGTCAAAATCTGCCATCTCTAACTGAATCAGATCGGCCCTCAGATCATTGCCCTCAAAATAAATGAGGCAATCAGATAACAGCCGGTCTGCAATCACATGCTTCCCCGTGGGTGTCGAGACCATGAGAGGCGTGGGTAACAGAGACGGGCACAAGCGGTGTCTCTCCACAAAAGCAGCAGACACAAAAGAATGGGAAGCACCTGTATCTATCAATAAAAATGCAGGGTACATAAATAAATGACACGTACCAGCAATGAACTCCTCCGGGGCTGCCTAAACCTGCTCCCGCGTCAATGCATACACCTGACCCTGCGGCTGTCCCGCCGCCTGACCTCCCTGCGGTCGTGGTGCAAAATGCTGCCTCTGTGGTGTTCTTCCTGCGTCAAATCTTGGCCTATTCGGCCCAGTGTCTGCCTGACCTCCCCGATTGGGGCAACCTCGAGCCAAGTGGCCCATCTTGCCACAAATATAGCAACCCTGACAGTCACGTGACAAGTGCCATCCTCCACAGTTGTTACATCGGTTTCCTCCTGTCTTACTTCCCTGGGATGGCCCTCGGTTACTTTGCTTCTGACCCTGAGATTTCTTTCCACTGAATCTAGAAGATGATGAGGCCCCATGAGGCTTAAACTAGTCTCCTCGTGGCCTCAGACGGTCACCAACAGGTCTCTGCGGTGGTGGGAAAGGGGGTACAACTTCCTTGTACGCGCCCACTGCAATCTCTGCCAACTCTGCCCGGGTCAGGGCGTCATCAAAAGAGCTGGTGTAAGGACCCTAGTTCCTTAAATTGCAGATTAAAGGCGTAAATAAATTTTTCATGCATAAACGGAGTATAAAAGTTGTGTTGGTGCCTTGAGCTATTAGATTACAGTGCCAAAATAAAGTTCCAAAATGGATTATTTGCATTCCCAACCAATGAATGTTAATCCTATAGCTTTACACTACTCCTAGAGTAGATACTATACAAAAGAATGTGCCTGCTACCAAGAGCACTCCTCATTAGCTCACCGCACCAACTCGCCTTAGCCCGTCCGCCCAAAAGTACCTACAAGAACAACCCCAAAACCATGAGCATGTACAAAATCATATTCACAATAATATGATAGCAATTCAAATGCATAAATCAGAAATGCGATTCACTTCCTGTATGTAATACATTTAAAAGCTCCCTTTGGTTGTCCCTGTACCACATCATAATCAATGGATTATAATACCAATAATTTATGTCATGACATGCACTCATTCCATGTATATCAATGGCCAGTTCCAGTCTTATTATATCAGTGGCATAATACCCCTCGTGTTTACATGACAGCGGCATTAATACCCCTCGCTTCGACATATTAGCGGCATAATATTCCTCGCATCAACATGACAGCGGCATTATCCTTCGCTTCGACATGTTTGCTGCAAATATTCTTCATCGCTATAATATGACAGCAGCAAGTATTCTATCATCGCTTCGACATGAAGGCGACAAGTATTCTTCATCACTGTGATATAATCTCGACCCACAATTACATGCAACCATAATGCATATTCCAACCATGTATGCAACCATAATGCATAAATAAGACCATGTAATGCATAACCAATTTAAAGCGTAATAAATACGTTTTCCCGTCCGATGCTCGTACGTCTCACTACGTACCTTAGTTCCAAAAGTGGAGATATCGTGGACTTTATCTCCTAAGCTGTGTGACCACCTGGGATGGTTCTCTTGGGGACTCCAAATCTCCCAACAAACTCCACAAATCAAGCTTTTGGAAGGATTTCTCTTCACCTCTTTGCCCAATTTCGAAAATTTAAGGAGGAGAAGGGTTTTGGATGAGTTATTTGGGAAAGTGGAAAAGTAATGGTATATTGGGGATTGGGGGGTATAAAGTGGATTGTTTTAAAATATGTTGCACTCCACAATTCCCATTGTGTATAAAACACCCTAACATGATATTTTAAAAGCATTTTCCAAAATGCATCAAAACCATAAATAATACATGTTTCATCAAAAATTACAAACCAACACATTTAAACCATTATAACACCCAATTTCCCAACATGCATAACATGCACCCCGAAATGCACCACCGGGTCACGCATACCATGTGACTAAGCATTTCACCAAGATAATTAATTCCAACACATATATTAATTATCATCATAAAAATCACACAAACATAATTAATGCCCAAATTGCATATAATTATTTCGGGGATATCACAGCTGGGGTTGTTGGAGACAACCCGATCAAATAGTTCTGGTCTCAGTCCCTTCAGAAAGTTTCTCATCTTGCATGACTGCTCACAACGACATGAGGTACATACCTCAATAATGAGGAATACTGCATAGCATAGTCTGACACTGACAGGCCGCCCTGCTTTAAATTATTGAACTCATCTTCCTTTAATTGTCTGGCAGCTGCAGAAAAATACCGATTAAGGAACCGGGTCCTGAATACAGTCCAGTCAACTGCCACACATTGAGCTCTCAGCTCCATCACAGTGGTCTTCCACCACATAGAAGGCTTCTTCGCCATCTGAAACTCAGCCAACCTCAGCCATGCGGTACGTGCACAGGGCGCAGTCACAAGTATCTGCTCTATCCGCTCCAGCCACTCTTCGGCTGCTTCACCAGACTCAATCCCCTCAAATATAGGTGGATGGAAGTTCAGAAACTGTGTCAAGCTGAGCTCCCCTGGTAATAACATCTGTGCACTGGGCTCCACGCCCACAACACGTGGCGGTAAAGGATTCATCTGAGCAATACTAGCATTCATACTGCCCATATCCCCTTCATTGAGGTTCTCCGGGTTAATAGCGGCCATGCTGTAACACAAGGGTTAACAACAATACCAAAAGCAGTTCATAATATAAGCCGTTAGATAACAAGAGTAATCATATTCAAAAGCATGTTAGTATAACAACTTATACAAAAATATGCACCACATGCATAAACATGCCTACCAATGAATACCTAGCCAACTTGTTTCTAAAGGCTACCCTTTACTCGTTCCCTGGTTATCTAACCTGGCTCTGATACCACTAAATGTGAGACCCCGTTATCTCAGTCATACAATAAGGTTCAATTAAGAGAACTAATCAAACCTAATCAGAGTTGTAAGTCGTGTTGACAATTGAGCTTAAGGTTTACATGTATATATGACATGCCAAAAGAAATTTGTTACATTCTTTAACAAATTTGGGTAAGGCTACTTCTACTGTACTCCTAGTAGAACTATACAAAATAAGTCTTTATCTTGCTATCTTGTAGCACTCATTACAGCTCAGCTTATCAACCTGACCCTGGTTCTCCTTAGCAAAAGCACCTACAAGGACAACCCCCATCACATGAGCATATCGTAATTCATATCAAACATAATATGAATGTAAAGCATAAATGCATAATCATAGTCATAAAATACTTCCTGTATTTCTAGTGCATTTAAAACGCCCATTAGTTGTCCCTGTACCATAACTCATGATAAAAACATTATATGATATTATGGCTTCCTTATATAAATGTCATGACATATCTTTACTTCTTAAATCCTTACTTCAATCTTGAGTCATTTTATCATTAGTGTATTGCAATTCTTCTTACTTTTCCACGTAAGCGGAATTCTTCCTCTGTAAGGACCCCTAGCCCGTAACCCTTGATTAGTGTATTAACCACTATGTGTGGCACATGCTTCTATACAAACCAATCGGGAAACTCAGATGATGCTTACAAAATTCCTTTAATATTCAACGTTATAAGATCATCTCTACTAACATATAGACTCATAGAGTTGTCCATTACCAACCCCATTTTGCCACTTTTACATTGTGGACTTTTATAAAAATTTGGGCAGAGTCTCCCCATAAATAGAGCTATCCCGAAATGAAAGCACAACACAATATATAGTTCCCGGCCAGGGAAAACACATACTCAACAGAAACACAACAACACTAAGTAAATTCCCAGCCAGGGAAGACACCACACATAAGACAACATAAATGGGTCTCAACACCCACATAATACACCCATGACTCTCATATCATTAGCAATTCTACTCTAATTGCATGCAACCCAAAATGAAAGAGAGAAAGGCTCATGCCTTTATATACAATCCATATACAAGTATAATCGTGCTCACATGCGAGCATCATGAATATGTATATAATCCTCAGGTGTATATAGGTACTCTATACGATACCGTGCTCCATCAAGCCCTGGTATCACGATCCTGGGAGTGAATCCAATCAACAGCTCGAGCTCAACTCTAAAGCCATCGATGTACCTGTTCACCTGCCCCAACAGAGACAGCCCCCAACGGGGTGAGCATACCAATACACAAAATCCCATAATCACAATAATGAAATTCATAATTTACAACACAAGTAAATACTAATGAATTTTAAATGATACTCCCTGGATGGCAACATCCTCATCCGGGATTTCGTGTACTGTCCCTGTTCTCACAATCATCAAACTCATCAAATCTCATAAATCAGTAAATCAACACATTGATTTAACTCATGGCATGCCTGATTCTCATATATCAATAATTAATGATTCCAAATTCATTATACATGCAAACATAGATATCTCGATATCTAATACTGATTTTCAACTTTGCTACCAATCACAGATACCTCAAATGCCTAGCATTTATTTTACAAATTCTCCATTATACTTAGACATCTCACATGTCTTATAATGAATACACGATTCCATGATCGTTCTCAGGCATCTCAAATGCCCTACAATAGTCATATAGACCCAGTACCCCATATCTATTATAAGGTCATACTACTCTAGTATTACGCACACTTGTGGCAGCGATATCAAGACTAGGTCGTTCCATAGTCATATCGACACATATATATATATAACCATACCCACAACCATCTAAAGCAATTAAAACACATTATGCATTTCACAAATGCTCTACTATATAGTAATGCTCGTACGTCACACGTACCTCAAATTTCCGAAGTCCGAGCCAAACCTTGCTCGAGTTCCATGCTCCGAGGAACGATGTGCTAACACGATAAATTAATTCATAATTAATTACGAACATGCAACCCATGCTCATGCACACCCATATCCCTTAAAAAATATTGTCAACACACGACAATCAACCATTATCAAAATTGCTCAAGAACACCTTCAATAATTCGAACCCTATCATAACAATTCGAACTCAAATAATCCCCATAATTCATCTAAAACATGAATTAATCAATTACTAACAAGAATCATAACTCCCTGCCAAGAACCCCAATTTTCGAACATAAACCCCAAATTTTCGAACCCTAAATCGCGAAAACAGCGCTGAAATTCGAACCAAATGCAACAAATATTTCGAACCACAAAAGTCTGAAATTATCGACTCAATATCAGCTCAAAAACGCCCCAAAAACACCAGAATAAAAGCCCCAAAAATCGTACCAAAATCGAGCCACAAAATTCGGACAGAACCAGTTTCGAACCCTAGCGCTCTTCTGGCAAATCCGAGCTCAAATCGCGACCAAACTTCAAATTGTTGGTACGGGAAGGAGCGCCTGGACGAGACGAAGCCGGCGGCGGGTCGGACGCGCCGAACGGCGGCCGGACGGCGGCGGGCGCGGCGTTTGAAGTGGCGGGGGTCGAACAGATCGGGAATGGTGCGGGTGCGGGGAGAGAGAAAATAAGGTGCTGAAATGGTTCCAATAATTAAAATCTCGGGTTCAACTTGTATTTATAGCAAAAATACCCCGAAATACTAATAGTCCCACAAATACATCATGATTCATTAAAAATCATCTGTTTTCAAAAACTCTCTCTCTAACTCAAAAACCCCCTACCGGTGCCCACACAAAGCACCCGAGATTCTGAGTCACACTAAAAACCCAACTCATAGGTTTTCACCGAAATGAGAAGACGATCTCAACCTCGGGATCCAACGATCCCAACTACTCAACTAGACGAGCGCGGAAGGCCCAACGCCTCGATTAAACTCCAAATCGCCACGTAAAGCAACTTTACGGGTTATTAACACTCCGGGATTAACATCCATAATTTTTGGTCATCACAATATCCCCCACTAAAAGAATTTCATCCTCGAAAATAGCACCGGTGTATCACGTAACACCCGGGCTACACAACAACATGAAGCGATAACCTCGATTCTTGACCATATCAGAATCGTCTTAATAAACGCGAGGATACTTACCTCACATCAAACTCTGAAACAGAGCGACATACCAAAACCAACATATCACCCCAGAGGCAAAACGTACCTCGATGCGGTTCATCCCAAAAGTCAGTCCCTCATGACTGCAAAACAACCAATACTTACGACCGTAGATCGGACAGTCATCCTTAGTTCTAATACAACTAGTAAGAACGCATCCTGAATGACACCTCAACCGTGAGAACGTTGACCTCGTGTCAACTCTGGAGTGGATTGACTTCCAATTCCATCATAACGTCAAAGAGCGTCAGCACCACTCAACGCTAATAATCCAAAAGCAGTTAGTCAACTGGAACCGCAAGGATTCGAATTGCTCCCGATTCCATCGTAAATATCATTCAAAGACTTCTCTATCATGACTCACTGATGTCTAACATACATCGTTACGGGGGAAACATTAGTATACCACGATGTACACACACCAAACCTGGTTTCCACTTCCAAACCTCCTCATCAAATGAGCAGTCGCACCATTGCAACTCAATTTGGGCAACTCACGGCCACAGATTCACACAAAAGACATCTCACAAGATGTCCACCTCCGGATATTCCAAGGATCACATCCTAATCATAAATAAACCATCGAGACTCCACAGAGTTCAAATTCTGAAAGGACATGCAATAAACCCATTGCATCCTCAACGCTTGTGTCGGCAGCGACACCCAACCAATCTGAATTCCTGCCATCCCTTGGCAATCCTAGGATTTAACAATCCAAACTTGGGAAGGCTATCGCATAACTCGAAGGAAAACACCAACAAGGAAACACCTCAACCCACACAAGATAATACCTCCTCAAAGGGAGTCAACTAACTTCACGATTGTTTCTCATAATTATCGTGCCATGGAGATTCCCAATCTCAAGGTGGTCCATATCTCTCATCAGAGATTTAGCCATCCAAAATAACATAACTCTATGCTTGTCAAAAAGGAAATCAAAATTGGTATCCGTATACTCACCGGTATACCTGCCTAAGCACTGACATCACATGCATACTCAATGCACTTGGCTCGGGTATCTACAACATACCCCTAAGCCCCCAAACACAACTGTCAATTCTGAGTCATTCCATTGCAGTGGAGAATGATAATCGACCATCAACAACACGACGTGATTCCCAAAATCAACACCACACGTACCAACTTACCGAATCCTTCAAAGATTCTCAAATAGGTATAATACTACCTCCTTCCCCACAAAGGAAGTGCTATCGAACTCGAGATTCACTAGTCTCGAACCATCGTTCGGAAAAACTGGATACTATAACACCCATTGCATCCCAAATACACGGATTCCCCAGATCGAGTCAACAACGAATTGATGACTCTCTTGTTGGTACTCCAACATCATGAGCTGTCCCAGACAAGTCCCTCAAAACAAAAGACGTATAAACGTTCTCATGGGGTGTCACATGCCTCAAACATCATACTACAAATGGACAATCAAAAGCCTGCCAAAAGTCTTCAACGTATCATCATACGATTCACCAAACTCGGTTCCAACGTGCAGTATCATGGCTCCAACAAGCACATTATATCAACACTACGATATCTGGCTAGCAAAGTGCTGTCTCCATAGGCTCATATCAAGTCCACCAACAAACCATATGTTCCATCTCGGTATGCCATACCGTACAAACCGTTAGAGTAATGGGTCATCGCCCAACATATCTCTAAAATACCAAGCACAATGGACAACCCGGTGTCCTTGCTCACTTATGATGCAATCATAATCCAATATGATTTATCCCACACCCTTAGGGTGGGTGCAACCATGTCTACCCTACGTCACAACACAATCGAGTAGTTTCCTCAATGACTACTCTTACCACCAAACACTTGGCCCTAGCCAAACCAACGAGCATAACCAAGGGTATCATTGCTCGACAATTATTTAACTCTATAACATGATGTGGTACACTTACCGGTACAATACATCCAATACTCCACCGAGCAAACCTGCTTGGCAAAAAGGTCTCGTCAACTAGTGACCCAGACTCTATCATGTGCTCATCATCGGCACCCAAACCATACAACTAAATACATAACATAAATGTATTAGCCATCAAAACGACGCTACACGTCTACATAGAACATCCACTATGTCATTGTCATCCCGTGACGGCATATGTCAACATATGACATCCAACTAACATCGTCAAACATACGACGGTACATGTCAATACACGACATCCATAATCTAAATCGTCAAACACATGGCATATATATAGCAACACATAGTATCCACAATAATGCTAACACAAGTAATATGCCATACCTCATCGCTATCAATATAGCGGCATACCTGTCTCCGTCGCTCGATAATAGTACGTAGTCAGCACCCATCGCTCGAAGGTGGCAAAATCTTGTGCTGAGTACATAGCGGCACAATCCATCGCTATAGAATCGACGGCATGATACCTCGTCATATAATAAGTGGTATGAAACCTCGCTATACACCTGAGCATGAATCATCGTCCACATAATAGCGGAAAGAGGCATCGCTATCAATACACATGGCGGCAAGAACCATCGCCAATCAATATAGCGGAATGAACCATCGCTATCAATATACATGGCGGCAAGAACCATCGCCAATCAATATAGCGGAATGAACCATCGCTATCAATATACATGGCGGCAAGAACCATCGCCAATCAATATAGCGGAATGAACCGTCGCTATCAATATACATGGCGGCAAGAACCATCGCCAATCAATATAGCCGATCCCTAGTCATTGTCACGGTAGTGTATTTTAATGCCCCTCGCTCAAATGAAACATGCGGTACTCCCACCCCTCGCTTCACATATAGGCGGCATAGAATAACCTCGCGTAAATGGACATGCGGCGCTCCCACCCCTCGCCTCACATTTTAGCGGCAAATATTCTTTCCTCGCCTCATATGCTAACCACGCTTCAATGTGACATGCGGCGCTCCCACCCCTCGCTTCACATTTTAGCGGCACAAAACAATAAATAGCGGCAAGCATTTAAAATCATCACTCATCCATAACAATGACTCATGGATATTCACCAAGTATTTCATCCATACCTGCATCACAAAGCATAATCCATATACCAACATACATCATCATGAGTGTATTTTAATGCACCTCGCTCAAATGCGACATGCGGTACTCCCACCCCTCACTTCAACATTTGGCGGCAAAGCATTAAAATCATCACTACATGTATACATGCAACCACAATGCATAATTCCAGGATGTACATAAAATGCAGGTTACCGTTTCGTGCCTTTCGACCATGGCCTTAGCCTTTCCACGTCATAGTGTCCCTACAGGAACAATCCCAAACCATGAGCATACGATAATCCATATTTCCCACAATATGATTATAATGAGTACTGCATAAATTATGAGTACAAAGTACTTCCTGTATCCCAATGCATTTCAATATGCTCCACTTGGTTGTCCCTGTGTCACAACTCACAATCATAATCAACAGGTTATATTAGGATTCTATAGATGTCATGACATATAATCGTTTCACTATGATCACATGTTACAAATGCACATAAGCAAAATAGTTGTGTCACACAGCACTAGCTACTATCATGCATAAATATGTGCTACCCATCCCTATCAGCATATTTTAGGCCTTCAACAGCCCCAAAGAGCTAACCACTGCTCTGATACCACTAATGTAAGGACCCCTAGCCCGTAACCCTTGATTAGTGTATTAACCACTATGTGTGGCACATGCTTCTATACAAACCAATCGGGAAACTCAGATGATGCTTACAAAATTCCTTTAATATTCAACGTTATAAGATCATCTCTACTAACATATAGACTCATAGAGTTGTCCATTACCAACCCCATTTTGCCACTTTTACATTGTGGACTTTTATAAAAATTTGGGCAGAGTCTCCCCATAAATAGAGCTATCCCGAAATGAAAGCACAACACAATATATAGTTCCCGGCCAGGGAAAACACATACTCAATAGAAACACAACAACACTAAGTAAATTCCCAGCCAGGGAAGACACCACACATAAGACAACATAAATGGGTCTCAACACCCACATAATACACCCATGACTCTCATATCATTAGCAATTCTACTCTAATTGCATGCAACCCAAAATGAAAGAGAGAAAGGCTCATGCCTTTATATACAATCCATATACAAGTATAATCGTGCTCACATGCGAGCATCATGAATATGTATATAATCCTCAGGTGTATATAGGTACTCTATACGATACCGTGCTCCATCAAGCCCTGGTATCACGATCCTGGGAGTGAATCCAATCAATAGCTCGAGCTCAACTCCAAAGCCATCGGTGTACCTGTTCACCTGCCCCAACAGAGACAGCCCCCAACGGGGTGAGCATACCAATACACAAAATCCCATAATCACAATAATGAAATTCATAATTTACAACACAAGTAAATACTAATGAATTTTAAATGATACTCCCTGGATGGCAACATCCTCATCCGGGATTCCGTGTACTGTCCCTGTTCTCACAATCATCAAACTCATCAAATCTCATAAATCAGTAAATCAACACATTGATTTAACTCATGGCATGCCTGATTCTCATATATCAATAATTAATGATTCCAAATTCATTATACATGCAAACATAGATATCTCGATATCTAATACTGATTTTCAACTTTGCTACCAATCACAGATAGCTCAAATGCCTAGCATTTATTTTACAAATTCTCCATTATACTTAGACATCTCACATGTCTTATAATGAATACACGATTCCATGATCGTTCTCAGGCATCTCAAATGCCCTACAATAGTCATATAGACCCAGTACCCCATATCTATTATAAGGTCATACTACTCTAGTATTACGCACAATTGTGGCAGCGATATCAAGACTAGGTCGTTCCATAGTCATATCGACACATATATATATATAACCATACCCACAACCATCTAAAGCAATTAAAACACATTATGCATTTCACAAATGCTCTACTATATAGTAATGCTCGTACGTCACACGTACCTCAAATTTCCGAAGTCCGAGCCAAACCTTGCTCGAGTTCCATGCTCCGAGGAACGATGTGCTAACACGATAAATTAATTCATAATTAATTACGAACATGCAACCCATGCTCAAGCACACCCATATCCCTTAAAAAATATTGTCAACACACGACAATCAACCATTTTCAAAATTGCTCAAGAACACCTTCAATAATTCGAACCCTATCATAACAATTCGAACTCAAATAATCCCCATAATTCATCTAAAACATGAATTAATCAATTACTAACAAGAATCATAACTCCCTGCCAAGAACCCCAATTTTCGAACATAAACCCCAAATTTTCGAACCCTAAATCACGAAAACAGCGCTGAAATTCGAACCAAATGCAACAAATATTTCGAACCACAAAAGTCTGAAATTATCGACTCAATATCAGCTCAAAAACGCCCCAAAAACACCAGAATAAAAGCCCCAAAAATCGTACCAAAATCGAGCCACAAAAATCGGACAGAACCAGTTTCAAAGCCTAGCGCTCTTCTGGCAAATCCGAGCTCAAATCGCGACCAAACTTCAAATTGTTGGTACAGGAAGGAGCGCCTGGACGAGACGAAGCCGGCGGCGGGTCGGACGCGCCGAACGGCGGCCGGACGGCGGCGGGCGCGGCGTTTGAAGTGGCGGGGGTCGAACAGATCGGGAATGGCGCGGGTGCGGGGCGAGAGAAAATAAGGTGCTGAAATGGTTCCAATAATTAAAATCTCGGGTTCAACTTGTATTTATAACAAAAATACCCCGAAATACTAATAGTCCCACAAATACATCATGATTCATTAATTATCATCTGTTTTCAAAAACTCTCTCTCTAACTCAAAAACCCCCTACCGGTGCCCACACAAAGCACCCGAGATTCTGAGTCACACTAAAACCCAACTCACAGGTTTTCACCGAAATGAGAATACGATCTCAACCTCGGGATCCAACGATCCCAACTACTCAACTAGACGAGCCCGGAAGGCCCAACGCCTCGATTAAACTCCAAATCGCCACGTAAAACAACTTTACGGGTTATTAACACTCCGGGATTAACATCCATAATTTCTGGTCATCACATCCTCGCTTCTTATGGAACTCCACGTAAGCGGTATTCTTCCTCGCTTCTTATGGAAATTCACGCCTCCATGTGCGAACGATTCTCTACCTCTCGCTCCACATTTTCAGCGGAATTATAGTGTAAGCATTAAAATCCTCACTGGGATAACCTTGACTCGTGGAATACACCTCTTATATTTCTCTCGTGGAACACACCTCTTATATTCCACAGCATTCATATGCAAAAACAATGCATGTCAACATGTATCATATCATAATGCACTATCTTATGTATACTTTACTTTACCTTGTGTTAAATAAATAAACACAAATACATGTTACCGTTGGGATACCCGTACGTTGCTTACGTACCTTTCAAAAGATAGAGGAATCAACCGACTTTATCTCCTCGACTGTGCTGGTACCTGTGATGGTTCAACATAACCAGTTCTACATAACCACATAACACAATATTAGGCACCTCATTATGATTCAATATCATAAACTTGACATAATAAATCAAAATCACATTTTTCATACTTCTGCCTCGACCGATCGATCGAAAAGACCCCACCGATCGATCGAGGACTTTAGGCGATCGATCGAGAAAACCACCGATCGATCGACCCCTTTTGTTTAAAACTTTCTGCCTCGCCCGATCGATCAAAAATCACCACCGATCGATCGAGCTCCCCTGCAAAAATGCGATTTTCCAGAATTGTCGAGCACCTCATTTCATGCTATTAAAACTACAACATATAACATAAAACATGCTCGAGGAATTATGCTAGGAACATCACAACACTTCTATGCACGTAACCATATCAACGGTTTGATCAAAACCTAGCTAACATGCATAATAACACCTTCATAAAGTTCACTCCCATTCAACCTTTTCTAGAAAAACAGGGCATTTACTCTACCCAGATTTTTCCGAACACTACATTTCACAAGATTGAATCCTTCACATATCACACGCAAAATGCTCCGGGAAAAGTACTGGGAGCTTCATAACAAAACCATGCAAGCCCGTGATTCGAAGGTTTAAAGAAACCTAAGCTAGCATGCTTCATAACCTCATGAGAAAACCCCTACTCAACTTAAAACAGAGCACTTCCTTTACCCAGATTTTCGAGGAACACTTTTCACAAACGAAATCTAACACATAAAGCATGTAAGTTGCTTAACCAAACATGCTAGGGGCTTCATAAAAGGTATATGCAAGCACTCAAAACAATATTTCATCGAACCTTAAAGTAGCATGCCAAATCTGCTATAATGAACATACATGCTTAAAATCTGAAAACTGGGAAAAATATGATTCCTCACCACTTTTGCTCGATTTTTGATAAACTTCTTTCAACAAAAACGTTGGATTTCTTCTCCTATACTCAGATGAAATGTTGGAAATGCTTTTCCCGAAAAGGGGAGAGGAAAACGAGAAGGAGCAAGAAGAATGAATAATGGCAAAGTGGATGATTGCCCAACATGCTGCTGGATTCAGGGGATAGGGGCATGGGTTAATGCTGACAGGGGGGTGGGTTGCTTGTGGGTGGTTAAGTGGTGTTTAATTGTGTCCCGGTATTTCGTACGATGTATTAAAACATCCCTCTTTGATATTTTATAATTTTACCCCATCAATACATCATTCAAAAATACCTAACATGCCTCCTAAACCACATCTTCAAAATAAATATGACACCAACCAGATACATTAATTCCCCAACTTAATTACATGCATTTACCACATAAAGCATAACCCATAAACCCCAAATTAAATCATGCCTTTAATACATAATAAAATTAGTACATCAAAGCATGTTTACACATAATCCTTTCGGGGATATCACAATAGATGAAGCAAGAAAATTTTATAGGTGGTATCGTGTGCCACGTTTACATGTAGTTTCCCTTTATACGTGATTGAATGCAGCAAATGCATGGCTTAATTCACTAATTGTGGGTTAAGGGCACGGGGGTCGTTAGTATTAGTGTATTGTTATTGTGCTAGCGATGTATATTGATGATGTGTTCATTTAAGATAGCTGTGGGTATTGTGTTATTGTTGTTCCTTGGGTACATGAAATGTCGGCCCAAGAGGATATTGAAATGTTCCAGAGGAACAAGAAGTTGTGGTAAACTATTACGTCTAGTTTGGCAAGTGAATATATGTTATTGTGATGTCCCCGAAATGATTATTTGTGTTTAAGGCATTAATTGTGTCCATATGATTAAATATGATTAATTATGGTGGTAATTGCCTTATGTGTTAGAATTAATTGCCATGTGGAAATGCTTGGTCATGTGGGCTGGTGGAGCATTTCAGGGTGCATGTTGGGCATGTTGGGATAATGTTTTTAGCATGATTTATTTGCCATGGCTAGCAATTAATTTGGAAATCTTGAGTTTAATTGATGTTTTGGTGCATTTTGGATTAATGCTTTTAAAATATCATGTTGGGGTGTTTTATACACCATGAGATTGTGGAATGCATTTTAATTAAACTTAAACCCTTTATACCCCAACCCCACACCTCACCTTCACTTTACCTTTACCAAATCACTTCCCACAAACCCTTTCCCCATTTTCGTTCTTGAGCTTAGGGTGGAAAGGAATCCTTCCAAGAATCTTGATTTGTGGAGTTATTAGGAGATTTGAGGTTCCCAAGAGGTATGGATACCTCATTATTGATTTTGTAAGGTTTTATTTAAGTTTGGTATGGTTTTGAAAGGTTTTAAAATGGGTTTGTTTTGGGTTGTTGTGGTTTTGGTTGAGGGTTGGATTTATGTTTGTTTTGAGGTGTATTTTGAAGGTTTATGTTGTTATTTATGTTGTTGGTTTGATGGTTTAAGTGTTGGTATGGATTGGAAGGAATTTTTGGTGCAAAAATGGTGAAAATCGCGTGTCTGTGCGAGGCGATCGACCGCCTGAAAAGAGGCGACCGATCGCCTAAGGGCAGTAGGCAAATCGTAGGGCAGGCGATCGATCGCCTAAAATGAGGCGACTGATCGCCGAGAGGCAGTAGCCAATAGGCGATCAATCGCCATGTTTGGCGCGATCGATCGCCGCGAAGAAAAATTTGAGGCGATCGATCGCCTCAGTGAAGCGATCGATCGCCAGCTGTGAAATTTTGAAAAATGATTTCTTTTGACGAATTTTTGGTATTCGACTATTATTTGGCTTCTAATATTGATTTGTATGGTTGTGTAGAACCATCCCAGGTGCCAACAACATCGAGGAGATAAAGTTATACAACTTCTCCACTTTTGAAACTAAGGTACGTAGTGAGACGTACGAGCATCGGACGGTAAATCGTATTACAACTTTAATGATGCATATTGTGAATAGTGTGTCCATATATGTGATGGAATATGTGAAATGATAGTGTTATATCATGATATTGGAATCAATTGTGTTTGATTATTGTGGTAGAATTGATGAATGTTCCGGTAGCCTTTATCTCCGAGCGAAGGAGGTACTTGCCGCTGTCATATGAAGCGATGGTAGTATGATATTTGCCGCTGTCATGTCTAAGCGAAGTAACATGCCGCTGTCATTGTCGAAGCGAGGGATATCATATGATGCCGCTATATGTCGAAGCGAGGGGTCCTAAAATTCCGCTGTTGTATTGGGACCGGAACAGTCACAATTCTAGTGATTAATGCGGAATATTGTGGATATAATTGGAAACGCGTTATCGATCGTTATATCGTGAACTAATGATTTTGTGCATAAGTTTGTGAAACAGGAACAACAATGAAATGTGCTAATGTGGTAATCAAGGAGCATATCTATTATTTGTCGCATGCGCTTAATTATTTTATTAAGTTGAATTGTGTTAAGTGGTGATATATATATGCTCATGGTGAGTTGTTCCTGTAGGTACGCTTTTGGACAAAAGGGGCTAAGGGTTGGGTTGAACTGTGAGCTGAAGGAGACTTGAAAGAAGATAGAATACAGGATTTTTGTTAATCTTAACATTCATTTTGGGAATGTAATTAACTAACTATTGAAGTTTTATTTTTGGCCTGTAATTACATTGAGCTCACATAACAACCAGAACTCTAAGATGTCTCTAATACATATTTAGCCCTGTTTATATCTTGATTTCACCGTTAAGGAACTAGGGTCCTTACATTAGTGGTATCAGAGCAGTGGTTAGAGAACCCGGGAACGAGTGAAGGGTAGCCTTAGCAATAAGTTGGCTAGGCGTCTACTTTTAAATATGTTGTGCGCATATGAAGCATGTGACTGTTATGCTAACGTGTTATGGTTTTATAACGATGTATTATGTGAATTGTTTTGTATATTGTTGTTAACCCTTGTGTTGCAGTATGGCAGCAAATGTCGATGTTGGTGATGCAGTAAGTGTAAATGCTAGTGCTAGGCATACAAATCCCCTACCGCCGCCAGCCTTGGGCGAAGAGCCGTCCGAACAACAGTTATTTCCGGGAGAACTGAGTTTGACGCAATTTCTAACTTATCGGCCCCCTACTTTTGAAGGGACTGAAACAGGGGAGAAGGCTGAGGAATGGCTAGAGAGGTTGGAGCAGATATTTGTAGCTGCCCCGTGCGCAAAGACAGCTTGGATACGGCTAGCAGAATTTCAATTGGCCAAAAAGGCGCTGATGTGGTGGAAGACCACAGTGATTGAACAAGAAGCTCAGGGTCAGGAAATAAACTGGAAGCTGTTTAGGACTCGATTTCTGACCCGATACTTCTCAGCAGCGGCACGGCAGGCCAAAGAAGATGAATTCACTAGCTTGAGGCAAGGTACTATGCCGGTGTCTGACTATGCTCTCCAGTACTGTTCCTTACTCAGATATGTTCCTCATATCACCTCTAGCACCCAAGCAAAGATGAGGAACTTTATGAAAGGCTTGAGGCCGGAGTTGTATGATAGGGTGATCACCTATGGCCCTACTTGTTTTGATGACGCCCTAGCACGAGCTGAACTGGCAGAATTAGGAGTGGGTGCATATCCGACTGTGGCACCGCCTCCAGCACCATCACAGAGACCGACCCCTGCAAATTTGAAACCAAGGGGCGACCATTTTAAGTCAAAGGGAAACTCATCATCTTCCAGATTCAGTGGTAGATGGCAAGATGCTCGTGGAAGGGGTGGTCGTGGAAGTAATGCTCCGTCTCATAGGGGACAGTCTCAGGCTAGCAATTTTGAGAAGGTTAAGTGTTTTCTGTGCGGGGGACCCCATTCAGTGAAAGGATGCTCTGCTTGTTATGAATGTGGCAAACATGGTCACTTGGCCCGAAATTGTCCTAACCGGGGAGGGCCACAGAATACTATGGGGAGACCTTCAGACAGGCCAGCACAGTAGAGACCACCATTTGCACCGAGGCCATTGGGAGGACAACCGTTGGGGCCACCTCAAGGGCAAGTGTACGCCCTAACCAGGGAGCAGGCTATAGCAGCTCCTGAGGAAGTGATAGCGGGTACGTGTCATTTATTTACGCACCCTGCTTATATTTTGATAGATACAGGTGCGTCACACTCCTTTGTGTCGACGAGTTTTGTGGAGAGGCACCGTATATGCACGACTCCGTCACCCACGCCTCTTGTAGTTTCGACACCCGCTGGAAAGAGTGTGATTGCAGATCGGTTTGTTGATGGCGGCCTCATTTATTTTGAGGGCAACGAGTTGAAGTCAGATTTGATTGTTCTGGGGATGTTGGACTTCGACTGCATTGTGGGTATTGATGTGCTGAACAGATATCAGGCAGTAGTGGACTGCAGTCAGAGGACAGTACGGTTCAGATCTGATTTAGGGGTTCGGTGGACTTTTTATGGGGATGGTTCCCGCTCAAGAATTCCGTTGATATCGGCTTTAAAGATGACTCATTTATTGGAACGTGGGCACGAGGGTTATCTTATTTATGCCATTGACATTGCTGGCAAGAAAGAAGAGTTAAGAGTCGAAGATATACCCGTGGTTGCCGAGTTTGCCGATGTATTTCCGGAGGAGATTCCCGGATTCCCGCCGGTTAGGGAAGTTGAGTTCGGGATCGAATTATTACCGGGGACATCCGCTATTTCTCGTGCCCCTTACAGGATGGCACCAGCGGAGTTAAGAGAGCTGAAAGAACAGCTTCAGGAACTACTTGATAAGGGTTACATACGCCCCAGCGTGTCACCTTGGGGTGCGCCTGTACTATTTGTGAAAAAGAAAGATGGGTCGATGAGATTGTGCATCGACTACAGGCAATTGAATAAGGCCACAGTGAAGAATAAATACCCTCTTCCGCGGATCGATGACTTGTTTGATCAGTTGCAGGGCACGAGGTTGTACAGTAAGATTGATTTGAGGTCGGGGTACCACCAGATCCGAGTTAGAGAGGATGATGTGCAGAAGACAGCCTTCCGGACCCGTTATTGTCACTATGAGTTTTTGGTCATGCCGTTTGGAGTGACAAACGCCCCGGCTATGTTTATGAGCTTGATGAATCGAGTGTTCCAACCCTATTTGGATCAATTCGTCATCGTATTTATTGACGATATACTTATCTATTCTCGGAGCGAGGAAGATCACAAGAATCATTTGAGGATAGTGCTCCAGATTCTGAGGGACAATCAGTTGTATGCAAAGCTGAGCAAGTGTGAATTTTGGCTGAGCAGCGTGGTGTTTTTGGGGCATGTGATCTCTAGTGATGGGATTTCTGTGGATCCCAGGAAAGTGGAAGCGGTGATGGATTGGTCTGCGCCTACATCTGTGCCCGAGATCCGTAGCTTCCTCGGTTTAGCGGGTTACTACCGACGTTTCGTCGAGGGATTCTCTAAGATCGCTAAGCCGTTGACGCAGTTGACTCAGAAGGGTGTCCCGTTTTCTTGGTCTGAGGCATGTGAGCAAAGCTTCCAAGAGTTGAAGCACCGGTTGACTACAGCACCTGTTCTGGTGATCCCTTCGGAGAACGAAAGGTTTGCTTTGTACACGGATGCATCACTGCAGGGATTGGGCGGTGTACTGATGCAGGATAAGCATGTGGTGGCTTATGCATCGAGGCAGTTGAAGCCCCATGAGACCAGGTACCCGGTTCATGATTTAGAACTGGTGGCCATTATTTTCGCTTTGAAAATTTGGCGGCATTATCTTTATGGTACTTCTTTCACCATTTACACGGACCATAAGAGCTTGAAGTTCCTATTTACCCAAGCGGAACTGAATATGAGGCAAAGGAGGTGGATGGACTTGCTCAAGGACTATGATTGCGAGATAGAGTACCATCCAGGGAAGGCGAACCTGACAGCTGACGCCTTAAGTAGGAAGGTGAAGTATACGGCAGATGATGTTATTCAGTTGTCGGCCTTGATGACCTCTTGTTGTCATTTGGGATATGACTTTGATATAGATGTATCGCCGGTGCTGGTATCGACCCTATTGGCAGAACCGGACATCTTTGAACTCATCAGGAAAGCTCAGATGACAGACGTTGAGGTACAGAGATGGTTATCATATTTATGTCTGGGTCAGTTATCGAAGTTCAGAGTAGCAGAAGATGGTTCCTTGAGGCTTGGTAACCGTTGGGTAGTGCCGAGGGCACCAGAGTTGCGTCAAGGAATCTTGCATCGTGCTCATAGTAGCAGATTTAGCATCCATCCAGGTGGGAGAAAGATGTACAAGGACTTGTGTGATCAATTTTGGTGGAGACGGATGAAGAGAGACGTTATATCATTCATTAAGAAGTGCCTGATTTGCCAACAAGTGAAAGCAGAAAGGCAGAGGCCCGGAGGCGAGTTGAAGAGTTTAGAGATACCAGAGTGGAAGTGGGAGCACATCTCTATAGATTTCGTGACCCACTTGCCAAGGACTGTCTCGGGATTTGATGCGATCTGGGTGATTGTAGATCGACTGACGAAGGTGGCTCACTTCATCCCATATAGTATGACTTTCACATACTTAAAGATGGCCCAGTTGTATGTACGGGACGTGGTGAGATTACATGGCATCCCAGTCTCGATTGTGTCTGATAGAGACCCGCGGTTCACATCGCACTTTTGGGAGGGTCTTCAATCGGCTTTGGGTACAGAAGTGAGGCTGAGTACGGCTTATCACCCTCAGACAGATGGTCAGACAGAGTGTACCATACAGACGCTTGAGGACATATTGAGGGCGTGTGTTTTGGAGTTCGATACTCCGTGGCAAGATTCAGTGCCACTTGTGGAGTTCTCTTACAACAACAGTTATCAGGTGAGCATTCAGATGGCTCCATTCGAGGCCCTTTACGATCGACGATGTAGGTCACCGTTGTACTGGGAAGATTTGACTAGTAAGACGGTCGGAGGACCGGAATTGATTCGAGAAATGGAAGAGAAAATCAAAGTGACCCGTCAGAAAATGAAAGCGGCTCAAGATAGGCAAGCGGCCTATGCTAATAAACGACGGCGACCATTGGAATTCCATGTGGGAGACAGAGTCTTTCTGAAAATCTCACCTTTCAGAGGTGTAGTTCGTTTCGGTATGCGCGGGAAGTTGTCTCCGAGATATGTTGGGCCGTACGAGGTATTACAGCGCATCGGCACTTTGGCTTATCGTTTGGCCCTACCGCCGTCCTTGTCTGGTATACATGATGTCTTCCATGTATCTATGTTGAGGAAGTATGAACCAGACCCGTCTCATGTGTTGCAGCCTTCAGAGGTTCAGTTGAGTTCAGATGTGTCCTATGTTGAACGGCCAGTCAGAATTCTGGATCGAGAGGATCACAGACTTCGAAGCAAGGTGATACCGATGGTCAAGGTTCAGTGGGATCGTCGGGGTGTCGAAGAGGCCACGTGGGAGACGGAACGGCATATGGTGCAACACTACCCAGAACTATTCTCTGGTATGTGTTTATGTTTAGTTTCTTTGGGGTAAGTGCATGCGATTTTGAGGACGAAATCTTCTAAGTAGGGGAGTATTGTGATGTCCCCGAAATGATTATTTGTGTTTAAGGCATTAATTGTGTCCATGTGATTAATTATGGTGGTAATTGCCTTATGTGTTAGAATTAATTGCCATGTGGAAATGCTTGGTCATGTGGGCTGGTGGAGCATTTCAGGGGTGCATGTTGGGCATGTTGGGATAATTGTTATTAGCATGATTTATTTGCCATGGCTAGCAATTAATTTGGAAATCTTGAGTTTAATTGATGTTTTGGTGCATTTTGGATTAATGCTTTTAAAATTCATGTTGGGGTGTTTTATACACCATGGGATTGTGGAATGCATTTTAATTAAACTTAAACCCTTTATACCCCAACCCCACACCTCACCTTCACTTTACCTTTACCAAATCACGTCCCACAAACCCTTTCCCAATTTTCGTTCTTGAGCTTAGGGTGGAAAGGAATCCTTCCAAGAATCTTGATTTGTGGAGTTATTGGGAGATTTGAGGTCCCCAAGAGGTATGGATACCTCATTATTGATTTTGTAAGGTTTTATTTAAGTTTGGTATGGTTTTGAAAGGTTTTAAAATGGGTTTGTTTTGGGTTGTTGTGGTTTTGGTTGAGGGTTGGATTTATGTTTGTTTTGAGGTGTATTTTGAAGGTTTATGTTGTTATTTATGTTGTTGGTTTGATGGTTTAAGTGTTTGTATGGATTGGAAGGAATTTTTGGTGCAAAAATGGTGAAAATCGCGTGTCTGTGGGAGGCGATCGACCGCCTGAAAAGAGGCGACCGATCGCCTAAGGGCAGTAGGCAAATCGCAGGGCAGGCGATCGATCGCCTAAAATGAGGCGACCGATCGCCGAGAGGTAGTAGCCAATCCAAGGGTTAGGCGATCGATCGCCATGTTTGGCGCGATCGATCGCCGCGAAGAAAAATTTGAGGCGATCGATCGCCTCAGTGAAGCGATCGATCGCCAGCTGTGAAATTTTGAAAAATGATTTCTTTTGACGAATTTTTGGTATTCGACTATTATTTGGCTTCTAATATTGATTTGTATGGTTGTGTAGAACCATCCCAGGTGCCAACAACATCGAGGAGATAAAGTTATACAACTTCTCCACTTTTGAAACTAAGGTACGTAGTGAGACGTACGAGCATCGGACGGTAAATCGTATTACAACTTTAATGATGCATATTGTGAATAGTGTGTCCATATATGTGATGGAATATGTGAAATGATAGTGTTATATCATGATATTGGAATCAATTGTGTTTGATTATTGTGGTAGAATTGATGAATGTTCCGGTAGCCTTTATCTCCGAGCGAGGGAGGTACTTGCCGCTGTCATATGAAGCGATGGTAGTATGATATTTGCCGCTGTCATGTTGTAGGGTCTTCCTACCTTAACATCGTCTTAATCACCTATTAGGGACTAAACATGCATTTAATACGTCTTAGGGTTTCAGTTGTAGCTTAGAGCTAGTAAAATTATGGGCCGAGAATGAAATTTTAAAGGCTAAATAATTACATTCACAAAATGAATGTTAAGGCGATAGGATTATTCTACTCCTAGAGTAGATACTATCCAAAAGTTCTTGCATCCTAACTTCTTCCATGCTTCTCAAAGCTCACTGCCTCAACCCGGCCCTTAGTCCATTAGTCCAAATGTGTACCTACAAGAACAACCCATCATGAGCATATACATCGTTACTTAATAATCACAAGGAAATGGCATATAAATAAATGTATGAAAGTAATTGATAATGTATACTTCCTGGTTAATCGTATTAACCCTCTTTGGTTGTCCCTGTTTCATAGTCATGCATAAAATCATTAGTTCTTGCAATAATTGATTAAACATCATACTTCACATATATGCTCACAACAAACTATGTTAATTAGAAATGGGACTGTCCGGGTTCCATTATGACAGCGGTATAATTGGCCCCCTCGCTCGACATAACACATCTTATGATACCCATCGCTACGCCTTGATAGCGGATGTATCTCTTATTCAGCGGATGATACCCGTCGCTACACCTTGATAGCGGATGTACCCCATCGCTCAGCGGATGATACCCATCGCTACACCTTGATAGCGGATGTACCCCATCGCTCATCAGCGGATGATACCCATCGCTACACCTTGATAGCGGATGTACCCCATCACTCATTTATGTGAGCGGCAAGACCTTCCTCGCTTGCCCATAATAACCACCGGACATTCAACCATTCTTAAGAACATAGTTTCATATTCATCATAAACATCATAGCATCTTATAAACATCATCATCTTGTAAACATCATTATCATATAAGCATTATCATCTTATAGACATCACCGTCTCATCATAATCGTTATAGTAACGTCTTATCATCATTATCATAACATAATCTTAAGCACCTTGTCATCTTTATTCATCATAAAATCATCTTTATTCATCATAACATCATCGTAAGTATCTTATCATCTTGATTCATTATCAAATCATCTTCATCATGGACTTACTTATCATAACATCATCTTAAACATCTTATCATTTTTATTCATTATGTACACCATCATAGCATCGTAAATTCTTATGCAATCATAGTATGATCATAATATAGGAGTATGGCCTCTTGCCATATGGGCATCTTACCCCGTGGCGTCTTACCACATAATAACATCGTATCCCGTCATCATAAACTTACTTATCAAAATCATCATCATAAGCTTCATCATCATAATCATCATCATCATAACTTGCTTATCGTAATCATCATTATAAACATCATATCATCTTCATTTATCATAACATTATCATAAACATCGTAATTACTTATGCAATTAATGCATAGTCAGAGTTAGGAGTGTGTTACCGTCCGATGGCCGTACGCTTCTTACGTACCTTAATTCCAAAATGGAGAAGTTGTAGGACTTTATCTCCTTGAAGTTGTGGATACCTGGGATGGTTCTACATAACCATACAAATCGATATTAGAAGCTAAATATAGTCCAATATCCAAAAATCCCACAAAAAATAACAAAAACACATAATTGTGTGACTCACGATCGATCGCTGAGATGCCCCGATCGATCGCGAGATCGCACTGCCCGTTGCTGACTTTTTGTGCCTTAGGCGATCGATCGCCACTTTTGGCGCGATCGATCGCCAACCTCGCCGATCGATCGCCCAAAAGTGGCGATCGATCGCAAAATGGCTCTGGAGCCTACTGCTGGCTCGCGATCGATAGCCAAATACGGGCGATCGATCGCCGATCTCTGTACATCGAAAATTCGCCATTTTTGAGCATTTTTCAAGCTCCACTTCAACCCCTTTAAATCCAAACTTTTCTACAACATTAACATCATCATAACACACTAAAACCCACATAAAATACCTCAAAAATCATACCCCAACAACATACAACACATACCCCAAACAAACCCACATAAATCACTTCAAAATCATCTCATTTCAAATCCAAACTTCATAAAAACTTTAGGAAGGGTTCCATACCTCTTGAAGACTCCAAATCTTAACAACGATCACACAAACACAAGTTTTGTGGAGTTTCCTCCTTCCTCCTTTGAGGGATTTCGAAAATGGGGTGAGGTTAGGGCTTTGGGAGAGAATTGGGGGTTTTTGAGTGGTGGGGGAGAAGTTAAGGGAAAATGGGATAAAAGGGGAATATAGTGGGGTTATTAAAATTGTACCCCAAGTTAACATGATGTATAAAATACCCCAACATGGTATTTTAAAAGCATTACAAAAATGCAACCAACTTCATTAAATTCATACTTTCCTCATAATTAACAATTAACACAATTAAATCATGTTAACCCCATTTCCTATCATGCATAACATGCACCTTGAAACGTAACCCCCGGGTCATGCCTATCATGTGACTAAGCATTTCATCGTGATAATTAATTTAAGCACATAATCAATTATCCACATAATTAAACACATGAACATAATTGATGCCTTAATTGCAGTTAATTATTTCGGGGCGTCACATTACTCCCCTACTTATAAGATTTCGTCCTCGAAATCACATGCACTTACCCAAAATGAAACTAGACATAAATCATACCAGAAAATAGTTCCGGGTAATGCTGCATCATGTGCCGTTCCGTCTCCCACGTAGCCTCCTCGACACCCCGACGATCCCACTGAACTTTGGCCATCGGTAAAACTTTACTTCGTAGTCTGCGATCCTCACGATCCAAAATTCCGACCGGTCGTTCAACGTAGGATACCCCTGAGTCCAACTGCACATCAGTAGACTGTAATACATGAGTCGGGTCTGGCTCATACTTCCGTAACATAGAGGCATGGAAAACATCATACATCCCAGATAAAGAACAGCGGTAGAGCCAAACAGTAAGCCGAAGTACTGATACGCTGCAACACTTCATATGGACCAACATATCTCGGGGATAACTTCTCCCGTATACCAAAACGAACTACACCTCTGAAGGGTGAGATTCTCAAGAAGACCCTGTCTCCTACTTGGAATTCTAGCGGTCGTCGCCGCTTGTTGGCATAGGCTGCTTGCCTATCCTGGGTCGTCTTCATCTTTTGGCGTATCAACTTAATCTTGTCTTATATATCCTTAATCATATCCGGTCCTCCGACCGCTTTACTAGTCAAGTCTTCCCAATACAGCGGTGACCTACATCGTCGTCCATAAAGAGCTTCAAAGGAGTTATTCGAATGCTCGTCTGATAGCTGTTAATATCGGAGAACTCCATCATTGGCACTGAATCTTGCCACGGAGTATCAAACTCCAAAACATATGCCCTCAACATGTCCTCGAGCGTCTGAAGGGTACGCTCTGTCTGGCCGTCTGACTGAGGGTGATAGGCCGTACTCAGTCTCACCTCTGTGCCTAAAGTCGTCTGGAGACCCTCCCCGAAATGTGAAGTAAACCTTGGGTCTCTGTCAGACACAATCGAGACTGGAACTCTAGGCAACCTCACTACATCCCGCACATTCGTCAGCCTATCCACGATCACTCAGATCGTAACGAATCCAGAGGCCGCTCTTGGCAAGTGGGTTTCAAAGTCCGTAGGTACATATTCCAACTTCGATTGGGTACTTCCGAGCTCTTCAGCTCGCCATCAGGCCTCTGTCTTTCTGTCTTTACCTGCTGGCAGATCACACATCTTTTGACAAGGCATAACATCACGCCTCATACGTCTCCACTAGAAGCGACCGCTTAGGTCCTTGTACAACTTTCTTCTTCCTGGGTGGATACTGAACCGACTACGGTGAGCTTGCTCCAAGATTCCTTTACGCAACTCCGGCGTATTTGGGACTACCCATCGGTGGCCCAATCTTAATGAATCATCTTCTGCCACTCTGAACTTTGATGGCCGTCCTTGAAGTACTATAAATGACCACCTTTGAACCTCATCATCCGACCTCTGGCTTTCCTGATAACCTCAAATATGTCTGGCTCGGCCATCAAGATCGACACTCGCACAGGCGATGTGTCCACATCAATATCATAGCCCGGACGGCAATAAGAAGTCATCATCGCTGATAAACACATAGTGTCCTCAGCAGTACTTTTCACTTCCGACTTAAGGTGCCTGCTATTAAGTTGCTTTACCAGGATGGTACTCAATCTTACAGTCAAAATCCTTGAGTAAGTCCATTCATCTTCTTTGTCGCATATTCAACTCAGCCTGTGTGAATAAAACTTCAGGCTCTTATGGTCCGTGTAGATGGTAAACGACGTACCATCTAAGTAATGCCTCCAAATTCCAAGGCAAACATAATGGCTGCCAGCTCCAAATCGTGGACTGGGTACTTAGCCTCATGTGGTTTCAACCGCCTCGATGCATAAGCCAGCACAAGCTTATCTCGCATCAACACATAGCCCAAACCTTGAAGTGATGTATTCGTGTACAAGGCAACCTCTTATCTTCAGAAGGAATCAACAACCCTGGTACTGTCGTCAGACGACGCTTCAATCCTTGGAAGCTTCTCTCACAAGCTTCGGACCAAAAGAATGGGACTCCTTCCTGAGTCAACCGTGCCAGCGGCTTAGCGATCTTGATATAACATGATCCAAGAATACCACACTGCTCGACCAGAACTCGTACTTACTGAGCTTTGCATACAACTAATGATCCCTAAGGATCTGGAGTACTGTTCTCAAGTGCTTTACATGTTCCTCTTCAGTTCGAGAGTAAATAAGTACATCGTCAATGGAAACTATGACGAACTGATCCAAACATGGTTGGATCACCCTGTTCATCAGGCTCATAAAATAGTTGGGGCATCCGTCACCCCAAAGGGCATGACTAAGAATCCGTAGTGCCCACATAAGGTCTTGGAAGCTGTCTTCTGTACATCGTCCTCTCAAACTCGAATCTGATGATCCCCGATCTCAGATCGATCTTACTGTAGAGCCTCGTACTCTGCAGCTGATCAAACAAATCGCCGATCCCCGAAAGCGGATACTTATTCTTCACTATGGCTTTGTTCAGTTGTCTGAAATCGGTGCACAACCGCAACGAACCATCTTTCTTTTCGACAAATAGGACTGGTGCATCCGATATGCTAGGGTGTATATAGTCCTTGCCAAGGAGCTCTTGCAACTGAACCTTTAATTCCCTTAACTCCGCTGGTGCCATCCTATACGGGCACGAGAAATGGTAGGCGTCCCTGGTAGTAACTTAATCCCAAACTCGACTTCTCTCGTCGGTGGGAATCCGGGAATCTCTTCCGGAAATGCATCAGGAAACACCGCCACTACGGGCACATCCTCAACCTTTAACTCTTTCCTCTTTCAGTAATAACCACAGTATAGTTGAAATATCCTTTGTGGTCTCGTTCCAATAACTGTGCCATCTTGACAACAGATATTAACGGAATCCTTGAACGGAAATCATCCCCATAGAATGTCCATCGGACTCCCATATCAGACCTGAATCGGACAGTCCTTGTCTGCAGTCCACAACTGCCTGATACCTGTTCAGAACATCAATGCCTACAAACTGACATCCCCAGAACAATCAAGTCTGTCCACAGTTCGTTACCCTCAAAATAAATGAGGCCGTCTTAACCAATCTGATCAGTTATCAAACTTCTTC
Organism: Haberlea rhodopensis; assembly: GCA_907163345.1. Classification (NCBI taxonomy): domain Eukaryota; kingdom Viridiplantae; phylum Streptophyta; class Magnoliopsida; order Lamiales; family Gesneriaceae; genus Haberlea; species Haberlea rhodopensis. The sequence goes on along the minus strand of CAJQUN010000090.1, from coordinate 1,392,387 downwards.
CAGCGGGGGTCGAGACTACAAGAGGCGTGGGCGACGGAGAAGTACATATGTGGTGCCTTTCCACAAAACTTGTTGACATTTGCTGCCATACTGCAACACAAGGATTAACAACAAGGTCCAAAAGCAGTTCATATAATACATCGTTAGAGAAACAAAACATGTTAATACAACATCATATCCTTCATATGCAACATATGCATAAAAAACATGTTAAAAGTAAGCACCTAGCCAACTTATTGCTAAGGCTACCCTTCACTTGTTCCCGAGTTATCTAACCACTGCTCTGATACCACTAATGTAGGGTCTTCCTACCTTAACATCGTCTTAATCACCTATTAGGGACTAAACATGCATTTAATACGTCTTAGAGTTTCAGTTGTAGCTTAGAGCTAGTAAAATTATGGGCCGAGAATGAAATTTTAAAGGCTAAATAATTACATTCACAAAATGAATGTTAAGGCGATAGGATTATTCTACTCCTAGAGTAGATACTATCCAAAAGTTCTTGCATCCTAACTTCTTACATGCTTCTCAAAGCTCACTGCCTCAACCCGGTCCTTAGTCCATTAGTCCAAAGGTGTACCTACAGGAACAACCCATCATGAGCATATACATCGTTACTTAATAATCACAAGGAAATGGCATATAAATAAATGTATGAAAGTAATTGATAATGTATACTTCCTGGTTAATCGTATTAACCCTCTTTGGTTGTCCCTGTTTCATAGTCATGCATAAAATCATTAGTTCTTGCCATAAATGATTAAACATCATACTTCACATATATGCTCACAACAAACTATGTTAATTAGAAATGGGACTGTCCGGGTTCCATTATGACAGCGGTATAATTGGCCCCCTCGCTCGACATAAAACATCTTATGATACCCATCGCTACGCCTTGATAGCGGATGTATCTCTTATTCAGCGGATGATACCCGTCGCTACACCTTGATAGCGGATGTACCCCATCGCTCAGCGGATGATACCCATCGCTACACCTTGATAGCGGATGTACCCCATCGCTCATCAGCGGATGATACCCATCGCTACACCTTGATAGCGGATGTACCCCATCGCTCATTTATGTGAGCGGCAAGACCTTCCTCGCTTGCCCATAATAACCACCGGACATTCAACCATTCTTAAGAACATAGTTTCATATTCATCATAAACATCATAGCATCTTATAAACATCATCATCTTGTAAACATCATTATCATATAAGCATTATCATCTTATAGACATCATCGTCTCATCATAATCGTTATAGTAACGTCTTATCATCATCATTTATCATAACATAATCTTAAGCACCTTGTCATCTTTATTCATCATAAAATCATCTTTATTCATCATAACATCATCGTAAGTATCTTATCATCTTGATTCATTATCAAATCATCTTCATCATGGACTTACTTATCATAACATCATCTTAAACATCTTATCATTTTTATTCATTATGTACACCATCATAGCATCGTAAATTCTTATGCAATCATAGTATGATCATAATATAGGAGTATGGCCTCTTGCCATATGGGCATCTTACCCCGTGGCGTCTTACCACATAATAACATCGTATCCCGTCATCATAAACTTACTTATCAAAATCATCATCATAAGCTTCATCATCATAATCATCATCATCATAACTTGCTTATCGTAATCATCATTATAAACATCATATCATCTTCATTTATCATAACATTATCATAAACATCGTAATTACTTATGCAATTAATGCATAGTCAGAGTTAGGAGTGTGTTACCGTCCGATGGCCGTACGCTTCTTACGTACCTTAATTCCAAAATGGAGAAGTTGTAGGACTTTATCTCCTTGAAGTTGTGGATACCTGGGATGGTTCTACATAACCATACAAATCGATATTAGAAGCTAAATATAGTCCAATATCAAAAATCCCACAAAAAATAACAAAAACACATAATTGTGTGACTCGCGATCGATCGCTGAGATGCCCCGATCGATCGCGAGATCGCACTGCCCGTTGCTGACTTTTTGTGCCTTCGGCGATCGATCGCCACTTTTGGCGCGATCGATCGCCAACCTCGCCGATCGATCGCCCAAAAGTGGCGATCGATCGCCAAATGGATCTGGAGCCTACTGCTGGCTCGCGATCGATCGCCAAATACGGGCGATCGATCGCCGATCTCTGTACATCGAAAATTCGCCATTTTTGAGCATTTTTCAAGCTCCACTTCAACCCCTTTAAATCCAAACTTTTCTACAACATTAACATCATCATAACACACTAAAACCCACATAAAACACCTCAAAAATCATACCCCAACAACATACAACACATACCCCAAACAAACCCACATAAATCACTTCAAAATCATCTCATTTCAAATCCAAACTTCATAAAAACTTTAGGAAGGGTTCCATACCTCTTGAAGACTCCAAATCTTAACAAAGATCACACAAACACAAGTTTTGTGGAGTTTCCTCCTTCCTCCTTTGAGGGATTTCGAAAATGGGGTGAGGTTAGGGCTTTGGGAGAGAATTGGGGGTTTTTGAGTGGTGGGGGAGAAGTTAAGGGAAAATGGGATAAAAGGGGAATATAGCGGGGTTATTAAAATTGTACCCCAAGTTAACATGATGTATAAAATACCCCAACATGGTATTTTAAAAGCATTTTACAAAAATGCAACCAACTTCATTCAATTCATACTTTCCTCATAATTAACAATTAACACAATTAAATCATGTTAACCCCATTTCCTATCATGCATAACATGCACCTTGAAACGTAACCCCCGGGTCATGCCTATCATGTGACTAACCATTTCATCGTGATAATTAATTTAAGCACATAATCAATTATCCACATAATTAAACACATGAACATAATTGATGCCTTAATTGCAGTTAATTATTTCGGGGCGTCACACATGTCTAAGCGAAGTAACATGCCGCTGTCATTGTCGAAGCGAGGGATATCATATGATGCCGCTATATGTCGAAGCGAGGGGTCCTAAAATTCCGCTGTTGTATTGGGACCGGAACAGTCACAATTCTAGTGATTAATGCGGAATATTGTGGATATAATTGGAAACGCGTTATCGATCGTTATATCCTGAACTAATGATTTTGTGCATAAGTTTGTGAAACAGGAACAACAATGAAATGTGCTAATGTGGTAATCAAGGAGCATATCTATTATTTGTCGCATGCGCTTAATTATTTTATTAAGTTGAATTGTGTTAAGTGGTGATATATATATGCTCATGGTGAGTTGTTCCTGTAGGTACGCTTTTGGACAAAAGGGGCTAAGGGTTGGGTTGAACTATGAGCTGAAGGAGACTTGAAAGAAGATAGAATACAGGATTTTTGTTAATCTTAACATTCATTTTGGGATGTAATTAACTAACTATTGAAGTTTTATTTTTGGCCTGTAATTACATTGAGCTCACATAACAACCAGAACTCTAAGATGTCTCTAATACATATTTAGCCCTGTTTATATCTTGATTTCACCGTTAAGGAACTAGGGTCCTTACAGTTATATATGTTGATAGATGCTGATTGCATTATCTCAGTGAGTTATATTAATTATGAGAATCGATTGTACAGATGGAATAACAGGAAATGATAATCGCTTGAGATTGTATTTATTACTGTGAAAAGCATGCTAGATTGATATCTTGTAGGAGTAGTAGGTGAACATAATCATGTTGACATGAGATTAACGGGTACGTCACGGGATGACGTGGGATCACTATGAATGCACATACATGGACATATGATCTTTGTGAACATTCATGATTAATGAATTATTATGTTTCGAGGATGAGTTAAAGATTGAAATGAATTACGTCATTGAGGCATGCAATTGATTCTTATGTTGAATTTCAATCCTCCAGATATATGATAGTATGTTGTAGCATGTTGTGTATAGGATTGCGTGAAACTTTTGACGCAGGGAATTGATGTTCGATGATGGAAACATTATGAATATCAAAATGCGTAAATGACAAGGTATGTGGTTAAGTTATGAGTATTTGACAAATACTAATGAGTTTATTTTGTACTTGTCCCATGACAGATGATAGTTGGGTGATGAAATACGGAAGTTGATGCTTAAGAGCATGTGAGTACTGTGTTGAGCATGATGTTATGATGCTATTGTGTATTGTAGATGATTCCATCTACAAAGGTATGATACGAATGATTCGATATTGATGTTTACGCCTGGTTTTAGATGGAGTATAATCATGACACATGAATATTGATGTTAGGCCATTCATCATGATTTGATATTGATGATCTGTGGCTGTTGGTGCGTATAATGTGGATATATGTATGTGAGAATTACTAATGGGTTTTCTAGTAATTACTTTGCAAAAGATAATAGTCAGGAGATGATATATGAGAGGTTGATGTGTAAGGACTCTAGAGTTCCGCTACTTCATACATTCTGATATACGCATGATATGCATGGATTGATGATTTAGTGATTATATGATGTGTACTATGATGAAAGTAAACTGTGACAGGTTTAGACCTTGTGCGAGGAATACCGATGCGAGTACACAGGTACTGAAGTATGACAAGAAGTGCTTGATTTCTAAACACTCCTTATCATTGTTGGTGTAATGGGGGCACCTGGGTGAGCCGGGATGATTCGAATGAGTATCATCCTACAGATGGTAAAGTCATTACCTTGAGCTTATAACGGTACATAAAATTTCACTGCTGGCTTTTATGGTAAGCACGCATTTTAATTTCGAGGACGAAATTTTATTAGTTGGGGAGAATTGTGATGTCCGGAATAATTATTAATTGTCAAATGGATTTAATTATGATATTTTTATGATATCTCGGGATTTAATTTTTGAGTATCGGATTTTGGAACGGAGTTGGGATAAATGGTTCCGGGATTGAATTTATAACTTTGGATTGAACTTGTGGAGTAATTAAATTCAAGGAGATTCTTAAAATTCTTGGGAATTATAGTTTGGTCAGGCGTTAGAATAAATAATTAAGCGAGGGTTCTTGCAAATGATAAAGAAAATATTAATTGATTAAATTAATATTTGGGAGAGAGGATATTATTGGATGGCTAAGATTAAATCTAGGGCTTGGGTATATCATAATCAAATATATCTCTACCTGTCTTATACATTGTACGCCCCTCTCCTTTTCTCCCCCACCCTCTACGTCGATCAAGCGGCTGAGAAATCGAGCAAGACAAGGCACTCTCCTTCATCGATTCTTCAAGGTGTGTATGTGAGATGTCTCTTGAACCGAATTCCTCTTGTCCCTTGAGTATCTTACTGCTGTTTTTACTCGATTTCCCACTGCAAACTTATCGAAAAACTTGCTGCTGATTGGGTTTGAATTTCGTGATTCATGGGTTCGAATTTTCTGCTGTTGGTTCGAAAGGGTTGCTGCATTTGGTTCGAAATTCCTGCTACTTTTTGGCTCAATTTCTTGTTGTATGTAGTTCAATTCTTTTGTTGTTATGCGTGAGTGAGCTGCGCTCATTGTCGTGCCTTCCCCTCCACTTCACATTTTATTGTCTAAGACTTGTTTCTCATTATTTTGGCCACTGAAATCAGTGTGCACAGCGTGTTCGAGTGTGTGTAATCTGGTGCAGGTGTGTGTGCGTCTCAGTGTGTGCGTGAGTGTGTGTGTTCTACGTGTGTGTGTGTATCCAGCGTGTATCAGTGTGTGTAGGTGAAGTTTATACAAGAAAATGTGTATTCCAACATGTATTGGTATATGTACAATACTTATATATATGTGTGTATGTGTTGTGGCTTGGGATGGAAAGGTGTTTTGATAATATAGAAGGCGGTTATGCGACTTTAATTCGAGTATGAATATTGTAATTGTGAGTTGGATAGCATGAGAAATGTTATTGATTGTTGAAAGTTAATTATGACTCACTTTGTTGAATGATAAATTATTAGAAAGGGAATTGTTGATTTGTACATTGGATAGTATCATTGTTGGTTAAAAATATGAAGATTAAAATCATGCGTGGAAGGTGTCTGTATTATGCTTAAATGTGATTCAAGTGTGAGTCTAAGTCTTGTTAGTGGGGAAAAAATGACTAACTCCTATGGCTTGTAGCTATTGTGATATTTGGTGGGTGTTGAGCTATGGTATGAGATGTGTTACAATTGGAAGCATGTGTAGTGTGTAAATAAATGAGTGAGATGCATGCTAGTATGTATTTTAACATGGAATAGAGTTATGGTGATATTTATGCTCAAATGGATAGCATAGCATGTATTAATTATTTATGTCACTTTATTGAGTTACTAATCTTAATAGTGAGTTCTAAATTAAGAATTTTGGAATCCAATGCATCTTTAATTTATTAAAGTTGAATTTAATCAAATAAATGACTTTATGTTGGGATTAAGGGAATTGAATTTAAATGGTAGAATATCTTGTCTACATAGATCCTTTCTTTCATGTCTTGGTTTGAATAATTTTGGTGTTGGTTTGGATGTTTGGAACATGTTAACTAGCTAATTTGAGTTTTGTTGTTGGGAGGTTTGATTATGTGATATTATGGGTATAACTTTATGAATTAATATGAGATTTTGTGCATCAAATATTGGTTATGAGATAACCCTTATACCTTTGAGTTCACGTAGAGCCTTCTTGAACTCTCGGACAACAAGGAAGGTGACTTGACGGTAAACACAGATTATAAGGTACGTGGTGACGTACGAGCAGGTATACCCAGTATTTATATATTCATGCATACATGTATTTTAATGTGATGTTTAAGGTTCAGGATTGAGTTTGATAATTGAGTTTAATACACGTGGAATAGTGGATACGTCGATGTACGTGATCCGGGTATACGAGTTGATTATTGATGCCTTTGGCAGGATCGATATGCGAAGTGGTTGAGAATGAGATTAATTGATAGGTAGAGCTGCCTTCGAGATAAGATTTGTCATGATTGAGTATAAACGATAAATTGTGGTTATGTCGTATTTATTGCATTGATGAGTATCATGGTTTGAATAATGATATTGAACATGATGTTTATGCAAGTATATAAGATTGAAACATGAACAGTTCGTGATAGTTATGCCGGTCCGGAATTGTAACAGGGAGTATACTTTATGAGTTTTGAATAATCTAAATTGTTGCATTACAATTTCGTATATTGATTTGTGAATGAATATTGAGTTGGAGTATGCTCACCCGTGTGGGGGCTGTTTCTGTTGAAACAGGTACAACAGATACTAAGCTACTTTGGGATATTGGTTCGAGCTTTGTTGGATCATGCCGCTTCCAGAAGCGTATATGAGTGTGGGTAAATAGGATACGCTATTTATTCAGTTAGATTGGTATTCATTTATTTGTTGCTCATATGTGAGCAACTGGAAGCATGTATATGGACTGTATAAGGGTGTTGAAGCCCACTTTTGATGTCTTCTTAGTATGGTGACTTCCCTGGCTGGGAACTTAGTTATGATTTTGATTTCTTTTAGTATCGTGTTTTTCCCTGGCTGGGAATTATTTTGATGATGTGTTTTATTTTCGGATAACCCAATTTATGGGGAGACTTTGCCCAATTTTTTCTAAAAACCCACAATGTAACAGTGGTGCAATGGTGATGATAAAGGGTGAACCTTGAGTCTTATTGCTGGTAAAAGTGATCATTTCATGCTGATTATTATTATGTTATGGAGATTATGTGAAGCATGTAATAATTTTTTTTAAAGAATGGATTTTTATACTCATACGACGTCATAAATGCTTAAAAGTCGTCTTTAAGAGTTGGGGCCTTACAGTATATAGGGTTAAATTGATAAATTGGTTGGGAAGATCAATGGAAGAAGACACAAATTATACAATAACATCTGCGAGTTCATAGGACAATCAATGAATTTTATCAAGGAAGATATTGAGCTTGGACAAGAAGGAATGACATCTATGAACAACCAAAATAAGTGTTCAACACGGGTGGAATGATGTTAAATCAATATCTTATGATGTGATGAAGACATACGAACCAATGGTCCGTTGGTGGGTAGATTCGTATAAAAGCCAATTCTAGCACATCGTGTTATTTTGAGTATATCTCATGGCTCGATGATCCGAATGATGTGAATCTAAATAGGTTTAAAAACAAACTCAAAATTCTAGATTTTATATTCAAACACCTCAGTCCAATTCAGATCGCATCATGGAGCAAAATGGCGTGGAAGTCATGACAAGTGCAGATTGCATTTAGCTTGAAGCAAGGTTGGAGCGTATGTATCATTTTGGCCATAACTTCTTCATATCTTAATGAAATTCAATGATTTTGGTGTCCACGCATATCCAAGAGGAAGGGCTACAACTTTGATGTTTATCACTTTCCCAGAAACGAACTTAAGATGGTCGAAAAGTGAAAAGTTTAAGGTGAAATCTGCGCAGATAGTTCCAGGAGATCCGAGCCATCACCTCAGGTGATCCGATCTCCCCAGGCGATGCTGACTTCACCCCAGGCGATGTCAATCTCGCCCCATGGCCTTGTTTTTTTATTGAGGATCACCTCAGGCGATGGGTAGAACGCCTAAGGCAATCTGGAGGTCACCCGAGGCGATGGGGGTGCGGGTTTGGTCAATAATTGCTCATAACGGGTCTAAACGGCTAGATTGACCCTTGGGAGCCTCCCACGCTATAAATATGGACAATTGAGCTCAAGGTTATGAAAAGAAACAAGAGGATACAATACAAGAAAGCTTTATTCAATTAAATCAATCTAGCATTGCAAACTTCATACATTTGTGTTGTATTGAGAGTTTGTAATTCATTTCTTGTGTGAGAGCTTTTGTTCTTCATTTGGTTACACCGTGAAGATGTTATTTGAATCATTGTAAGGTCCTCCAACACCGACGCAAGTTGGAAAATGTATAAGTCATCAACAAGTGAAGTTGGTGCATGTTTGTGGCTATCCTTGGAGCCCTTAAGGCCAAGACTCGTGAAGAGTGTGGGACTAAGGAAGAGCTTGTTTGTGGCTATCCTTGGAGCTCTTAAGGCCAAAAAGACTCGTGAAGAGTGTGAGACTCGGGAAGAGTTTGTTTGTGGCTATCCTTTCAGCCCTTAAAGCCAAGAAGACTCGTGAAGTGTGTGTGACTCGGGAAGAGTTTGTTTGTGGCTAACTTGGAGCCCTCAAGGCCAAGAACGAAGTTATTCTAGTCGAACCTCGGTTGGACGTTTTCTAACCGGAAAAGGAGACGTAGGCGATTCATCGCCAAACTTCTATAACAAATACTTGAGTTCTTTATTGCTTTAGTTACATAACACATTTACTTTATTATTTCTTATTGTTCATTGATCGATTAACTTGAAGTTTTTCGCAGCGCAAACTCGACTTTTGCAAAATCACTTTAAAAATCGCTACAGTAGCCGAAATAAGCTTATTATTTTATTATATTATTATATTATTTATTATTATTATTATTGTTGTGATTATTTTATTATTTATTTTTATTACTAGTGTATATTATATTACACTGATATATTATTATTATTGGTTTTAATAAAAATAATTATTATTATTTATTATGGATATTGATTCTCTTTATATTATAATAAGTATATTTTGTTAGATATATTATAAGTTATATATTTATTATTTTAATTATTACAAGTTATAAGAATTAATAGAATTATATAGATTTATAATTTTATTATATATTTTATTATTATTATTATTTTATATATATATATAGGATATTATTATGATTATTTCTTTATTAATTTTATTATCTATTTATAGTAATTATTATAATATTTTATTGTTGTTGTATTTTAGTATTATTATTTATATATATATTTGATATTTTTATTTAATTTTTGTTTTATTCTTCTTCTTTTTTTTTTTTTTTTTACTTATTTTTATTATTTTAAAAATTTTCTTCTTCTTTTTGTCTTCTTCTCTTCTCCTCTCCATCTTTATTTCTTCTTCTTCGGGTCTTTTGTTCTTCTCCCCCCCCTCCCTTTCCCCCCTCTTCGCATCCCTCCCCCCCTCTAACTTTCCCCCCTTTTTTTTCCCCTCTTTCATCTTTATCCTCTTCTCTTCCTTATCCATCCTCCTTCCCCTGCCCCTTAAGTATTAAGGGTGAACTCTACATTTTAATCTCAATCTTGCTCGAAGACGATCAAGTGATAAATTTGGGGGCCTGATAAGTGTGATTTTTACACTTATATTTCGGGGATTTTACTATTCTGTATATTGGTCCTGGACGATATTATAACGTTTTTGTGTTTTTTTTGTTAATTTCAGGAATCAATTGCCAACTTCATGAAAGTGAAGGAATTATGCTTAAAATAATGAAAAAGGACTCAAACGGGCGAACCGATTGATGAAATGGTGAAATTCACAAATGGAGAAAAAGAGTCAGAACACGTGCTTTGAGTTTGGAATTCATGTTTTACCAATCGATCAGTATAACATAACGATCGATAGGTACCAATGCCGAATAATAAATGAATACCGATCGATCAGTACTGATTATCGATCGATCGGTAGAATGTCGTAGCAAAAAGGATTTTAATCTAGGAATTACCGATCGATTCGATCGTTACTTCTTACGATGGATCAGTAGACGAGAAATCAGGAAAAAAATTTCCTTTTAAGTTTGAAGTCCACAAGGAATCTACATTATTTTTCCTTCTCTATAAATACATCAACATGGACGGCCACAACAAGTTTATGCACCATACTCTACCCTAGAACTCACTTCTTCATCATATTCCAAGCCACCAAGCAAGATTCAACCAAGAGACTGAAGACGAACAACGCGCGGAGTCAATTCTTCGCGTCTATTAGTATTCTGAACCTTTTTGTTTAATTAATTCATAGTTTGATGTTGTTTGCTTAGAACAATTATATAATCATCTTTCTATGAAGATGATTATAGGCTAGATTTATGTTTATCAAGAGTTGGGGATCCTATGTGTGAACCTATGATGTAATTGTTAGTTTTTTATTAAAACCATATGATCTTTGTGCATACTTTATAATTTTAATGATTTCATGGATTGATCACTATTGAATTGAATTGGGTGTTATAATTGAGATCGATAGATGATGTTATAATATGACCTAGTAAATTATGCCATGGATTTCAAATTGAGATCTAGAGAAATGAGATCAAATACGTGTATGATAGCCATAGATATCTAGTAATCGAAAGCTAGCTTTTCACCAAGTTTTATGCGATATTGAATTGTTAAATAAGTGCGTGACAACTTACTGCAATTTGGTATTATGTTCAATATATCTTGAGAGAGTATATTAGATAATCCAGGAGAACTCGTCACCTTAGAATCATATGAAAAATCAATCGATGTTAATGAGAGGGATTGCATAGGTGAACCAACGTCTTGATAATTCTTTTCTATTGAATTCTTCAGCATGCTTATTGATTGGGAATAATGATTTCTTTTCGTTATTTTTATTATTGCATAATTATCAACCAACTATCATAGACTAAATATAATAAAATTGATTAAGTTTGGTACTTAATACTAGTCCATGTGGGTACGACATCATTACTCTTTAAAACTATACTAAAACTTGACAACTGTGCACTTGTGGATTAATCATCACTACTAGTTTTGTTTAAAAAATGACAATCACCTCAATAGTAGGCTGAGCTCCGTACTTGTTCAGTGCTGCTTGGTAGCGTTTATCGCGTACGCCCAAATTAACCCTCTCAAGTTAATAACAGTAAATATGTAGTAGCGTGAGTAGGGATCGATCTCACAGGGAAGTGAATACTTTTATGCTAACAAGTATCAAAATAGGGGTTTTCAAATTTCTTTAACTATAACTAAATTAAACAAAAGCAAACAATTAACTAGTTTATCAAGAATAAAAAGCAATTCTTGGTTTTTGGTCAACTTTACCTTTGGACATCATTCACTTGATCATCAAATTACTAAACATATGAATTCATTCAACTATTCATCAATTGAAAACTTAATTCCACACTTACCTTAACGTGGTCAAAAAGAAAACAGCATTCAATTCGACTCTTATCAAATCTTCGACCAAAACTACAGCCGTTAAGATTAAATCAATGATAGTTTCATAACTAGTAAGTTTGATGAATCTAATCAATAAGAACTACAGCCGTTAGAATTAATTATCCAATCGTTTTTCCTAAGAATTTAATAACACCAACATCAGGTAATTATCAATCTTAGTTGCTTCTCAATTAGCATTAGATAGTGTATGTGATTACTAGGTGATCAATCTATCAATCAAACACAACAATCATAAGAATCATCATCTAAAAAAAATTGAAATTGAATTAAAAATTCAACAATCAAACCAAAATTTTCACAAGTTTTTCTATTCCAAAGGCAAGTATCCCTCAACCAAGAATCAAAGTATTTAGCCTTGCATAACTAAATCTAAAACTAACAAAAATTGTATTAAAAACATCAAACAATCAATAGAAAAGAAAGTTACTAAAGCGAAGCACGATTCCGGATTGTTGATTCCGTCTTCGTTCTTCAAGCGTTCTTCACAAAAATTGAAAGAAATATTATTCTAAAAATTAAAACTATGTTCTAAGGTCTGAATGCCCTCTCAAAGAGACTGATTTTCGAATATATCAAGCTAGGAAGGCTGATGGAGTAGGGTAGAATCCATTTCGAAAGGAAAGAAATCAAGTCTCCACACTTTCCAAAACTCAGCTGGCGATCGATCGCCATAAGGTAGCGATCGATCGCTAGCTTATTTTTTTTTGGCGAAATTCCTTAGGCGATCGATCGTCTCTTTTCTCACGATCGATCGCTTTGCTCCAGTAAGGTTTGGTGATCGATCGCCTCATCCTCGCGATCGATCGCTGCAACGTAAATTTTGTTGCTCAACTTTCTGTCCAAAGGCGATTGATCGCCTCCTTGATGCGGTCGATCGCTTCAACTAAAATTACATTTTTAGCCTTTTTCTTGATCTACATTGAGTCCTTATTAGCTCCATAGCTTTTCTTGACCTTTATTCGCCTTAGCTAGCTCGATTTCTTCGATTCCACCTACAATTACACAAGTATACGATTAGGTAGCATATGTATCAAATTATCCATCAAAACATACCAAATCATAAACAATTAAACGCAATAGATGTGTTTATTTCTAGTCACATCAAACTCCCCCATACTTACTCTTTACTCGACCTTGAGTAAATCAGACAAAACTATAATATTTTTGCTTGGCTCATAGCATCATAACAAACTAACTTGTTCTCACTTTAATGCCTCAACAATTTTAAACATGCATAGTAATGAAAGGCGGTGAAAAGTTAACAGTGGAACAAGTTCAATCCCTAAACATCTCATACTTAACAAAGTAGTGAATGTGTGTGTGTGGTCATAAACAAGTGTTGTGTACAAATTATAGATCCAAAAGATGCAAATCCATGATAGTTCAAGTCATACACTAACACAAGTATAAGCTTACTTGCACACTCTTCTCCACTAGCTTAGCCACTTTGCAAACATAAATCAAGTAGGTCTTTATTAGCTTGTAGCTTGGCCTATGTATTGGCTTATGAAAGAAAGGAAAAAGACATATCAAACAAGAGAATGATGATATGCACACTAAAAGCTTCTCTTCTTGCTTGAATTTTTCAACTTTTATTTCAACATTTTTTTTTCTTTTGTGCCTTGGCTCCCCTTGGAGTCATATTTTTATCTATTTTCTCAATGCATCCCTTTTCTTTCATGCATTCCATTCTTTTGACAATAAAGCTCACAAAACATTTGAATCATTGATAACATAAGTGCATGTGAATGAAACACATCATACTCCCTTCAAAGGTATGGTTAGAATTCATATTTAGGCTTATTAGGGAAGGATGATAAGCTAGTCAAAGAACGTCGAATGGGGGTTGTTTGTATGCTTAGCATACAACCATTCTTTTGCATTAAAGCTCAAAAAGGGTACTAGTGATTGATTTTCTTTACATTGTAGGCTTGAAAGGCTCAAACACATCAAAGATTGCCTATATCACTTTCATGTTTGCAAGTAGTCTAGACATACGCCTCAAAGAGCATGTAGTTAAGTTCTAGCATGTATTAGAGACTTCTTAAGACTATCACAAAATTTACACAATCTTCACTAAGCTATTGCACACTTCAAAAGTCATGACAATAATGTGCTCAAAATATTCAACTACTAAGTTAAAGTAAAATTTGCATTAGAGTTCAAAGTGTTCCAAGGTTAACAATTTACATATGTTCAAAAGCATGCATGATATCAATTCGGTTTCATCATGGGCTAATGATTCTAAGCATACGTTCGTTACTTAACTATGAGCTCAAAATTTTCAAATTTTTCGATTTTTTTGTATTTTTGAAATAAGAAAAATAATAACACACCACTAATCCCTCCCCCATACTTAAATCTTATATTGTCCCCAATGTAAGGCAAAAATACAAGAAAAGAGAAAAGTCTTAACTAAAAAAAACAATAAAAAAATAAAAGGGAGGAAGGAAACTAACTCCCCTTGGGTTGCCTCCCAAGCAGCGCCTCTGTTTAACGTCGGTGGCCCGACGTCAGTCCTCTATCAAGGTGGGTGATGCGATCTCGCTCTATCTTTCCTCTTCCACCTCAATATCTTCTTAACTCCTCTAAATTTCGGTTTGTTAGCCTTTGAGTGGGTGTCTTCAGTCTTTGTTCCTCCTTCAACATCTGTGGCTTTTTGTGGTCAATCCGGAGGGTGTGTCTTTTTAATGGTATGATCATGCAAGTGAGAAGAGAGAGGGTCATCAGTATCATGAGTAGATAAAGCAGCAATAGTATGAACAGTATGCACAGGGCTCTAATCCATACCTCCTTTGTCATCAAGGCCATCGGTAGCCTTTCCCATCTCCCATAAATCATCATTATCAAAATCATCATCAAATTCATCATTTATATCGATAGCGTAACTAGAATGCTCGTGAGTTTTAATTGGTTCATAGATATTAAATTTTGCAATTTCACCATTAGACACTATTGTTAACAGGCCGCTATTCACATCGATCACAGATTTTGATGTTTTCAAGAATGGTCTCCCTAAAAGAATGGGGCTAGATGGATCACCATTTTCCATGTCTAGGACATAGAAATCGGTGGGAAAAACCAAATTCTCTATATGAACAAGTATGTCCTCTACTATCCCCCTAGGAATAATCGTGGACCTATCAGCTAATTGAATCACAGTGTTGTCTCGTTTTAAAGAGCCAGGTTTCAGTTGAGTGTAGATTGAGTAAGGCATGACATTAATGGACGATCCTAAATCTAGCATTGCCTTCTCAATTCTAGTGGTTCCAATCACACAAGGGATAGAAAACATATCAGGGTCCTTACACTTTGTGGGAATGCATCCATTGATGTCCGCGGAAACATTCTCACCTAGCTCGATCTTGGGGCACCCTTTGCGTTTCTTGCTCTTATCCGCTTTCCGAATTTCTTTCAAAAATCTTGCATATCGAGGCACCTTCATTATGGCATCATGTAGTGGGGCATTCTCCTCGCAGCGTCGGAACGTTTCGTAGAGTCCCTTAGTACCCTTGTCCTTCCAGTTTACATTCAATGCAAGGGGGAATGGGGGTTCATTTTTGTACTCACGGAGTGGAGGGGACTTACCTCGCGGTTCATCCTCTTGTATAAGCTCCTCAACGTCCTTCATCTCTTTCACTTTTTCTCTTCCGGGTGGCGTCAGTACCACTTTCTCCTCATCTTCACCTTCGCTCATCTTCAAAGTGATGGCGCTCACATTCTCCCTTGGGTTCACAGTTGGCTGTGACGGTAGTCCATTTGACATGCTCGTTTCATGCTTGTTGAGCGAAGTCACCAATTGTCCCATTTGCGTAGTCAAACTCTGGATGCTCGCCCTTGTCTCCTGTTGAAATTGTAAGCTATTTTCAGCAATAACTTTAATAATATTTTCTAACCTGTCAGAAGGAGGGTGCACTGGAGGTGGTGGAGGCTCTGATATGGCGGTCTATAGGGTGGAGGTTGGTGCATCTGTGGGAACCCATATCTTTGGTTCGGATGGTCCCTCCACCCTTGATTGTAATTGCTTGAGGGATTGTCAAAGCCCCTTTGTGGTGGCCCTGGGAATCCTCCCGCTGCATTCACGTGCTCAGTGGCTGTCTCTTGTAGTGAGGGACATGCACCAGTGGAATGGTTCACAGCTAGACAGATTCCACACAGCTTCATCTTCCCCACGTTGCCTCCTGCAAGATTACGCACAAGAAAAAGTTAGATCAATCAGTTGTTGTTCCAAATTGGATACATTTACCTCTTTTCTTGGCGGTTGTCCATGGCGAACATGTCCAAATTGTTGGGAGTTGGCCGCCATGTTAGCTATTAAGTTCCTTGCCTCTTCCGCTGTCTTGTCAATGAAAGCTCCTCCGCTTGCCGCGTCCACTAAGTTCCTGTCACCAGAAAGTAAACCTTCATAGAAATATTGAATTAACAAGTGTTCACTTATCTGATGTTGTGGGCAGCTTGCACATAACTTCTTAAATCGTTCCCAGTATTCGTGCAGCGACTCCTCTTGGTATTGCTTCACCCCATAGATCTCCTTCCTTATGTTAGTTGCCCTTTCAGCTGGAAAGTACTTCTCTATGAAGACTCTTTGCAAGTCCATCCACGTGGTGATAGATCCGGAGGGTAAGTAAAATAGCCAATCTTTAGCAGCATCCTTTAGAGAGAATGGAAAGGCTCTCAGTTTGATTTGCTCCTCCGTTACTCCACTCGGCTTCATCGTAGTGCATACCACGTGGAATTCCATCAAGTGTTTGTGTGGGTTCTCACCTGCAAGACCATGAAAAGATGGCAATAAGTTAATTAGTCGACATTTAAGTTCGAAACTTACGTTATTCGCAAGAGCAGGGAAAATGATGTAGAGAGGTTATTGATCCAAGTTAGGATTCGCCAACTACCTCAAACTTTGATTCACAGCCATCATGTTCCTCTCTTCTTCTTCCTCAAGTAACCTTGCTTCTCTTCGTCTCCGATGTAGTGTACTCTCGATCTCAGGATCATAGTAAAAATTCTCTTCGTGATCAGAGGGTTCACCTGTACTCATCAACAAACCACGGTAGTATAAAACAAAATAAATAAAATAAAGCGACGTTAACACAAAAGTAATTTCCTTCCCCGGCAGCAGCGGCAAAATTTGGTCGCGTTTATCGCGTACGCCCAAATTAACCCTCTCAAGTTAATAACAGTAAATATGTAGTAGCGCGAGTAGGGATCGATCCCACAGGGAAGTGAATACTTTTATGCTAACAAGTATCAAAATAGTGGTTTTCAAATTTCTTTAACTATAACTAAATTAAACAAAAGCAAACAATTAACTAGTTTATCAAGATTAAAAAGCAATTCTTGGTTCTTGGTCAACTTTACCTTTGGAAATCATTCACTTGATCATCAAATTACTAAACGTATGAATTCATTCAACTATTCATCAATTGAAAACTTAATTCCTCACTTACCTTAATCGTGGTAAAAAAGAAAACAACATTCAATTCAACTCTTATCAAATCTTTAACCAAAATTACAGCCGTTAAGATTAAATCAATGATAGTTTCAAAACTAGTAAGTTTGATGAATCTAATCAATAAGAGCTACAATCATTAGAATTAATTATCCAATCGTTTTTCCTAGGAATTTAATAACACCAACAATAAGTAATTATCAATCTTAGTTGCTTCTCAATTAGCATTAGATAGTGTATGTGATTACTAGGTGATCAATCTATCAATCAAACACAACAATCATAAGAATCATCATCTGAAAAACAAATTGAAATTGAATTAAAAATTCAACAATCAAACCAAAATTTTCACAAGTTTTTCTATTCCAAAGGCAAGTATCCCTCAACCAAGAATCAAAGTATTTAGCCTTGCATAACTAAATCTAAAACTAACAAAAATTGTATTAAAAACATCAAACAATCAATAGAAAAGAAAGTTACTAAAGCGAAGCACGATTCCGGCTTGTTGATTCCGTCTTCGTTCTTCGAGCGTTCTTCACAAAAAATGAAAGAAAAATTATTCTAAAAATTAAAACTATGTTCTAAGGTCTGAATTCCCTCTCAAAGAGACTAATTTTCGAGTATATCAAGCTACGGAGGCTGATGGAGTAGGGTAGAATCCATGTGACTTGAAATAGACACATCTATTGTGTTTAATTGTTTACGATTTGGTATGTTTTGATGGATAATTTGATACAAATGCTCCCTAATCGTATATTCGTGTAATTGTAGGTGGAATCGAAGAAATCGAGCTAACTAAGGCGAATAAAGGTCAAGAAAAGCTTTGGAGTTAATAAGGACTCAATGTAGATCAAGAAAAGGCTAAAAATGTAATTTTAGTTGAGGCGATCGACCGCATGAAGAAGGCAATCGATCGCCTATGGACAGAAATTTGAGCAACAAAATTCATGCTGCAGCGATCGATCGCGAGGACGAGGCGGTCGATCGCCAAACCTTACTGGAGCAAAGTGATCGATCGCGAGAAAAGAGGCGATCCATCGCCTAAGGAAAATCGCCGAAAAAAAATAAGCTAGCTATCAATCGCTACATTATGGCGATCGATCGCCAGTGGTGTTTTGGAAAGATTGAGGACTTGATTTCTTTCCTTCCTACATGGGCTCTAACCTACCCCATCAGCCTCCACACCTCTTGATACTCATAAATTAGTCTCTTGAGGAGAGAATTCAGACATTAGAACAAATTTTTAATTTTTAAAATAATTTTTCTTTCAATTTTTGTAATGACGCTCGAAGAACGAAGATGGAATTAACAAGACGGAATCGTGCTATACTTTAGTAAATTTCTTTTCTATTGATTGTTTGATGTTTTTAATACAATTTTTGTTAGTTTTAGATTTAGTTATGCAAGGCTAAACACTTTGATTCTTGGTTGAGAGATACTTGCCTTGGAATAAAAAACTTGTGAAAATTTTGATTTGATTGTTGAATTTACAATTCAATTTCAATTTGTTTTTCAGATTATGATTCTTATGAGTATTGTGTTTGATTGATAGATTGATCACCTGGTAATCACATACACTATCTAATGCTAATTGAAAAGCAACTAAGATTGATAATTACATGCTGTTGATGTTATTAAATTCTTAGGAAAAACGATTGGATAATTAATTCTAACGGCTGTAGTTTTTATTGATTAGATTCATCAAACTTACTCGTTTTGAAACTGTCATTGATTTTATCCTAACGACTGTAGTGTTGGTTAAAGATTTGATAAGAGTCGAATTGAATGTTGTTTTCTTTTCGACTACGATTAAGGTAAGTAAGGGATTAAGTTTTCAATTGATGAATAATTGAATGAATTCATATGTTTAGTAATTTGATGATCAAGTGAATGATTTCCAAATGTAAAGTTGACCGAAAACCAAGAATTGCTTCTTAATCTTGATAAACTAGTTAATTGTTTGCTTTCGTGTAATTTAGTTATAGTTAAAGAAATTTGATAATCCCCTATTTTGATACTTGTTAGCATAAAAGTATTCACTTCCCTGTGGGATTGATCCCTACTCGCGCTACTACATATTTACTGTTATTAACTTGAGAGGGTTAATTTGGGCGTACGTGATAAACGCTACCAAATTTTGGCACCGTTGCCGGGGAAGGCAATTACTTTTGTGTTAACGTCACTTAATTTATTTATTTCATTTTATACTACTGTGGTTTGTTGATGAGTACAGGTGATTTACTACGATTCTGAGATCGAGAGTACACTACATCGGATAAGAAGAGAAGCAAGGTTACTTGAGGAAGAAGAAGATAGGAACATGATGGCTGCGAATCAAAGTTTGAGGCAGTTGGCGAATCCTAACTTGGATCAACTACCTCTCTGCATCACTTTTCCTGCTCTTGCGAATAACGTAAGTTCCGAACTTAAATCTGGACTAATTCACTTATTACCATCTTTTCATGGTCTTGCAGGTGAGAACCCACACAAACACTTGATGGAATTCCACGTGGTATGTACTACGATGAAGCCGAGTGGAGTAACAGGGCAAATCAAACTGAGAGCCTTTCCATTCTCTCTAAAGGATGCTGCTAAAGATTGGCTATTTTACTTACCCTTCGGATCTATCACCACGTGGACGGGATTGCAAAGAGTCTTCCTAGAGAAGTACTTTCCAGCTTCTAGGGCAACTAACATAAGGAAAGAGATCTATGGGGTGAAGCAATACCAAGAGGAGTCGCTGCACGAATACTAGGAACGATTTAAGAAGTTGTGTGCAAGCTGCCCACAACATCAGATAAGTGAACACTTGTTAATTCAATGTTTCTATGAAGGTTTGCTTTCTGGTGACAAGAACTTAGTGGATGCGGCAAGCGGAGGAGCTTTCATTGACAAGACAGCGGAGGTGGCAAGGAACTTAATACCTAACATGTCGGCCAACTCCCAACAATTTGGACATGTTCGCCATGGACAACCGCCAAGAAAAGAGGTAAATGTATCCAATTTGGAACAACAACTGATCGATCTAACTTTTCTTGTGCGTAATCTTGCAGGAGGCAATGTGGGGAAGATGAAGCCGTGTGGAATCTGTCTAGCTGTGAACCATCCACTGATGCATGTCCCTCACTACAATAGACAACCACTGAGCACGTGAATGCAGCGGGAGGATTCCCAGGGCCACCACAAAGGGGCTATGACAATCCCTCGAGCAATTACAATCAAGGGTGGAGGGACCATCCAAACCAAGGATATGGGAACCCACAGATGCACCAACCTCCACCCTATAGACCGCCATATCAAAGCCCTCCACCACCTCCAGTGCACCCTCCTTCTGACAGGTTAGAAAATATTATTAAAGGTATTGCTGAAAATAGCTTACAATTACAACAGGAGACGAGAGCGAGCATCCAGAGTTTGAATACGCAAATGGGACAATTGGCGACCTCGCTCAACAAGCATGAAACGAGCATGTCAAATGGACTACCGTCACAGCCAATTGTGAACCCAAGGGAAAATGTGAGCGCCATCACTTTAAAGATGAGCGAAGATGAAGTTAAGGAGAAGGTGGCACTGACGCCACCAAAGAACGGAGAGATGAAGGAAGAGAAGGACGTTGCAGAACCCATGCAAGAGGATGAACCATGAGGTAAGTCCCCTCCCCTCCGTGAATATAAAATTGAACCTCCATTCCCCCTTGCATTGAAGGATAATAGGAGAGAAGCTGGACTTAAGGTACTCTATGACACTTTCCGAAGCTGTGAGGAAAATGCCCACTACAAGATGCCATGATGAAAGTGCCTTGATATGCTAGATTTTTGAAGGATGTATGGAAAGTGGGTAAGAACAAGGAAGGAAAAGGGTGCCCCAAGATTGAGTTAGGTGATAATGTTTCCGCGGACATCCAAAGAAGCATTCCCACAAAGTGCAAGGACCCCGGTATGTTCTCTATTCCTTGTGTGATAGGAACCACTAGAATTGAGGAGGCGATGCTAGATTTAGGATCTTCAATTAATGTCGTGCCTTACTCAATCTACACTCAACTAAAACCTGGACCTTTGAAACAAGACCATACTGTGATTCAATTAGCTGATAGGTCCACGATTAGTCCTAGGGGGATAGTAGAGGACGTACTTGTTCATATAACGAATTTGGTTTTCCCCGCCGATTTCTATGTCTTAGACATGGAAAATGGTGATCCATCTAGCCCCATTCTTTTAGGGAGACCATTTTTGAAAACATCAAAATCTTTTATCGATGTGAATAGCGTCATGTTAACAATGCACTCTAATGGTGAAATTGCAAAATTTAATATCTATGAACCCATTAAAACTCACGAGCATTCTAGTTACGCTATCGATACAAATGATGAATTTGATGATGATTTTGATAATGATGATTTATGGGAGATGGGAAAGGCTACTGGTGGGCTTGTTGAAAAAGGAGGTATGGATTCGAGCCCTGTGCATACTGTTCATACTATTGCTGCTTTATCTACTCATGATACTGCTGACCCTCTCTCTTCTCACTTGCAGGATCGTACCATTGAAAAGAAGGACTGATAAGTGTGATTTTTACACTTAATTTGATATAAGATTAGGGGTGTTTTTGTAGTGATTCTTGGAAAATATTACTCTTTTTGGTTTATATTTGTATATTTCAGGAATCAAGGGCCAAATGCATAAAAGTGGAGGTAATAGGCTTAAAAAGATGAAAATGACCAAACCGAGCAAACCTGGAAAAGGGGGGGCAAAATCGTAATTTGCTAAAAATAGAGGAAGAGACCGATCGCCTCGAGGCAGAATGTTATGGAGATCGATCGCCAATTACTGCGGATCGATCGCCAGGACTCGAAAAATTCGGGATTTTGTTTCCATCTTGGTTATTTGGTGTCCAAACTTGGTGAAACTCTTCCTATCATAAATATGGATTATCATGGACGTTTTTCGGACTTTTTGGCTCGTAATTGACCTACAATACACAGCCTCCATCACTCATCATCCGCTCCAACCATCTATACACCATAACCATTGAAGTGAAGACGCATCGGAAGAGACGGGACGACGGAGCAACGCAAGGAGTCAACGCCTATCGTTATTTCTGTATTTCTAACTATAGTTCTATATTTTCATTAGATTTTAATGTTTAGAATGTTGCAAAACAAGTTTATGCATTATTATTTGATGGAGATTGTTGGCTAGGTTTGTTGTCAAGACTTAGGGGATCCTTTGTATGAACCCATGCTTTAAATTGAATGTTTTGATTGATTCTTATTTATCTAAGTGCATAGATCATTGTTCTTCATGCTTTTAAGGGTTTGGCCATCCTTGAATGATATTAAATTACAATTGAGA
Organism: Haberlea rhodopensis; assembly: GCA_907163345.1. Classification (NCBI taxonomy): domain Eukaryota; kingdom Viridiplantae; phylum Streptophyta; class Magnoliopsida; order Lamiales; family Gesneriaceae; genus Haberlea; species Haberlea rhodopensis. Next base: position 1,369,541 of record CAJQUN010000090.1, on the reverse strand, counting down.
TCGAGAATTCGATATAGTGATTTATGCCGTGGATTTCAGACAGAGAGATAAAGTCAAATACATGTGTGATAGCAATAGATTTACCAAAATCGAAGGCTAGAAGTTTTCATAGATCAACTTACATTATTAATTATTCAATAAGGGTACGAGAGTGGCTTATTGTTACGTTAGTATTAGACTTGTTATAACCGGACCAAAGTATAACAAGTGAATTAGGAAAACTCGTCACCTTAGAATGTTTGAATTAATTCTTAACTAATAGGCGAATTGTGGGGGATTACATAGGTGAACCGAAAGTCTTGATAATTGTCTCTATTGATTTTATTCTTACTCTCTATTGATTGTTTGGGTTTTATTATTGAATTAATTAGTCACTTTAGTTAATTAATTATAACCAATTTTCGTATGCTAAATATAGTTAAACTAGTGGAGTTTGGTACTTATTTCCTAGTCCTCGTGGGTTCGACAATCCGTACTTTTCATATCATTATACTAAAACTTGACACCGTACACTTGCGGTACATAAATCGCTACACTGGAAATAACTGTTTAAAATAAAAGCGATCAAGTTTTTGGCACCGTTGCTGGGGACTAGTTTTAATAATATCAAACGAGATTAGTTGACTGTAGTTTAGTCATTTGTTTTTTTTTTTTTCGATTTTTTTTCTCTTCTACTGTTTCTTTTTTTTTTGTTGATTTTTACAGGGTACTATCTCTTGGTGCATGCTAAGGAGTAGCAACCCTACACTTGAGCCCTTTGATCCCGAGATTGAACGCACTTGTCAAAGGAGGCTAAGGCAAGCAAGAGCACATATGGCTAATATCGAGGAGATTCCACCACCAGTTGCAAGATCACTCATGGACTACGCCCACCCTGCATTCCATGAATTACTGTTGAGTATCACGAGACCGACTATCCAGGCGAACAACTTCGAGATGAAGCCTGCTATCATGCAGATGATCCAACATTCGGTCCAGTTTGGGGGATCTGCTACAGATGATCCAAACGATCACATCTCCAACTTCTTGGAGATTTGTGATACATTCAAGCATAATGGCGTTACTGATGACGCCATCAGGTTACGTTTGTTTCCCTTTTCTTTAAAAGATAAAGCTAAATCCTTGTTACAATCGTTGCCTGCAAGATCTATTACCACGTGGGATGGAATGGCTTGGTTGTTCTTGCCAAAATTCTTTCCACCATCCAAGACGGCCAAGATGCGCAATGGCATCACTACTTTTGCCCAATGTGATCCAGAGACACTATATGAGGCTTGGGAACACTTCAAAGATCTACTGCGGAGATGCCCACATCATGGCCTCCCTATCTGGCTGCAGGTACAAACGTTTTATAATGGTTTATTTTATGATAACTGTTCTTATTTGATGCAGTGTCAGGAGGAACTGTGATGAGGAAGACGCCGGAGGAGGCTTATACGCTATTGGAGGAGATGGCTGCTAATAGCTGTCAATGGCAGTCTGAAAGGAACGTGCCAAAGAAGCAAGTCGGAGTGCATCAAGTAAGTGAAGTCACTGCCATAGCTGCCCAATTGGAATTGCTTAACAAGAAGATGGATAGTTTGAGCATGCATGCAATGCAAGTTCAAACTGTTACATGTGAGCTTTGCCAAGGGGGGGCATCCGAGCACTGAATGCCAGGTTGGTAACCTATTCATTACTACTAATGAAACTGTTAATTTTGTAGGGAACCAACCACCACAGACCTACCCCTACCCAAATACGTACAATACTGGGCCGAGGAACTATCCCAAACCTCCACCGGGGTATGTACCAAAGCCAAGCATGGAGGAGCTGTTGACCAAGTTCATCACAGCGACGGAAACTAGATTCCAAAATCACGAGGCATCGATTAAGAACTTTGAAGTCCAAGTGGGACAGTTAGCAAAAATCCTAGCCGGACGAGCACAAGGATCACTACCTAGTGACACTGAGACTAACCCTAGGGAGCAAGTCCATCCAATCACGTTGAGGAGCTGAAAGGAGGTCGCTGAGAAGAAGGATGTGCACGTAGAGTTGAGAGGCGAGGCGAACATCAAACAAGAAGAGGGACCAACACGCGACAAAGGTAAGTCTACTAAGATCTCTGCACCCATCACACCTGCTGAGGTAGATATCCCACCCCCCATTCCCCGCTGCGTATAAGAGAGCAAATATTGATGCTAAATTTGCTAAAATTTTAGAATTGATTAAGAATCTTCATATTGAGATGTCTTTCATAGATGCTATTTGGCACATGCCGAATTATGCTAAGTTTTTAAAAGAGATTCTGTCAAAAAAGCGGAAACTGGGAGAGCATGAGATGATAAATTTAACTGAGGAGTGTTCTGCTGTCATTCAAAATGATTCACCTCCAAAGTTAAAGGATCCAGGGAGTTTCACTATACCTTGCAAAATCAATGCTAAATCATTCAATAAATCTTTATGTGATTTGGGGTCAAGTGTTAATTTAATGCATTTGTCTCTGTACAGGAAGCTGGGCTTAGGAGGGTTAAAGGCAATCAATGTCTCAATGCAGATGGCAGACAAGTCCATCAAGTACCCTCATGGGATAGTGGAGGATGTACCGGTCAAGGTTGACAAATTCACCATTCCAGTGGATTTCATGGTGCTAGACATAAAAGAGGAGGCGGACATGCCATTGATATTAGGAAGACCATTCCTAGCTACTGGAAGGGCATTGATAGATGTCCAAGAAGGGAAGTTGATCCTCCGAGTAGGGGGGATCAAGTTACTTATGGTATGTTCAAAGTTGTGAACACTACACGCACTGAGCGCCGATGTTTTAGTGTCAATATAATTGATACATTAGTTGTTGATGCAATGCAGGTTAAGAGTGAGAAGAAGGTGGAGGTCACATCGAATGGCCAACAAAGAAGAGGTAAATTTGGTGTAGGAGACTCGGTATTAATGAATAGGAAAAAGATGAGATTTTTTCCATGGGAGTCTGACGCACCATGGGCTGGACCATTCAAAATTGTCGATGTTCTACCCTCAACACCTTCAAACTGAGAGATGACCATGGGGGACTATTCACTGTGAAAGAGAAGTGGTTACGACATTACCACATGGAGGATGTAAACTCTTCCCCCACTGGCCCTAGCAGCGCTTGAGCGTAAACGGTAAAAAGTCCAGCTTGGGACTATAAATCAAGAACTCTTTCCTATTCTTTTGCTTTGTTTTGATTGTTTTGGTTTGTTTTTGTTTTGCTTTGCTTTTGTTTTGATTATGGTGAGAAACTCCATGCGTGTTGTGATGCGTTCCAACACTACACCCCACGAGCTGATGAGGAATTGGACAACGATCACTGACGGTCGTTGTCAACGGTAAATGTTTTGTCCTATTTTCCATGCTTATTACATTGAGGACAATGCGTGAATTAAGTTTGGGGGAGTGCATTTGAAGCGTGTGAAACGTACCGCGAGTGTACGGTGTCAAGTTTTAGTATAGGAATTTGAAAGTACGGATGTCGAACCCACAGAGATTGAAAATTAAGTTACACTAAGTACTGTAATTAGAATAGTCTCGACTTTATTTAGACAATCGATAGCAATATTATTAAACTAATCTACTAACATAAAATAATAATAGCAATATGAATATTTAAGTGGAGAAAATCTGTAAGGACCCCCCGCGCCCTTAACCCGTTATTAGTGTATTAAGCCATACCATTAGTGCATATAATCATACCATAATGGGGAAAACCACGTGCAAGTGCAACACCGTATGCTACCCAGAAAATTTCTTGCATCCAATTCCCAATATATTCAGATTCCCCAACCAAGATTAATCATATAACATGCACCCACATAATACACTAACATGCTCTTAGTTCATTTAGCAATTCCATAATTAATTGCATGCAACCATAATGAACAGAGAGAAGCCGTAGCCCATTTATACATTCCATACACATGTAAAATGTACTCACATAAGAGTACCAAATGGATAAGCATGTATCTGATGTATAACACTCTACCGGATACCAGTCCTGGTAGCACCTCCCAAGCGCAACTCGATCTCAACTCTGGATCTGAGCGTCCATCCAGCCAGCTCTGGTACCTCGATCCTGGAAGTACCTCTAACCAACAGCCCGAGCTCGACTCCAAAGCCGCTACACCTGTGTTACCTGCCCCAACAGAGACAGCCCCCACACGGGGTGAGCATACCAATACCACCAATCCAAAATAATAATATCGCAATTCATAATTTACAGAATGTAAATGCCATAATTAAATGATACTCCCTGGATGGTAACATCCTCATCCGGGATCCCATGTATTGTCCCTGTTCTCAAAACAACCAAACTCATCAAATTCCCAAAGCCAGTTAATCGCCATATAGATTAACTAATATAGTTCTATCATGCCAGTTCCATAATCAATGTGAAAAATCATTATATATAGGCCATAGAATTCACATATAATTAACCAAGGATTCCATGTTCCCATAACATTGCTCGCTCCACAATAGCGGCACTAAACCCAGCGCACGCTCAACAATAGCGGCGTCATAACCGATGGTCGCTCAACGGCGACACACCCAATCGTTGCTCGCTCGAAAGCGGCACCCTATGATTTCCAATGTATGTCTATTTATCACGGTTACCATATACATGCATTTCACTATCCAATTTGCAAGTACCATAATCCATGCACTTCGATACCCATCTATTTCCAATACCATATACCATGCATTCAATACCCATTTATTGTAAATACCACCAACCATGCATTTCAATGCCCATTTATTACAAATACCCGATATCATGCATTTCACTATTGCAACATTACAAAAGGCTATGCTCGTACGTTATACGTACCTTAATTTCCGAAGTCCGAGCCAAACCTTGCTCGAGTTCCATGCCCCGAAGAACGATGTGCTAACACGATAAATAATTCACAATTATTTACAAACATGCAACCCATGCTCAAGCACACCCATTACCCTTATACAAAAATATATTGTCAACACACGACAATTTACCATTTAAAAGACCCGGGGCAGGGCATATACAGGGAGGGAAATCGAATGAGACAATATCGAAAATTGCTCAAGAACCACCCCTAAAATTCGAACCCCAACAACACAAATCAAACCCAAATAATCCCCATAATTCATTTAAAACATGAATTAATCGATTAACAACATGAATAATCGCCCCACATGCGAAACCCCCAAAATTCGAATTTAAAGCCCTAAATTCGAATCCAATTCCTCAATTCCGAACACAATAAGCATCTAAAACATAATTTAATCAATTACCAACAAGAATCAACATCCCCAAGCCAAAGCCCCAAATTTTCGAACATAAACCCCCAAAAATCGAACATAGCTCCACGCACACAGCATACAAAATCGAACCATTAAGCAACGATTTTTCGAACCATGAAAGTGTGAAATAATCGACCCAAACCAAGCACCAAAACGCCCCAAAAACACCTGAAAGAAAGCCCCAAAATCGTACCAGAAATCGAGCCCCAAATCGAAGAAATTCCAGTTTCGAACCCTAGCGTTTCCAGCAGAAATCCGAGCTCAAATCGCGACCAAACTTCAAATTGATGGTATGGATAGGACCGCCTGGAAGAGACGAACACGGCGGCGGGTCGGACGCGCCGAACGGCGGCCGGACGGCGGCGGGCGGTGGCCTTTTGTGCGCGGGGGTAAAGGGGATCGGGAAAGGGGTCGCGCGCGGGAAGAGAGAAGAAAGGGGAAGAAAATGGTTCCGATAATTAAAATCCCGGGTTTAATTGGTATTTATAGCAAAAATACCCCGAAATACTAATAGCCCCACAAATACATCATGATTCATTGAAAATCATCTGTTTTCAAAAACTCTATCTCTAACTCAAAAACCCCCTACCGGTGCCCACACCAAGCACCCGAGATTCCGAGTCATACTAAAAACCCAACTCGCAGGTTTTCACCGGAATGAGAATACGATCTCAACCTCGGGATCCAACGATCCCAAATGCCCGATTTACCAACCTCGGGAGATGCCAAACCGCAATTAATTCCTAATTGCCACAATTAAAATCCATCAAGGATTAATACAACACCGGGATTACCCCCATAATTCCCGGACATCACAATTATCCCCTACTAATAAAATTTCGTCCCCGAAATTGCACCGGTGTACTCCTCGTAACACCAGGACTACACCAACAAAACAAAGCCAAGACCCTGATTCTGAATCACCTTAGAATCGAATTAACAACTGTGAGAACACCCATCTCGTACCAAGCCCCAAAATAGCGCAACGCCAAAACCAATACAAACCCGAAAGATAATAACGTACCTCGACGTGAATCGTCCTAGAAGTCAGTCAACCAAGACTGCAACCCAACCAAATCACCATTAGTTCTGACATAGACATCATCCCGTGATATTCACCACCTGCCCACGATGCCTGACACGCATCGTCATGATGGGGGCCACTAGTATACAACAGTATACTCACAGAAAAACCAGATTTCGCATCCCAGTCCATCTCCTCCAAAGGAGTAGTTGCACCACTTGCAACCCGGACCGGGTTACCCACGGTCACTGATCCACACAAAACACATCACCGAGGATGTTTACACCGGTGTGTTCCAAGAAATCATATCTTGGTCCCGACACACCATCAAGATTCCACAAGGTCTCAAGTTCCATAGGGGACATGCAAGGCAACCAAATGCATTCCTACACACGTGTCAACCATGACACTAAACAAATCCGAATCTCGGCCATCCCTCATTTATCCTTGGATCCAACAATCCTAAAATAGGAAGGCTATCGAATTATCCAACAAGAACCACCATGATTCCAAAACACGTCGATCCCTCCTCGGGGAATCAAACAACCCTCACGATCATTCATCAGAATGCATCGTGCCATCGAGATTACCGATCTCGAGGTTCCACAATCTCACACCGGAGATCCACTAAACCAAGTATACACACTCGACGTTCCACAATGAACAAAATAAGGTTGGCATTCGTATACACACACGGCATACATGCCCATACACCCACACAACATGCATACGCAATGCAATAGACTCGGGTGTCTCCAATCATACCCACATCCCAAAGCCAACTGTCAATCTTCGATTATTCTCACCCCACGGAGAATGATGGTTGACAAACCAAAACCAAAGGGTGTGATTTCAACATCACCACCACACGAATCAAAATAACGAATCTCCCCAAAAGATTCAACCGGTAGGAATCATAATACCGTCTTCCTCTCAAGGAAAAAGTCATGAATTCATGATTTTCCAATCCTCGAACTACCGTTCGGAAGACCCAGGTATATTAATACCAAAAATACATCCCGGAACCCAGAAATATACAATTGGTTAGAGTAGTGCATCAATACTACCATTACCCGATCCAAAATCCGCATACGCCATGTATACACATCCCAACGATGCTCTGTACTAATGCCATAGTACTCCACAATCGAGCATCTCCCCGAAGACGTCTCCTCAAACGTCTCACCGAGGTAAGAAATCCATTACCCGGTCCAATACCAGTAATGATTACCATGGCTGATTTACAATCAATCCACGACCGATGTAAGCTGTCTCCAAGACAGTACAATCCAAATCTCTCCAAGAGATAAAAATCAATATAGTAGTGTCACCCCACTAACTATGTCTCACAAACCATTGTGACTCCTATTGCATGCCATATGCAAGGATGCTCAACTAGAGCTAACCACGACTTGTTGACACTCACGTTGGTAATACCAACAAACTTGAGCTGTCCCAGTACAAGTCCCTCAAAACAATGACGTATAAACGTCCCCGTGAGGTATTCCCTACCTCAAACACCATGCCACATAGAGACTACAAGAGTCTACCATAACCCTCATCGTATCACCATACGATTCACCAAACTCGAATCCAACGAGCATTATTATAGTTAACACAAGTACACCAAAGTACTGCAACAATACCTGGCTAGCGATTCGCTGGCCCCGTAGGCTTATACCAACTACCAATGTACTACACATTCCATCCCGGTATACCATACCGCACAAACCATTAGAGTTGTGGGTCATTGCCCAACATATCTCTAAAACACCAAAGCACACTGGACAACCCGGCGTCCATGCTCAATTATCATGCAATCCTAATCCATTAGGACTTATTCCACGCCCTTAGGGTGGGTGTAACCATGGCTACACCACATCACAACAACAAGCGAGTAGTTTCCTCAATGACTACTCTTACCACCAATCACTTGGCCTTAGCCATCCCAGCGAGCATACCCAAGGGTATCATTGCTCGACAAATATTTACCTCTACAATATGATGCGGTACACTCACCGGTACACTGCATCAATGCTCCATCGAGCAAACCTGCTCGGCAAAAGGTCTCGTCAACCAATGACTCAGACTCTACCATGTGCTCACCATCGGCACTCAAACCATACAACCAAATACATAACGCGAATGTATAAATCACCAAAACGACGCCAAGCGTCCACATAGACATCTAAATAACATCGTCAAACACATGACGGCACATGTCTATACACGACATCCATAATCTCATCGTCAAACACATGACGGTAAACAACAATATACCATAATCACAATACTGATAACAAAAGTAATATGCCATACCTCATCGCTATCGAGATAGCGGAATACCTGTATCCATCGTCCACCAGCGGTACATAAGCAGCACCCATCGCTCGTAGGCGGCATAATCCAGTGCTATACACATAGCGGTATAACCCATCGCTATAGAATCAGCGGCATGATCCCTCGCCATAGAGTCAGCGGCATAAAACATCGCCCAAGAATATCTGGCGGTATGAAGCATCGCCATAGATGTAGCGGAATATACCATCGCTATATGATACTTGGCGGCATAAACCATCGCCAATAGAATACCCGGCGGCATGAACCATCACCAATAGAATACCTGGCGGCATGAACCATCGCCAATAGAATACCCGGCGGAACCATCGCCAATAGAATACCTGGCGGCATGAACCATCGCCAATAGAATATCTGGCGGCATGAACCATCGCCAATAGAATACCCGGCGGAACCATCGCCAACCGATCACATCACTACGTCATGACAACGGCATCATCGCTTCGACGTGACAGCGGCATGTATCATCGCTTCGACACGACAGCGGCATCATCATTTCGACATGACGGTGGTACCATCGCTTCGACGTGACAGCGGCATTTACCATCGCTTCGACACGACAGCGGCATTTACCATCATTCCGGCATGACAGCGGAAATACCCCTCGCTTCGACATATTAGCGGCATAATATCCCTCGCAATAATAATATGACAGCGGCATTATCCTTCGCTTCGACATATTTGCGGCAAATATTCTTCATCGCTATAATATGACAGCGGCAAGTACTCACATCGCTATGACATGCATGCAACCGTAATGCATACCTGTATTCCACTAATTGTTTCGGCACGACAGCGGCATCATCGCTTCGACGTGACAGCGGCATTTACCATCGCTTCGACACGACAGCGGCATCATCGCTTCGACGTGCATGCAACCGTAATGCATAACCCGTATTCCCATAAACATCACCATGAGTGTATTTTAATGCACCTCGCTCCAACATGTAGCGGCAAAGCATTAAAATCATCACTCCGATGTATACTTATGCAACCGTAATGCATAGTCCATGTCTTATAAGACCCTGCAACCACCATGGTTAGCAACACATATTCCAATTATGAACACATATCATAAACGCACATAAGCAATCATGCATAAGTATGTGCTTCTCATTCCCAATAACATGTTCCTAGGCCCTCAACAGCCCCAAAGAGCTAACCACTGCTCTGATACCACTAATGTAAGGACCCCCGCGCCCTTAACCCGTTATTAGTGTATTAAGCCATACCATTAGTGCATATAATCATACCATAATGGGGAAAACCACGTGCAAGTGCAACACCGTATGCTACCCAGAAAATTTCTTGCATCCAATTCCCAATATATTCAGATTCCCCAACCAAGATTAATCATATAACATGCACCCACATAATACACTAACATGCTCTTAGTTCATTTAGCAATTCCATAATTAATTGCATGCAACCATAATGAACAGAGAGAAGCCGTAGCCCATTTATACATTCCATACACATGTAAAATGTACTCACATAAGAGTACCAAATGGATAAGCATGTATCTGATGTATAACACTCTACCGGATACCAGTCCTGGTAGCACCTCCCAAGCGCAACTCGATCTCAACTCTGGATCTGAGCGTCCATCCAGCCAGCTCTGGTACCTCGATCCTGGAAGTACCTCTAACCAACAGCCCGAGCTCGACTCCAAAGCCGCTACACCTGTGTTACCTGCCCCAACAGAGACAGCCCCCACACGGGGTGAGCATACCAATACCACCAATCCAAAATAATAATATCGCAATTCATAATTTACAGAATGTAAATGCCATAATTAAATGATACTCCCTGGATGGTAACATCCTCATCCGGGATCCCATGTATTGTCCCTGTTCTCAAAACAACCAAACTCATCAAATTCCCAAAGCCAGTTAATCGCCATATAGATTAACTAATATAGTTCTATCATGCCAGTTCCATAATCAATGTGAAAAATCATTATATATAGGCCATAGAATTCACATATAATTAACCAAGGATTCCATGTTCCCATAACATTGCTCGCTCCACAATAGCGGCACTAAACCCAGCGCACGCTCAACAATAGCGGCGTCATAACCGATGGTCGCTCAACGGCGACACACCCAATCGTTGCTCGCTCGAAAGCGGCACCCTATGATTTCCAATGTATGTCTATTTATCACGGTTACCATATACCATGCATTTCACTATCCAATTTGCAAGTACCATAATCCATGCACTTCGATACCCATCTATTTCCAATACCATATACCATGCATTCAATACCCATTTATTGTAAATACCACCAACCATGCATTTCAATGCCCATTTATTACAAATACCCGATATCATGCATTTCACTATTGCAACATTACAAAAGGCTATGCTCGTACGTTATACGTACCTTAATTTCCGAAGTCCGAGCCAAACCTTGCTCGAGTTCCATGCCCCGAAGAACGATGTGCTAACACGATAAATAATTCACAATTATTTACAAACATGCAACCCATGCTCAAGCACACCCATTACCCTTATACAAAAATATATTGTCAACACACGACAATTTACCATTTAAAAGACCCGGGGCAGGGCATATACAGGGAGGGAAATCGAATGAGACAATATCGAAAATTGCTCAAGAACCACCCCTAAAATTCGAACCCCAACAACACAAATCAAACCCAAATAATCCCCATAATTCATTTAAAACATGAATTAATCGATTAACAACATGAATAATCGCCCCACATGCGAAACCCCCAAAATTCGAATTTAAAGCCCTAAATTCGAATCCAATTCCTCAATTCCGAACACAATAAGCATCTAAAACATAATTTAATCAATTACCAACAAGAATCAACATCCCCAAGCCAAAGCCCCAAATTTTCGAACATAAACCCCCAAAAATCGAACATAGCTCCACGCACACAGCATACAAAATCGAACCATTAAGCAACGATTTTTCGAACCATGAAAGTGTGAAATAATCGACCCAAACCAAGCACCAAAACGCCCCAAAAACACCTGAAAGAAAGCCCCAAAATCGTACCAGAAATCGAGCCCCAAATCGAAGAAATTCCAGTTTCGAACCCTAGCGTTTCCAGCAGAAATCCGAGCTCAAATCGCGACCAAACTTCAAATTGATGGTATGGATAGGACCGCCTGGAAGAGACGAACACGGCGGCGGGTCGGACGCGCCGAACGGCGGCCGGACGGCGGCGGGCGGTGGCCTTTTGTGCGCGGGGGTAAAGGGGATCGGGAAAGGGGTCGCGCGCGGGAAGAGAGAAGAAAGGGGAAGAAAATGGTTCCGATAATTAAAATCCCGGGTTTAATTGGTATTTATAGCAAAAATACCCCGAAATACTAATAGCCCCACAAATACATCATGATTCATTGAAAATCATCTGTTTTCAAAAACTCTATCTCTAACTCAAAAACCCCCTACCGGTGCCCACACCAAGCACCCGAGATTCCGAGTCATACTAAAAACCCAACTCGCAGGTTTTCACCGGAATGAGAATACGATCTCAACCTCGGGATCCAACGATCCCAAATGCCCGATTTACCAACCTCGGGAGATGCCAAACCGCAATTAATTCCTAATTGCCACAATTAAAATCCATCAAGGATTAATACAACACCGGGATTACCCCCATAATTCCCGGACATCACAAAATCAATGAGAACGGATTCTAGAGGTTCGACTTCACTCAACTATCCACTATGTCGTGTTCTTCTAATTTATTAACCACGAATCATATGTTATCTATTACCTCTCCCGAGTGTTAAATAGAAATAATCATTCAACAATCATCTTGATGTGCCCACCTAAGATAAATTATTAAACAATTTCAATAGCGCTAGATTCGTTCTATGGCTTCGTTGGAGTTATATGTCTCCCGACTATATAAACTTCCAACGATGTAAATTCCTACGGTCCTATTCAAAACCCTCTCTCCCGAGTGATAGATTCTAAATAAATATGACGAATCAACTAGTGATCAAGTAATTGAAACGCATTTAAATCAGTAATCACAAATAAACCAAACGAAAAACCAAAATATATTCAATCAATAATCAACGACATAGTTTCAAATCAAGATCCGTCTAACTCTAGAATAATAAATTAGTTCATGAATACATTAAATAAACACATAGACATGTTCTTAATCATCATAAACATAAGGGAAGAGATAATCAAACGAATTGGATGATGGCCCTCCGTCCCCGGTAGTCGCCGTCTTCTTCTCCGTTGTCAAAATCTCTACCCTTCGTTGTACGCGCACCGCCTCGATTGATCTCCTCCCCTTCTTGGTTCACTCTCGGCTACTGCTCTTAGTCGTGCATGAGTTGCTACTGGTCTGTATGTGAATTGCCCCCCATTCTTGTTACGTGAATTCTTTCTTTAAAAGATTTCCCGAGAGTTCCTCTACTCTCCTTCTTTCCTTGTACGTGTATCCCATCTTCCTTTTATAATTTATTCCCAAATCTCATGTATATATATTATATTATATTATATTATATTATAATATAATATAATATAATCTTGCCATTTGACATGTCCCGGTACATGATTATTTCACCGTTGAGTCCCGTGCATCAAATAAGGAAAGTCTCCAAAATTACCAAAATTCCATTGGCGTAATTACGCCTCCGAAGTGGCGTAGTTACGCCTGTCGATGTGTCACAAAATCTGGCTTCCCCTGTGATAGGCGTAATTACGCCTCCAAAGTGGCGTAGTTACGCCACTTAAATTCTCAAAAGCCGTGGGCTAGGCGTAGTTACGCCTCAAAGTAGGCGTCTTTACGCCTATTGCCATGATTGATAGTGTAGATTTTTGGCTTCAATTCATCCGTTCCTTCCGTCATTTGCACCCTTTTAGTCCACAAAACATGTAATTACCTGGATTCCTGCAAAACAACACAGAACAAGACCAAAAGTGTAATTCTGATCGAAAACTAACACTAAACCATGCAAAATAAGAGGAAATATAAGTGTATAAAATACACTTATCAAACCCCCTAAACTTAAACTTTTGCTAGTCCCGAGCAAAATAGAAATGGAAAAAGACTAAGAAATAAAAGAGAAAAAGAAAACACACTACTAACGCAAGTCATGAAATGTTATAATTGCAAATTGGCCTCGAAGATCAATTGTCTAAAAATTTTAAGTCAAGTATGCATATCAGTCTACTCAAGAGTTCTCAAGTGTGTGTGTCACCACTTCCATTTAACCATTAAAGCAATCTTTACTCACACAAATCAATAGGACTTTGCAAGGTGTATTGGTTCATTTGCATTGTTCATACAAAGGTGTATAACTTTGACCAACAGTGAACAATGCATCAAATCAAAGTAATGAGATGTGCGTGTGTGAATGTCAAAACCATATGCATTACAAGTGTTTCTCGAGAGTCCATAGGCTTACAATTCGTAACATTCTCCACTAGTATATTAGATGAATGTGGCTTGGTCAGTAGGTCTTAATAGGCTTGTAATGTAAGGCCTTGGCTCATGGCTACAATAAAAAGATAGGAATTTCAAAACAAGTGAGTAAGTCATATTAACCATGATGCGCACTCTCATCTCAATTTCGATTCTTTCTATTGATGATTCATCATTTTTTTTTTCTTTTCAAATTTTGGATTCACCCTCCTTTCTCATCCGCCTCATCATTTACCTCATTATTTTCTCATTCTTTCCATCACTAATTTCTTCACCTCTTCAACAATCTTTTTATGCATTCATTCCATTTTTTCTTTATTTCTCTCCTTCAAATTTTTTTCCAATAAGAACATGAGAGATATTTGAAATTTTAAAGTGCAATAGGGGCTTACTCACTTGAGGGTAGGAAATAGTGTATAAGCTTTAGTAAGGTGGTCGATGTGGGATTTTGAAATGATGCCGAATGGAGGTTATTATGTGCCTAAGCACATGCCATTCGATTTTCAATAAGCTCAAAAGGGTAACTACAGATGAAAATGATGTATTTTGGTGGCTTCAAAGGCTCAAACTAAGCAAAAATTGCCTAAATCCTTCCTAAGCCACATAACATCCGTATTTCGCCTCAAAGGATACTAAAGCAAGTTCTCGACTACTCTCAATTCACAAATAATTTATATGGTATGACCAATGTGCTCAAATAGTATCTCAAAACCAAGGTGATATAAGAAAGAAATTTGAATGAGATTCTAAAACATAATGCAACAATTCAATCCTCATTCTTTTACGTTTAAGCTCAAAGGGGCTACTATGGCAAATTTATATCAATGAATAAAGGCCCAAAATATTATCAAAAATTGCCTATATCATATTTGTGTTCATTCAAATCAACTTTAATTGGTCAAATGGTCATGGTCTCTAGTGCATGAATATGTAAGAAACTCAAGAGCAAAGTGAACAAAAATTTTAAAATTTTCACAAATAAGCTCAATTCTTCATCATCGGCCTTCACAATTACTTCAATTCACGACTTATGACACAAAAAGAAAAAAGAAAAAAAACTAAAAAAAACACAAAACACATAGGAATCCAGGAAACAAAACATCTTCAATGTTTAAACACCCCCCCAAACTTAAAATCGTGCATTGTCCTCAATGTACCATACAACGTATAAAATAAGGGACAACACACCTACCTGCGACGACGATCGTCAGTAATCGTCGCCCATCTCATGCTCATGGGTATGGTGAGAAGATGATGATAGGGACCTCCGCATCAGTATAGACCCTGCAATGGGAAAAAATAATGATCAATCGGCTATGAATAAGACATGCTACTAAAATGCAATACTAAAATTAAAAACTGAAATAAAATAAAAAGGATACAAGGCTTGGGTTGCCTCCCAAGAAGCGCTTTGTTTAAAGTTGTCAGCCAGACTATGCGAAGCAACCATCAAATAGCGGCTTCCGCCCATAGTAAGTATCATATGACACTACATATGGGTCTTGGTTGTGTATGCCCTCAAGCTTGGCAAAATAGTGGCAGTTAACGCTCGTCGCTCCAACAACGTCCTTCGAAAATTGATAAGCATGGGAGAAAGATTCTAAACTTGGCTTCATCTCGTGGAGATCATAATATGGTGAAGTTGGCATCGATGGGAAGAACGGATCCACATATGGCATATAGGACATCACCATCGATGAGTGCTCCTCACTATTTTCAAAAATATGCTCATCTTCCAACGTCACGCTAGGCTCATCTTGACACGGGAATTCATCAGATAACTCTTCCACAGTAGGTTCAACCACTTGAAAATGCTCATATTCCCTTGAATCTTCCGCATGAGTAGGATCACTCTCCCAAACTTGGTTGGTTGAATGATCATCATCATGTGACCACACCGGGTTTGTCACCCCTTGATTATATCTCATCTCAACCTCTTTGCATCTGGCTACAAATGTCTCTATCTGCTGCTCAAGGCTACTTCTGGTGTGATTTTCGATCTTTGGTTCAAATGATGGCCATAATTTGCGCAAAATATCCTCCAACTTAGAGACTTTATCATAACTATACTCATCCTCTGCTTGATGCTTGAATGATTGGTGTGTAAAATGAGGGTAATGATGCCCTGGTGGATATTGGTGACTCCAACCCAGCATTGAAGGATCAAAGTGCCACTGATAGTCGAAATTCGCCATATGATTAAACAGGTGCACCCTGTCATCATCTCTACAATATATGGGACTACCAGCTGCCAAAGCTCCATTAAATACCCATTCTTGTGTGTCTGCATCCAATCCACTGTAGAAAGATTGAAGAGGAGCGTAGTTTGAAACGTCGTGGTTGAATCTGTCCCAAGCTGCAAAGAATGGTTCATACGGTTGTTGGGCAAAGCTTGTGGAAACTTGCTGATGAAACATCTCCAAGTACCTCACAAGAAAAACATCAAAAAATAAAATTAAAGCAAAAAGTAAAATTCTAAATTAAAATCAAGACTACTTGGTAACAGTATCAGTAAACAAAATTATATCAATCCCCGGCAACGGCGCCAAAAACTTGATGGGTGTTAAACGTACCGCAAGTGTATGGTGTCAAGTTTTAGTATAGGAATTTGAAAGTACGGATGTCGAACCCACAGAGATTGAAAATTAAGTTACACCAAGTACTGTAATTAGAATAGTCTCGACTTTATTTAGACAATCGATAGCAATATTATTAAACTAATCTACTAACATAAAATAATAATAGCAATATGAATATTTAAGTGGAGAAAATCAATGAGAACGGATTCTAGAGTATCCACTATGTCGTGTTCTTCTAATTTATTAACCATGAATCCTATGTTATCTATTACCTCTCCCGAGTGTTAAATAGAAATAATCATTCAACAATCATCTTGATGTGCCCACCTAAGATAAATTATTAAACAATTTCAATAGCGCTAGATTCGTTCTATGGCTTCGTTGGAGTTATATGTCTCCCGACTATATAAACTTCCAACGATGTAAATTCCTACGGTCCTATTCAAAACCCCATGTTAGGATCGGGGTAGTGTTTAGAAGGGGGGGTTGAATAAACACTAGATACAATTTCGATTTCTTTTCTGGTTAACTGTAAACTGTTAAGTATTACAGTTGCTTCTCAATATCAGGCAAGTCAGTAGACACTTATTATAGTGCGGAAGACGTCTACAGAACTTCTGAGGAATAAAACTGAAGTAATAAAGCAATAAACAAATAACACGAGAGTTGTTTCTGGAAGTTCGAAGCACAACGCTTCTACGTCTCCCCTTCTTCCTTTGCAGGAAGGATTCACTAGAAGACTTGGTTTACACTTTACAGTATACAACCTTCTTAGGCACTAACACACTTGGCCTAAACTCCTAGCAATCACACTCTTCTTAACTTTTGGTTACAATGGATTTTATAACACTCTTTACAGAATAAACTTTCTAGCTTTGAGAGTTTTTGAGCAGTAGACTTCAATTGACGATAATCTATCACAGATTCAGTTTTGCTATTTGTCTGCTCTTTGCTGAACGTTTGGAATATCAGTAGTATGACTTTCTTGTTTGCTTTGAAGTATATCTCTTAGTTGAAAATCGCTCAGCACCTCTTCATTCTCTGCTTGGATGTATTTATAGGTTTTGTTGTCCAACGGTAGCCTTTCTGTATATGGAAGAGATTAGCTTTCCAATTTCATATTGTCTTCTTTCCTATTTTGTAAAGCAACGGCTCTTTTCACTCTGACGATAATGGTGGCGGAGATATAGCAGGGTGCGCCGCTCTGTTGTACCTTTGTCAGAGAATGTTGTACTGATTTTGTTTCGTTGCTTAGTGCTCTAACTGGAAGCTTAGACTTCTGCTGGTTTTCTTTGTTCAACTGGTCGTTCATCCTCTTATGACCAGTTGATGTCCTTGTTCAGTGAGAGTCTATTCAGTTCATAGTTGTCCAGTAGATGTCCATCCAGTTTAAGTTTATCCGGTTGATAGCTTGTACGGTTGATGTCTTCACCCGGTCGATGTCTTGTCCGGTTGATGTCCATCCAGTTGATGTCATATCCAATTGATGTCTTCATCCGGTTGATGTCTTATCAGGTTGATGTCTTCATCCGGTTGATGTATTGTCCGGTTGATGTCCATCCAGTTGATGTCTTATCCAGTTGATGACTTCATCCGGTTGATGTCTTTATCCGGTTGATGTCTTATCCGGTTGATGTCCATCCAGTTTATGTCTTGTCCAGTTGATGTCTATCCAGTTGGTAGGCATCCAGTTTATGTCTTCACCCGGTAGGAGTCTTTATGCAGTTGGTCTTTGTTATCCGGTAGGACTTCATCCAGTTGGTCTTTGTTATCCGGTAGGACTTCATCCAGTTGATCTTTGTTATCCGGTAGGACTTCATCCAGTTGATCTTTAATATCCGGTTTGTAATTACCAAAACTTAGAAATCGTTTTCCCAACAATTTCCCCCTTTTTGGTGATGACAAAACTAAGCAATGATCTATTTCCTACTAGAGTAAATAAGATGAGAATCCTGAAAGTACTTGAAGACATAATGGAAAAGAAATTTTCATTAAATATAAGCAGATTACAAGTTGTAATCAAAATGGACAATTGAGAGAGATTCATCTTTATTTAAGATGAATTCTAATAACTTGAATAGAATCTAAGACCAATTTAGTTTACACAAAATAGCTGATACATGACAAATCTTTAAACAAGCATTGTAGACCCGGAGAGCTTCGATCCACCTGGTGTCAGAGAGGAAGAGCTCAATCCACCTTATTTCAGAGAGGAAGAGCTCGATCCACCTTGTTTCAGAGAGGACCTAATTAGAATACTCTATCTCTGCCGGTCTACCTTGTTTCAGAGAGAAGGTCGAGAAGAGTCATATATACATCAGGCAGCTTCCATGGTTTATGGATTCACCTAATGAGAATATTCTATCTCTGTCTTCCCCCTTTTTGTCATCAGCACCCAGACATCCCCTGAGAGCAGTTCCTGACTGATGAGGAGCATCAGAGTAGGATCCAAACGCTGAAGCTTAAGGGAGCCGGGTTAGATAAGTAATCAACCCATGAGGGGTTGATTTAGATAAGTTATAAACCCATGAAGCAGAATAAGATCTAACAGAAAACCAGGGAATTTTGAATAGCTTGAAAGTAATCATGTTGAGTGAATGTGTGTTATGTGAGCAAACAATAACCGATATTTATAGGAAAAACAAGGTTGCTATAAGTGTGAATGCATTTACGTTGAATAGTGAATACAAAGAGACAGTCAATTTAAAACAGTAAATAGATAAGGGTAATTAAGAAAGAGTCAGAAAACGATACTATTTGCGCCCGAACCAATGTTTGGAATAGTCGCGTTTATCGGCAGGCGGTTGGCGTGGACTCCGAGATCTTGGTTGAGAAGTTGGTCTGGACTGTGTGAGTGCTCCAGTGGCAGGGGATGAACGAGCAGTTGAACTGGAAGCCCGCTGTGTTGAGGGAGCCGTTCGGCTGGGTTCAGGTAGTCTGCGAATTATTTGAGGCGGTGCAGGCAGGCTGTTGCATATATCTTGAATCTGAGAGGCAAATGCTGCATGCATGGTGGCCAACTGATCGGTCAAGATTTTCTTGGCGTCGTCAATCTTTTCTCCGAGAGCCATTGAGGTGGCAGCATGAAGAGATTCATTATTTTGAGTGATCTGAAGACGCGCCTGGCCAATTCTAGTAAAAGCATCCGCCACTGCATTCTCAGCAAATGTTTGAAGTCTGGTGACAGTAGTCGTTAGACTACTTAAGTCCCGGTAGACTTGCTGGAATTGAGAGTCCGTGTGCTGCTGATGGGTGCCTAGAATGAGAGTTGCAGTTCGCTCTTCCTGCTTAAGTTTATGAACATCGCTTGCTAGTGCTGATATAGCAGTGGAGAGATTGGCTAGCTGTGCAGCAATGTTCGGAGGCTCGTCCAGAGGGTTTGTAAAGACAAAAAAATCTTCAAAAAGCTCTTGAACCATGGACGGATCTGTAGCAATCAGTGGAGTATCAGTAGTAGGGACAAGAGCGCTGAGATGAGCATCTTCAACTGCATTGGAGGGCAACATAGGAGCTTCAACAAATGGTGCAGCTGTAGAATCTGAGATAGTTACAGCCAAAATGGCAGTTTCTTCATTTTGTGGAGCAGCCAAAGTAGTAGTGGGTTGATCAACCGCAGCAGCAGACGACTGGGTGTGATCATTTGAGTGTGAAGACTCACTGGGTTCAGGATTGGCAGATGATATAGTAACCTGCTGAACCACTATCTGTATGACTGCATCTATAGTTGTATGATCAACAACCATTGGTTGGGGCTGTTGATCATTATGAGAGCTGGGAGTAGATGGTGCGGCCTCTGCTCCAGTGGGAGTGGTCTCCAGAGCAGTAGAAGGGAGCTCCACAGAAGAGGGGACAATTTCCAAATTTGCAATGACCGTTTGTAGATCCGGCTGATCAGGGCTGGCAACAGTTTCAGCAGTGGAGCAAGAGTGAATCCCAGTGGATATGCGAATATCATGAAGAGCAAGCTCAGCCATTTCGAGCTTGGGTCCAAGAGCATTTAGAACAGCTCTATCATGATTCGTTGTCCCTGAATTACCGTTAAATTGTTGAAGGCGGGTTTCAACCAGGGCCTGAAGTTCACCCACATAGATCATCAGGCTAAAAACATCTCGCAGCTTCAAGCTTGTTTCAGGGTCTGAGATTTGAAGATATGCTAGGATTTTGTTCTCATCTGCCCTAGCCTGATCCAGAATTTGATCAAAATCATCTAATCGAACCTTGATACGGGCCTTTACCCATCAATCAAAAATCTCCAGCTGTGGTTGCAGTTTGGGTTCCACTGTATCCATGACCATTTGAATCTCGAAGGCAACAGGAGTGGACACTGGAGCCGTAAGAGATTTTCCTTTTCCAGCAGGGTGGTCTTGGGATGACAGTATGGACATAATGACTTGGGTGTCCTGAAGCTGATAGAGCCTGGTGCTTGCTGAGAGCTCACCAGTGCTGACGGAGTGTCAACTGGAACCATTGAAGGAGCAGGCACCATGGCTAATGAAGCAGTTGGTTCCTCAGTTGAAGGGATGGCAGGGCTGGGTTCCCTATCAGGATTTAAGTCTGTGGGACCGGCGGAGGAGATAGTATCGGAGGCTGCAATGTCTGTCTGTCGGGCGGCCTGAGGAGCAGCTTTTCGTGTTCTGGGATTCTTAGGAGGGGGAGGAGGGGGAGAAGACTCGGCGGATTCCGAGACAGTCTGTTCAGAGTCACTGATTACCTGAGTCAAGCGACGCTTTGTCACCCCACCTTCTCTGCCACGTCGTTGGCGATGAAGCTGAAGATACTTGTTAGTGATGAGTCTCCCTGGATGAAGGTGTGAGAGAGCCCCTGTCTTAATGTGTTTGCTCTCAAAAAGACTGCTTAGCGGGAGAGCAAAACCTGATTGACCCTTGCCAGATACTACGAGACTAGTCAGTATTTGAAATAACACCGCTGACCAGTTTATCTCCAATCCTTTGCATATTGCACTCATAACGTCAAACTTTTCAGGGGTGATCATATCAAATGATCCAGCTTTACATAGAAGCCCCTTGGAGATGATGTCTGCCAGTTGTCGATAATGGCTCTTCATTAATACTTTCCTGAAAGGAGGACGTTGAAGGCGATGAGCAGAGTCCGACACTGTGAGACGCATTTCTTCTCTTAGTTCCGCTGGAACGGTGGAAAAATCAGTGAGTCCGGTGGAGGGAAGGCTCAGGTGTGTGGCAAATTCAGATTGGGTGATGGTAACCGACTGTCCAGATACGGATGCCACCACGGTGTCATCCACAATCTTGGCCGTAGCAAAGAACTCGTGTAGCTCGTCCTTGTAAAATGAGGGAGGCTGGTTCAGGATTACCAGTAGTCCGGAGGTGTCCAGCCTTTCTATCAACTCCTTTGTCTCCTCATCAGATGATGAGTATATAGAATGAAAATCGATGTGAACAGCATTGGTGATGAAGCTTGGCTGAACATTCTTCGACATTTTGAATGAGTAAGAGGAAGAAGCAGCAGCAATTTGTTAGAGTAAGGTTTTCTGAAAGAGAAGATAATCGCAGTGATTTGTTGGAGAAGAAGAGTAGTGAAACTAAAGGCGGTGAAAAGTGGAAGTATATGTAACGTCGTACTGTAGATGAGCGGACACATTGATACGTGGCGATCATCTAACGATTTAAAAAGATTTAACAAATAAATAAAAGGACAGGATTTAGGCGGGAGTGAAATAATTTATATTTATACAAAAGTAATTTTGAATTCTGACGTTCATTAGGTTAATAAGTATCGAGGGTTATTTTTGTCAAAGCATATTTGGTAACATCAGCTGGTATGTAGGGTTCGACTGGTAGGAAGGCATCCACTGGATGTGGAGTCCTACTGGTTCGGATACACCTGCAGCTGACCATTGTATTACCAGCTGAGCTTAAATAACCATGATAGAACTATAACAGAAATTCCCCCTAAATTTATGCACATGAACTAACTAATTCCCCTGAATTCATTACCCAAACAAAAATAATCAAGAAGTAATTTCAATTAAACCAAGAATATTTCGAAAGTAAGAAAACTTAGCGTCCGGTAGGGGTTTTGTGAAAATGTCTGCTGCCTGTTGTTCGGTAGAAATATACTCCAGCCGAATTTCTTTCTTCATAACATGATCTCTGATAAAATGATGACGGATGTCAATATGTTTAGTACGAGTATGAAGAACTGGATTGTATGTTATGGCAATGGCAGACGTATTGTCACAGAAAATAGGAGCCTCTGTGGACTCAATTCCATAGTCTCTGAGTTGTTGCTGAATCCAGAGCAGTTGAGCACAGCAGCTTCCAGCAGCAAGGTACTCTGCCTCTGCAGTGGAAGTTGCAATGGATGTCTGTTTCTTGCAACCCCATGATATCAATCGATCACCAAGGAATTGACAATACCCACTGGTGCTTTTCCTGTCAATTTTGCATCCAGCATAGTCAGCATCTGAGTATCCAATAAGATTGAAGGTTGAGTCTCTTGGATACCATAGACCGACATTCTCAGTGCCTTTCAAATATTTTAGGATCCTTTTAACAGCAGTGAAGTGCGACTGCTTGGGATTTGCTTGAAACCGGGCGCACATACATACTGCAAACATAATATCTGGTCGGCTGGCTGTCAAATATAGTAAAGATCCGATTATGCCTCGATACATTGTAACTTCGACTGGTATTCCTGAATTATCCAAGTCGAGTTTGGCAGATGAGCTCATTGGTGTAGCAGCAGCTGAGCTGGTACTCATTCCATATTTCTTCAGTAGCTCTTAGTGTATTTAGACTGATTTATCAGGATTCCTTCACTAGATTGCTTGACTTGCAATCCTAAGAAAAATGATAGTTCTCCCATCATGCTCATCTCAAATTGGTCCTGCATAATTTTAGAGAATCTTTCGCACAATTTTGAGTTAGTACTTCCGAAGATAATATCATCAACATAAATTTGAACTCGCAGAGTATGATCTCCCTTTGTAAATTTAAAAAGGGTCTTGTCCACCGTGCCAATAATAAAATTGTGCTCTGTCAAATATTTTGATAAAGTTTCATACCAGGCACGGGGAGCTTGCTTTAGACCATACAAAGCTTTATTGAGAAGGAAAACATGAGATGGCTGCTGATGGTTTTCAAATCCAGGAGGTTGTTCAACATAAACTTCTTCCTGGAGTTTGCCATTAAGAAATGCACTCTTAACATCCATCTGATAGACTTTAAAGTCTTTAAACGCAGCAAATGCAAGAAATATGCGAATTGCTTCTAGTCGAGCTACAGGGGCAAAGGTTTCATCGAAATCAATGCCTTCTTCCTGTCTGTAGCCCTGTGCAACTAATCTTGCCTTATTTCTGATTACTGTACCGTTTTCGTCTAATTTATTTCTAAACACCCATTTGGTGCCAATTACAGTGTGATGTTGTGGTCGTGGTACAAGATACCATACTTTGTTTCGCTCAAACTGATTTAGTTCTTCCTGCATTGCTTCTACCCAACTTGGGTCTAATATAGCTTCATCAATCTTCTTAGGTTCTATATGAGATATGAATGCAGCATGAAGAAATTCATTAATCATTTGTCCTCTGGTGCGTAGAGGAGCAAGAGGGTTACCGATGACCTGCTCAGGTGGATGATCCTTCTTCCACCGGAGCGAAGGTCCAAGAGGGTTGAGTTCTTCAGTTGACTGGATGTGAGTAGGCAAATCAGAGGTTCTGATTGACTCATCTTTCTCATTAGTTCCTTCTACTGCAGCAGGGGTAGATGCAACTGTTTCATTTGTAGCTGGCTGCAGTGCTTGTTGGCCAGCAGACTCCTCTGCTTGAGCTTCAGGAACTTCTGGTTCTAAGGAGCAGTCAGTCCTGCTTCTGTAATCAATCTCATCATCAACATTTTCGTCAATGTAGGTGCTTTCCAGTCGATTACTCAAGTTGTTGATTTGTATATCAGATAGTATACAATCAGTAGGTTCATCAAATTTTACATGCACTGATTCTTCTACATTAAGAGTTCTATTATTAAATACTCTGAATGCCTTTAGCCAAGGAATATTCCAGCATCAGATTTGGCATCAAACGCGGTGAGATGAGTCTTTCCATTGTTGTGAATAAAACATTTGCAACCAAACACATGGAAATAGGAAATATTTGGCTTACTGCCATTCCAGATCTCATAAGGGGTTTTATTTGCTCGCTTATTAATCATTGATATGTTCTGCGTATAACATGCTGTGTAAACAGCTTCTGCCCAAAATCTCTGCGATATTTCTGATTCCGCGAGCATAGTTCGCGCAGCTTCTTTCAAAGTGTGGTTCCTACGCTCAGCAACTCCGTTTTGTTGAGGAGTTCTAGCTGCAGAGTATTCGTGTTTAATACCAAGGTCATCTAGATATGATTCGAGTGATTGATTGGTGAACTCAGTACCTTTATCACTGCGAATTCTATCTATCCCACACGATTTCTCATTTTGGAGTCTTTTCAGTAATTTGATCAGCTTTGGAGTAGCCTGATCTTTGCCACTTAGAAACAAGACCCACGTGAAACGAGTGTAATCGTCTATTACCACTAGGGTATACTTCATTCCCCCTAGACTTGTTACTGGTATTGGCCAAACAGATCCATATGCAGCAACTCTAGGCACCGAGAAGAAGATTTACTCCCTTTGTTCTTAAAAGAGGATCTGATTTGCTTACCAAGTTGGCAGGCTGCACAGATCTTGTCTTTTGAGAACTCAATTTGAGGCAGTCCAATAACTAGATCAAGTTTACGCAGACTGGCAATAGTTTTAAAATTTAAGTGACTCAACCGTTTGTGCCAAAGCCAATTTTTGGAAGAATTCAGGGCAGCTAAGCAAGTAGAAGAGGTAGGCTGATTAAGATTCCAATCAATTTTATATGTGTTATCATGCCTTCTACCTACGAGTAATATACTGTCATCATTAGATTTAATTGTGCATGAGTGCTGATTGAATTCTACGGAATGACCATTGTCACACAATTGACTTATGCTAATCAAGTTATAGCATAGATTTTCAACTAGAAGAATATCTTTAATGATGATGTTACCGTAGATAATCTTACCCTTACCCACGGTTCTACCTTTCGCGTTATCTCCAAAAGTTATTCTGGGTCCGGTGGAGTCCACCAGTTCAGACAATAAGCTCGCATTCCCTGTCATATGTCTACAGCACCCGCTGTCCAGGAACCATTCTGAGCTCCGAACTGGATGCATTCTAGTTTCTTGCAATTAAAGCGATAGAATGATTGGTACCCAATCCTACTTGGGTCCAGGTAGGATTAGTCCTTTCGGAACCCACACTTGTATGACCCTGAATGACTTAGGTCGGTGTGTGTTCTGAAATGTGTGTGCATTTATGAATATTGGAGATGATTTTGACTGTGAAGTGTGATAATCTGTGTATGCATGTGCTTTTGGTTTGTAGTTCCTGTTATTTAGCATATACCTCTTCTGGACAGGTTTACAGTTGTAGTACCAGTTGGGTTTAACCTCTCTAGCTGCTCGACCAGTGGGTTTAAGTTCATTTCTGAACTTTTGCCTCGGTTTAGCCTCTTTGAGTGGTTCTACATAACCGATACCTCTGTGATGTGCCTGTTCCTTGATGAGTGTTGCTTTAACAGGTTCTTTAACCAGTTCATAAGGGTCATATACTGTGCTAGATCTTACAAAGTTCATTGATTGAACCTTGCTTTTTGTTAGACACAGTTGAGGTTTATTACCAGATGAACTGCCGTCATTGTTATTATAGCCTATGCCTGTTAAATCACCAGCAAGCCTTATAGACTCAAGCATTTCATCCTTTCTGGTAGTCGGCGCATTCCAAGTGCTAACCAATTTGCTAAGTTTCTGGTAGGCACACTTGGCTTCATCTCTTTCCTTCACTAGGAGACTTGCTATTTCCCTTAAGCAGTTCAACTCCTTTGATTGTTCACAATCAAGATTGTTTTCATGCTTTTCAGTTTGGATTGTGTGCTCAGTCTTATAGCTTTCAAAAGATTCATATAGCGTCCGATACTCATTGATCATGTCCTGCAATGCATTGGTAAGTTCACTATGTGTAAATTCAGATAGGTTAGATTCATGTACCTCATTTTCATCATTTGCCATTAAGCAGTGGACTTCCTCGTCTTCACTCTCGCTGGATGAGCTAGTTAACTCTTCTGATTCTGATTCAGAATCAGCCCATTTGCTCTTACTTTCTTCTGCCATCAAAACCTTTTGATCTCTGTCCTTTTTGGATGATCTTCTGGTTTCTTTGGATTTTCTGTAATCCTTGGATCCTCTTTTGTGATCATCCTTTTTGGGTTTAGGACAGTCCGCAATGAAGTGCCCTGGTTTGAGGCAGTTGAAGCATACTCGCTCTTCTTCTTCTGAATTTCCTTTGGAATTTTGCCTCCGAGGATATGATTGATAAGGTCTCTGATTCTTCTTCATGAATTTCCCAAATTTCTTTACAAACATTGCCATAGCATCATTACACATCTTTTCTGGAGTCATTTCTGTAGGAGTAGGCAGAGACTCCGATGCAGTGAGAGCTTTGGTTGGTTGACTGGTATTTGGTTCGTCTTCAACCCGAATGCCTAATTCGAATTCACAGGATTTTAAATCAGCAAACAGATCATGTAGATCTATCTTGTTGATGTCCTTCGATTCTCTCATAGCAATGGTCTTGACATCCCATTCTCTTGGTAGACCTCTCATTACTTTGAGAGTGACTTCTCTGTTGGGTAACTCCTTACCCAGACTGCTTAGTTCATTAATTATTCCAGTCACCCTTTCATCGTACTCGTTGAGAGTTTCTCCATTTATCATTTTGATATGCTCAAACTTCTGTAAAGCCACAGTAAGCTTGTTTTCTTTGGTTTGATCATTTCCTTCACAGAGTTGAGCAATCTTCTCCCAGATTTGTTTGGCGGTAGGGCACATTTTTATTTTGTTGAACATATTTTTGTCCAAAGTTTTGAACAGAATGTCCTTAGCAACGTTGTCTAGATTTGCCTTTTTTTTGTCTTCTTTTGACCATTGAGATCTTTCCTTTTCTACCATTTGTGGATCACCACTTGTGATAGAAGCAGCTGTATTGATTTTCATGATCTTCAAAGGTCCTTCAGTGATTACATACCACATATCATCATCTTGAGCACTTAGATGTGCTTGCATACGAATTCTCCAGTCATCATATTCGTCTTTCTTGAACATTGGAATCTTGCTGAATGAGGCCATCAGTTTTTGGTAAATGGTAATTTCTCAAGATTGAGAAGACCTAAGCTCTGATACCACTTGTTAGGATCGGGGTAGTATTTAGAAGGGGGGGTTGAATAAACACTAGATACAATTTCGATTTCTTTTCTGGTTAACTGTAAACTGTTAAGTATTACAGTTGCTTCTCAATATCAGGCAAGTCAGTAGACACTTATTATAGTGCGGAAGACGTCTACAGAACTTGTGAGGAATAAAACTGAAGTAATAAAGCAATAAACAAATAACACGAGAGTTGTTTCTGGAAGTTCGAAGCACAACGCTTCTACGTCTCCCCTTCTTCCTTTGCAGGAAGGATTCACTAGAAGACTTGGTTTACACTTTACAGTATACAACCTTCTTAGGCACTAACACACTTGGCCTAAACTCCTAGCAATCACACTCTTCTTAACTTTTGGTTACAATGGATTTTATAACACTCTTTACAGAATAAACTTTCAAGCTTTGAGAGTTTTTGAGCAGCAGACTTCAATTGACGATAATCTATCACAGATTCAGTTTTGTTGTTTGTCTGCTCTTTGCTGAACGTTTGGAATATCGTATGACTTTCTTGTTTGCTTTGAAGTATATCTCTTAGTTGAAAATCGCTCAGCACCTCTTCATTCTCTGCTTGGATGTATTTATAGGTTTGGTTGTCCAACGGTAGCCTTTCTGTATATGGAAGAGATTAGCTTTCCAATTTCATATTGTCTTCTTTCCTAATTTGTAAAGCAACGGCTCTTTTCACTCTGACGATAATGGTGGCGGAGATATAGCAGGGTGCGCCGCTCTGTTGTACCATTGTCAGAGAATTTTGTACTGATTTTGTCTCGTTGCTTAGTGCTCTAACTGGAAGCTTAGACTTCTGCTGGTTTTCTTTGTTCAACTGGTCGTTCATCCTCTTATGACCAGTTGATGTCCTTGTTCAGTGAGAGACTATTCAGTTGATAGTTGTCCAGTAGATGTCCATCCAATTTAAGTTTATCCGGTTGATAGCTTGTACGGTTGATGTCTTCACCCGGTTGATGTCTTCACCCGGTTGATGTCTTCACCCGGTTGATGTCTTGTCCGGTTGATGTCCATCCAGTTGATGTCTTATCCAGTTGATGTCTTTATCCGGTTGATGTCTTATCCGGTTGATGTCTTCATCCGGTTGATGTTTTGTCCGGTTGATGTCCATCCAGTTGATGTCTTATCCAGTTGATGACTTCATCCGGTTGATGTCTTTATCCGGTTGATGTCTTATCCGGTTGATGTCCATCCAGTTTATGTCTTGTCAAGTTGATGTCTATCCAGTTGGTAGGCATCCAGTTTATGTCTTCACCCGGTAGGAGTCTTTATCCAGTTGGTCTTTGTTATCCGGTAGGACTTTATCCAGTTGGTCTTTGTTATCCGGTAGGACTTCATCCAGTTGATCTTTGTTATCCGGTAGGACTTCATCCAGTTGATCTTTAATATCCGGTTTGTAATTACCAAAACTTAGAAATCGTTTTCCCAACACCCCCTCTCCCGAGTGATAGATTCTAAATAAATATGACGAATCAACTAGTGATCAAGTAATTGAAACGCATTTAAATCAGGAATCACAAATAAACCAAACGAAAAACCAAAATATATTCAATCAATAATCAACGACATAGTTTCAAATCAAGATCCGTCTAACTCTAGAATAATAAATTAGTTCATGAATACATTAAATAAACACATAGACATGTTCTTAATCATCATAAACATAAGGGAAGAGATAATCAAACGAATTGGATGATGGCCCTCCGTCCCCGGTAGTCGCCGTCTTCTTCTCCGTTGTCAAAATCTCTACCCTTCGTTGTACGCGCACCGCCTCGATTGATCTCCTCCCCTTCTTGGTTCACTCTCGGCTACTGCTCTTAGTCGTGCGTGAGTTGCTACTGGTCTGTATGTGAATTGCCCCCTTTCTTGTTACGTGAATTCTTTCTTTAAAAGATTTCCCGAGAGTTCCTCTACTCTCCTTCTTTCCTTGTACGTGTATCCCATCTTCCTTTTATAATTTATTCCCAAATCTCATGTATATATATTATATTATATTATAATCTAATATAATATAATATAATATAATCTTGCCATTTGACATGTCCCGGTACATGATTATTTCACCGTTGAGTCCCGTGCATCAAATAAGGAAAGTCTCCAAAATTACCAAAATTCCATTGGCGTAATTACGCCTCCGAAGTGGCGTAGTTACGCCTGTCGATGTGTCACAAAATCTGGCTTCCCGCGTGATAGGCGTAATTACGCCTCCAAAGTGGCGTAGTTACGCCACTTAAATTCTCAAAAGCCGTGGGCTAGGCGTAGTTACGCCTCAAAGTAGGCGTCTTTACGCCTGTTGCCATGATTGATATTGTAGATTTTGGGCTTCAATTCATCCGTTCCTTCCGTCATTTGCACCCTTTTAGTCCACAAAACATGTAATTACCTGGATTCCTGCAAAACAACACAGAACAAGACCAAAAGTGTAATTCTGATCAAAAACTAACACTAAACCATGCAAAATAAGAGGAAATATAAGTGTATAAAATACACTTATCAGCATTACTGTGTCATGCTTCTTATTTGGAAATTGATCGTTTCGTGAGCACCAACAAGAAACGTTTTCTTGAAAACGAGTTCAATTAGTAAGATAAGAATAAATCATAGTAGTGGTCTCTCTTCCCTGATGATATTAGTCTCACTATGCATGTCAACTTGAGTTTTGATGATTGTAAAACTTGTTTATGATTATCTTGTTTTGAGTAGCATGTCAAAGATGAGGAATATATTGAGCACATTTGAGTCATAATCTTCTGAATTGCATTTGGAGTAGTGAAATTTTTTGTGAACTTGATGAATTATTTTTGAGCATCTTAGAGTACCTTACAAACTATTTGATGATGACACTTCAAGGCGAAAATTTATAGTCATGAACATGATTAAGAGATGATCTATGCGATCTGTGGACCGTTTGAGTCTTTCAAGCTTACCATGTTTACATCAATCTCTAGTATCCTAATTTGAGCCTAATTGAAAAAGAATGGAGTATGTTTAACATACTATTAGTCCCCATTCAACACTCTTTGGCAAACTCATTATACCCACATAATTGAGCCTAAATTGAATATTTTTATCTTCACCCTAAGGGAGTATAATGATTCTCATTAGATGCACATGAATTGCTATATTTTTGTTAGTTCCGGATTTTAAAGATGACAAAACAGATCATACCGATCAAGCCGTAAAACCATGTCAAAGCAGGTCACACCGATATGGTCTATCGCAAAATCAGAACGGATCGATGTAAACCAGTCTGACCAGATCGAAGCACGAGATCAGCTCAATAAAGATCAGAGCAGAGCAGACAAGGTTGGATAAGCTTCGTTCTTCAGTCCGAATCATTAACAGTATTTATTGAAGCATTTAATGATGCAATTAATGATGAAAAAGACCAAGGACTGAAGATTACCTTAAAAGGTAAGAAGACAAAGGAGAGCCTACCTGACAGACGCCGAAAGCACAGACCAGAATGGAAAGTGCCTAAAAGAATAAGACTGAAGCTTGTTCAGAGATTGAACAGAGTCAAGAGTTGCACAGAAAAGGAAATAATGTCGTTGGTATAAGCGACTATATAAGGATGCAACTAGAGAGCTCAAGAGAGACGACTAATGTGTCCCACTGCAAAGGACATCTGGGAAAAGATTGCTCAGCTATGCGAAGGAAATGATCAAACCAAGGAAAACAAACTCACTGTTGCCCTACAGAAGTTTGAAAACATCAAAATGGTGTCCGGAGAAACTCTCAGGGAATACGATGAGAGAGTAACCGGAATCATAAATGAACTCAATAGCCTTGGTAAAGATCTATCCAACAGGGAAATCACTCTAAAGGTCATGAGAGGTCTTCCAAGAGAATGGGATGTAAAAACGATTGCTATGAGAGAATCCAAAGATTTAAACAAGATAGACCTACACGACTTATTTGCTGAATTAAAAGCTTATGAGTTTGAACTAGGTATTCGGATTGAAGATGAACCCAGCACCAGTCAACCAACCAAAGCTCTTACTGCATCTGAAGCTCTACCTATCACAACAGAGCTGACCCCTGAAAAAATATGCAACGATGCAATGGTGCTGTTTGTCAAAAAATTTGGAAAGTTTATGAAGAATAGCCAAAAGACCTATCAGTCTTACCCAAGAAGACAGACCTTCAAAAATAGATCAGATGAAGATGAACGTGTATGCTTTAACTGCCTTAAGCCAGGACTTTTTATTGCTGACTGTCCTAAACCGAAGAAGGATGATCAAAAGAAAGGATCCAAGGATTATAGAAAGTCAAAAGAGAACAGAAGATCATCTAGAAGGGACTAGAACAAAAAGTATTGGTGGCAGAAGAAAAAAAGAACAAATGGGCTGACTCAGAATCATAATCAGAAGAGTCTTCCAGCTCATCCAGTGACAGTGAAGATGAAGAAGTTCATTGTCTAATGGCCAACAATGACTGTGAGGTAAATGATCCTAACCTTTCTGAATTTACACATATTGAGCTCACAAATGCATTACAGGACATGATAAATGAGTATCAGATGTTGTAAGAATCCTTCGAGAACTACAAGACTGAACAACAAGTCCCAACAAAACAGCAGAACAACGAATGTGATTGTGAACAATCGACTGAGTTGAAAAGCTTGAGGGATAAAGTAAGTCAGCTCGAGAAAGAAAGGGATGAAGCAACATGTGCACACCAGAAACTCAGTAAGCTGGTTCGCACATGGAATGCATCTACTGCCAGAAAAGATGAAATGCTTGAGTCAATAAGGCTTGCTGGTGATCTTACCTGTATAGGCTACTCTAACAATGATAATAATTCATCCGGCATCAAATCTCAAGTGTGTCTAGAAAGAAACAAGATTCAAACAATGAATTTTGTTAAATCAAGCACAGTATAAGAACCAAGTGAGTTGGTTAAGAAATCTGTTGAGCCAATACTCTTCAAGGAACGGGCATCACACAAAGGTATCGGTTATGTGGAGCCAAAAGAGAAAGCTAGACAGGGGCAAAAGTTTAGAAATAAACACAAACCCACTGGTCAGGCCACTCGAGAGGTGAAACCTAACTGGTATCATAATTGTATGCCGGTCCAAAAGAGATACATGGTTTCTAACAGAAACCAAAAACCTAAACAACATGCATACACTCAGTATCACATGTATCACCCAAGAACTTCTTCTTCAGTCAATGCACACACATTTCGGGACACACACAGACCCAAACAATTCAGGGTTATACAAGTGTGGGTCCTGAAAGGACTAATCCTGCCTGGACCCAAGTAGGATTTGGTACCAATCATGCTACCGCTTTAATTGCAGAAATCTAGAATTCATCAAGTTCGGAGCTCAGAATGGTTTCTGGACAGCGGATGCTCTAGACATATGACAGGAAATGCGTGCTTATTGTCTGAATTGGTGGACACCACCGGACCAAGAATAACTTTTGGAGACAACGCGAAAGGTAGAACCGTGGGTAAGGGTAAGAATATCTACGGTAACATTATTATTAAAGATATTCTGTTGGTTGAAAATTTATGTTATAACCTAATTAGCATCAGTCAACTCTGTGACAATGGTCACTCTGTAGAATTCAACCAGCACTCATGCACAATCAAATCTACTGATGGCAGTGTATTACTTGTAGGAAGAAGGCATGAGAACACTTATAAAATTGATTGGAACCTTAACCAGCCTACCTCCTCTACTTGTTTTGCTTCCATGAATACTTCCAAAAATTGGCTTTGGCACAAACGTTTGATTCACTTAAACTTTAAAAATATTGCCAGTCTGCGTAAACTGGATCTAGTCGTTGGACTGCCTCAAATAGAGTTCTCAAAATACAAGATCTGTGCAGCATGCCAGCTTGGTAAGCAAATCAGATCCTCATTTAAGAACAAAGGGAGTAAATCTTCTTCTCGGTGCCTGGAGTTGCTGCATATGGGTCTATTTGGTCCTATACCAGTAACAAGTCTAGGGGGAATGAAGTATACCCTAGTGTTAATAGACGATTACACTCGTTTTACGTGGGTCCTGTTCCTAAGTGGCAAAGATCAGGCTACTCCAAAGCGGATCAAACTACTAAAAAGACCCCAAAATGAGAAATCGTGTGGGATAGATAGAATTCGCAGTGATAAAGGTACTGAGTTTACCAATCAGTCACTCGAATCATATCTAGATGACCTTGGTATTAAACACGAATACTCTGCTGCTAGAACTCCTCAACAAAACGGAGTTGCTGAGCGTAGGAACCGCACTTTGAAAGAAGCTGCGCGAACTATGCTTGTGGAATCAGAAATATTGGAGAGATTTTGGGCAGAAGCTGTCAACACAGCTTGTTATACGCAGAACAGATCAATGATTAATAAGCGAGCAAATAAAACCCCTTATGAGATCTGGAATGACAGTAAGCCAAATATTTCTTATTTCCATGTGTTTGGTTGCAAATGTTTTATTCACAACAATGGAAAGACTCATCTCACCGCTTTTGATGCCAAATCAGATGCTGGAATAATTCTTGGATATTCTACAGTTAGTAAAGCCTTCAGTGTATTTAATAATCGAACTCTTACTGTAGAAGAATCAGTACATGTAAAATTTGATGAACCTACTAACTATACTGTATCTAATCTGCAAATCAACAACTTGAGCAATCGACTGGAAAGCACTTACATTGATGAAAATGTGGATGATGAGATAAATTACAGAAATATGACTGACTGCTCCTTAGAACCAGAAGTTCCTGAAGCTCAAACAGAGGAGTCTGCTGGTCAACAAGCACTGCATCCAACTGACAATGACACTGTTGCGCATACTCCTGCTGCAGTAGAAGTAACAAATGGCAAAGATGCATCAATCAGAACTTCTGAACTGCCCACTCATATCCAGTCAAATGAAGAGCTCAACCCTCTTGGACCTCCGCTCCGGTGGATGAAGGATCATCCTCCCGAGAAGGTCATAGGTAACCATGTTGCTCCTCTACGCACCAGAGGACAAATGATTAATGAATTCCTTCATGCTGCATTCATATCTCACGTAAAACCTAAGAAGATTGATGATGATATGTTAGACCCAAACTGGGTAGAAGCAATGCAGGAAGAACTAAATCAGTTCGAACGAAACAAAGTATGGTATTTAGTTCCATGACCACAGCATCACACTATAATGGGTACCAAATGGGTATTTAGAAATAAATTAGATGAACATGGTATAGTCATCAAAAATAAAGCAAGATTAGTCGCACAGGGCTACAGACAGGAAGAAGGCATTGATTTTGATGAAACATTTTGACCGCTTTATTTTTAAACAAAATATATTCAAAGTGTAGTGTGAAGCGATTCTACCGCAAGTGCACGGTTGTCAAGTTTTAGTATAGTGAAATTTAAGTAGGGGTTGTCAAATCCACAGGGACTAATGTATAAGTACCAAATAAGATTAGAGAAATTATATTTAGCCTACGATTTAAGAAGTTGATTAACTAAAGCAAAATTAAACTAAAGACCGAAAAATAAACAAGAAACAATAAAATGAATGGTTCCGGATATGCAAAGGTAAGTTGCTCGAGAAATTTATCAAGCTCTTCGTTTAACTATGTTATCTTTAATGATTCATTTGAATAAGTAAATTATCAACCAATTGATTCTAAAGGTGAAAGGTTTTCGCTATTATTCCATACACTCTCTCGAGCTGTAAAGAAACTAACATTAAATTAGAATAAGTCACTCTCGTGCACCTATTTACTAATTCAATATTGCATAAATCATCAAAACCTTGTTACTCTAAATCTCTCGATTCAAAGTTCTCACGTATGCGATAGCATCTCTCTATCTCAATCGTAACATACATCATAAATTAATAGAGTGTGTTACAACGTTATCTCTCGATCTCGGTTATAACTCTCAGATTCAATCAAAGTTAGCTAGGATTTGATCTACACAAGCAATTAATTTATGAACAATAGTAATCAATGCACTCAAACACAATTGAATCAATAATCAAACACAACGAAACTAAAACTCGATAGAATAAACTAAAAATATTTCAAATCAAATACAAAAGAGTTTAATCGTCTCTCGACCTCAAAAACATCAATTGGAAATCAAAATGAAATAGATTAGAGTCTAGAAATACGATAAACGGCGGAATAAATCCGTGCGTAGCACCGAAATCTCTTCTCTTGCTCCTTCCTTGCACTCCGGAATGGATTGGCTCGACTTTGGACGAAGCGGAGACTGAATCTCCTTCGGCGGCGCTAGGCGGCGGCTAGGGTTCCTTATTTTCAAGAGGATTGGCGTCTTATATGGTATATGATATGATGTCTCTTGTATGGAAATGATTTTTCCTTTTATCCCCCGAAAATCCATTCAAAAATGGAAGATAAGATTTTCCCGGATTTGCGTATCGATCGATCGAGAATTGTGTACGATCGATCGGTGCACTGTTCATGTCAGCCTTTGAAACTCACTGCCTCGCTCAATCGATCGAGATTTCCTTCCGATCAATCGAGCCTTCGATAAAATTGGCTCTGAAGTTTCTGCCTTGGTCGATCGATCGAGAAATAATCTCGATCGATCGAGACTTCTAATTATTTTCTTCTCAGCACACTGCCTGGCTCGATCGATCGAGAAATATTCTCGATCGATCGAGACTCCAAAAATCCAACTTCCTCAATTTCAACTCTTTCTCGCCTCGATTTCGCCATTTTTCTTCAGTTTAGCTCATTTCTTCCATTTCCAACTAATTTTCCTGAAATAGACAAATAAACACCAAAAAGCATAATATCATCCAGGAAAAAGTATGAAAAATGGGAAGAAATTACAGCTAAAAACACTTAAAATCTAAGCCTATCAACTCCCCCAAACTTAGACTTGATCGTCCTCGAGCAAGCAATAAGCTCAAAAAGAAAAGTTAATCTTAATACTATGCATGAATCATCTTTACAACTCACGTAAAAACTCAGAAATCCTACTTACACATCAATAAAAGTCATTCAACATTTAACAAGAAGCAATTTCTCCTAAGTTAAACAATACATCGCAACATTGGAACGTGCGTGTGTGCTATTGTCAAACATGAGTAATGTACATATCTTTAAGATCAAAAAGTGCCATAACAACTCCGAGTCAAGATTACTTTGAACTACTCTACAAATTTATTATCCAGCACTTCTCCACTAATGTAATTATTCCCTAGACTTGGATCAACAGGACTTTAAAAGCTTATAACGTTAGGCCTTTTGGTGTCGGCTCCAAAGAAAAGGTAGGATGAATTCAAAGAAGAGAGTACAATAGAATCAGTTCAATACTTTTTTCGCACACTATTGAGCTTCTCTTCAACTTTTTCTAGCCTTGGCCACTTTGGGTCTTATTCAAATTTTCTTTTCAAGGCTTTTCTCTACATCTTTTCTTTTTCTTTGCTCATTCTTTTGTTCATTTCATTTTTTTCACAATGAACTTATCAACATATAACAATTTAATGCAATGAATGAGATTCATTATACTCCCTTAGGGGTGGGTAAAAATTTTCTTTTAGGCTCAATCCAAGGTAGGTATAATGAGGTTGCCAAGAATGTCGAATGGGGGTCTAATCATATGCAATGCATATACCATTCTTTTTCAATAAGGCACAAGAGGGGACACTAAGGAATAATGTATAACAGGTAGACTTGAAAGGCTCAAACGGTCCAAAGATCGCCTAAATCATCTCCAAGTCAAGTTCCTAACTATAAATTTCGCCTCAAAGTGCTTTCAAATAAATTATAGAGTTATCTAAAATACTCAAGACTCATCATAGTTAACACAAATTTTCACTTTAATCAATACATACTTCACTCAATCATGACTCAATAAGTGCTCAAATTATTCCTCAGTTTTGACATATGGTTAACAAAGGATATATACAAACAAGTTAAACATTTTCATGACTCATATCTGGATGAGGATTAATTTCATCATGTATTACTGTTGCAAATCTAATTCTTCATTTCTCAAGACTAACTCACAAAAAAAATTTGTTGGTAATGCTCAAGGATGAATCAGTCACAAAATCATGCAGCCATGCAAGTAGAGAAGCAAGATAAGTAGCAGAATGTGCAAAAACAAGATATATACAAATACTCAAAACCCCCCCAAACTTAGTACGTGAATTGCCCTCAATGAACAAGAAAAAAAATAAATAAATGCAATGGGAAAAACACATACCATGACGACGATCGTCACTGATCGTCGTCCTCATCATGTTCCGGAGGGGGAACTGGGTAGTGGTGCTCCTCGCCCTGATATGGCGGAAATGGTGGGTACTCAGAAGGTGGGGGTGCATGCGGATGATAAGGTGCAAAGTGTGGCTCCGGCGGGAACTGGAAACCTGGAAAGCCCTGGGCCATGGCAGTGTTCCATGCACTCTGATAGTGCATGAACTCCATCTGACGCTGAGCTACCTGCTCATGGTCCATCTGCAATGCTCTCTGCATGCTGTGAATGTCCCGCTGCATGCTGTGAATACTCTGCTGCCCCAGGCGAATATCTTGGAGATCCCTATGAAGAGAGTCCAATGTAACACGTGTACGCTCTGCAGCAGAGGATGATGATGCTCCAGCTTGTCTAGTGTCCGAGGGTCTTGGCTCGGCCCTTCGTCGGCCCGTATGAGGTGGTGGACCGTCCACAATGATCGGGGTCTTCGGCGGAAGTAGCTCCTCGTCTTCCCCCCATGTCACTCCGCATCGCTGACATAAAGCAGGGATCGTGGATGAAAACGGTAGTGCGGAGGTCGGTGGGCTGCTCCCAATCTCTTGAATGTGATCACTGATGATCTCGCCGAAGTCCACTTCCTTCCCTGAGAGGATGGCATATACCAGGACCGCTCTGTCTTTTGTCACCTCAGAAGTGTGGGTCGAAGGCATGACCCGCGAGGCGACAAATGAGAACCATGCTTGGGCCTCTGGTGTCAAATGCTTTTTTAGAACCAACTGTGGCTCTCCTTTATCGTTCCTTTGCCAATCCACTCCCGGCATGCCAATACCTCATCGTAGTCTATCTTGCTATTCTTGAAAGATTGGTATGCACAGTGTGAATGAAAGGCATCCGGTAAATATTATTGATTGAGGCTTGATCTACCAACACATCCTTCCCTCGAACATAAACAATTGCTTGGTGCCCTGGTTTAATAGCTCGAAGATTTGTGTAAAATTCCCTCACCAGTGGGACCACAACATCAATAGGTGTCTGTACAAATTGAAACCACCCTCGTCGCCGTGCTGTCCTAATGACCGGGCACTCAATTTTTTCCATGCTCATGCCCCTTTCACGACTAAGGGGTTTCTTATGATAAGTGGGATATAACTCAGCAACTGTGGCATTGACAAACTTCTGTTCGTCATACCCTGGTTCAGAAGTGGTGGCCTCCGCCTGCTTTTGCTTTTGTGAAGCCTCCGCCTGCTTTGACCTCTTTCTCGAAGACATTTTCTTGCTAACTTATTCTCAATATCTCGCTTGAATGCAACTAAACACCACCCCAAAAACACAGCAAATCCAACACCCTTCAACACCACAAAACTTCCTCCAAACTTAAATCCTTCCTAACCAAATTCTACTACACCAAGAAATTGCACCAAAAGATAAAAGCTTTGAGATTTGAAACCAATTACCACTTAAAAATCCGATCTTGGAAGAGTTTGGCACTTGGCTTGGAATTCCCTTTTGGATGCACTTCTACCCAATTTGACTTGTAATTCTTCAAATCTGCAATGAAAATCTCATTAGAACAAATATTACTTCCAAGATTTGAAGTAAATTGGAAATTTGATGGAATAAGGATGAGATTAGATGAAAAAAATTGGAAAAGGCGACTTGGGTTCTGTTGTGGAGAGGAGAGAAAGTGTTTTTTTTAAAGTGCAGACTGCTCTTCGGTGCCCTATTTTTTTTTCAAAATTTTCTCTCGCTCGATCGATCGGAAAAAAATTTCGATCGATCGAGCGAGGCAGTACTCAAATCCCAATTTAAAAGCTTTGGGCGATCGATCGAAATTTTGTCTCGATCGATCGCCAACACCAGAAGAAAAAATTTGATATTTTCTCAATAACTTTCTCTCGGGTTGCCTCGCCTACATCCTTGTGATGACCAGGGATTATAGGTGTTAATCCCGTAGTGTTAATAATCCCTAAAGTGGTTTTACGTGGCGATTTGGAGTTTAATCGCGATGTTGGGCCTTCTGGGCTCGTTTATTTGGGTAGTTGGGATCGTTGGATCCAGAGGTTGAGATTGTATTCACATTACGGTGTAAAACCTAAGAGTTGGTTTTTTTGATGTGTCTCGGAATCTCGGGTGCTGTGTGAGCACCGGTAGGGGGTTTTGGAGTTAGAGAGAGAGTTTTTGAAAACAGATGATTTTTAAGGAATCATGATGTATTTGTGGGGCTATTAATTTTTCGGGGTATTTTTGCTATAAATACCAATTGAACCCAAAATTTTAAAGGAAATTTCATTTCAACCCCTTCATTTCCTCTCTCCTCTCCCGCGACCCTCTCCCGCTGCCAGCCCCTGCCCGCGCGCAAAAGCGCTTCGGCCGCCGCCGTCCCGCCGCCGATCGGCGCGTCCGACCTACCCACGACTTCGTCTCGTCCAGGCGCTCATTTCCCCTCCGGCAATTGAAAGTTTCATCGCGATTTGAGGTCGAATTTTGAGAAAGAGCGTCGATCCCCAAAAGTTAGGGTTCATCGGATTTCGTCCGATTTTGCTTCCGATTTCGTTGGGTAACGTTCCTTACCCCTTTTCCATGCTTATGATGTATTTTCCCTACCTATTGTGAATTATTGTGTTCGAATTTAAGGATGGTGTTCGAATTTGAGGTTGTTGGTTCGAATTTCATGATGTGTGGGGGGGTTTATGTTCGATTTTGGGATATTTTTAGCATGAGGATGATGATTCTTGTTATTATTCGATTTATTCATGTTTAAATGAATTATGATGCTTAAGTGGGATCGAATTAAGATGTTATGGTTCGAATTTGCCCTAATTTGGTAAGGATTTAATTTCGAATTTGGGGGTTTTGGCTATGGGTTGATGATTCATGTTAGGGATCATTTATTACATGTTTTAGATGATTTATAATGCTTGGTTGGGTTCGAATTGTGATGCTAGGGTTCGAATTATTGAAGGTGTTCTTGGGCAATTTTTCGATATGTCGCATTCGTTTTCCCTCCCTGCATGTACCCTGCCCCGGGTCTTTTAAATGATTTATTGTCGAGTGTTGACAATATTTTGAAGGTTATGAATGTGCTTGAGCATGGGTTACATGTTCGTAAATAATTGTGAATTATTTATCGTTTTAGCACATCGTTTCTCGGGGCATGGAACTCGAGCAAGGTTTGGCTCGGACTTCGAGGATTTAAGGTACGTTTAGCGTACGAGCATAGTTTAAATGATGTTTTACAAGTATGATGCATGATTTAAGATATATGATATGTTTTACTATGATGGTATCGGGACTTGGTTACGATATGTTGTTTCACATGGTGGAATGCTCAGTGCCGCTATGAAGCGAACCAATGATGAGGTGTGGTTGCTACGGAGCAAACACCCATAGTATGACGTTACCTTGAAGTAAGAAATGAAAATGTGGTATTTGATTAGATATCTAGGATATCTGTATTTTATTCCCTATGGGTAATAATAGGAACAGAGACGTAGTTAATCAGAGAAGTGATTAACCAATATCGGAAGTTAAGGAAATCTCAATACGATATCTAGAATTATGATCATTGCTAGATTAAGTAAGATGTTATGAAAAGATGTTATGAAACGATGTTATGAAAAGATGTTATGAAACGATGTTATGAAAAGATGTTATGAAAAGATGTTATGAAACGATGTTATGAAAAGATGTTATGAAACGATGTTATGAAAAGATGTTATGAAAAGATGTTATGAAACGATGTTATGAAAAGATGTTATGAAACGATGTTATGAAATGATGTTATGAAATGTTGCTAATCATTGCTAGATAAAGTAAGATGTTATGAAATGTTGCTAATCATTGCTAGGTAAAGTAAGATGTTATGGAATGTTGCTAATCATTGCTAGTTAAAGTAAGATGTTATGAAATGTTGTTAATTTGAAACTGGCTAGGGTTAACCAATGTGATGATTAACTGCATATTCAGGATTTGATGATTTATCTGTTTTGAGAACAGGGTTATTACAGGGGTACGCTATGATGAGGATGATACCATCCAGGAAGTATCACACTATTTACATTTTCGTAAATTATGTATTATGTCATTATGATTATGAAATTGTGGAATTGGTATGCTCACCCCGTTGGGGGCTGTCTCTGTTGGGCAGGTGAACAGGTACATCGATGGCTTTGGATATGAGCTCAAGCTGTTGATTGGATGTACTCCCAGGATCGTGGTACCAGGGCTCGATGAAGCACGGTATCGTATAAAGTACTCATACGCCCATGAGGGTTATATACATATTCATGATGCTCGCATGTGAGCAAGATTATGCTTGTATATGGGTTGTATGTAAAGGCATGAGCCTTTCTCTCTCTTTCATTCCATGTTGCATGCAATTAGAGGTAGAATTGCTAAATGATAAGAGAGTCATTAGTGTATTGTGGGTGTTTAAACCCACTTTTGTTGTCATGTGTGTGGTGTCTTCCCTGGCTGGGAATTTACTTGACATTACTGTATTCTGATGAGTATTATGTTTTTCCCTGGCCGGGAATTATGTTATGTGCTGTACTTTTATTTCGGGATAGCTCTATTTATGGGGAGACTCTGCCCAAATTTTTATAAAAGTCCACAAGTAAAAAGTGGTGTAATGGGCAAGCTCTATGAGTCTATTGTTGTTAGGATGAGAGCTTATAACACTGTATGTTAAAGAAAATTTTGTGTTGCCATTCAATGGTAAGGTATCATCTGTGTTTCCCGAATAATTTTATTGAAAGCTTATGCCACACATTAATGATTAGTACACTAATAAAGGGTTAAGTATACGGGGTCCTTACATTAGTGGTATCAGAGCAGTGGTTGCTCATTGGGGCTGTTGAGGGCCTAGGAAGTTATTGATAGCACATATTTATGCATGATGGCATTAATGTTATACGACATGACTAATTGTTTATGTGCTTATATGATATGAGAAGTGGTTAGCCTAGGAAGTTATTGATAGCACATATTTATGCATGATGGCATTAATGTTATACGACATGACTAATTGTTTATGTGCTTATATGATATGAAAAGTGGTATTGCTAACCATTGTGGTTGCAGGAATCGTGTGGAACACGATAGGATTGCATTAATAGCGATGTCTAACACTCTATATGCTACGTGCCAAGGAATCTGATTTTGGAAGAAAATCAGGGAAAAGAAAGATATGATGTATTGTCTGAGGACAGACTGGGTAGACAACCGACAGTGGAATACTTCGGTATGGTCTCAATTATTATTGAATATACTAATGCGTTTGTTCATGTAATGTTCAAGCGAGGAAGGTACGTAAGACGCGTACGGGCATCGGACGGTAACATATTCTTACACTATGACTATGCTATGATTACAGAAGTAATTACGATGTTTATGATGATGATGTCTATGATGAATAAAGATGACAAGATGTTTACGATGATGTTATTACAAATAAGTTTATGATGATAATGATAAGTAAGTTATGATAATGCTTATGATAAGTAAAGATGATATGATGTTTATGATAATGATTATGATGATGATTATGAGGAATAAGATTATAATGATGATGTTTATACGATGTTTATATGATGATGTGCATAAGATGTTTATATGATGATGTGCATGCGATGTTATTGTGGTAAGGTGCCACGGGGTAAGGTGCCCCACATGGTAAGTAGCCATGCGATGTTATTGTGGTAAGGTGCCACGGGGTAAGGTGCCCCACATGGTAAGTAGCCATGCGATGTTATTGTGGTAAGGTGCCACGGGGTAAGGTGCCCCACATGGTAAGTAGCCATGCGATGTTATTGTGGTAAGGTGCCACGGGGTAAGGTGCCCCACATGGTAAGTAGCCATGCGATATTATTGTGGTAAGGTGCCACGGGGTAAGGTGCCCCATATGGTAAGAGGCCATACGATATTATTATGTGGATTTACGATGACTCATTCTTTTATGATGATGGCGATGGTTCTTTCCGCCAGATGTATGATAGCGAT
The DNA here is from genome assembly GCA_907163345.1 of Haberlea rhodopensis. Classification (NCBI taxonomy): domain Eukaryota; kingdom Viridiplantae; phylum Streptophyta; class Magnoliopsida; order Lamiales; family Gesneriaceae; genus Haberlea; species Haberlea rhodopensis. Next base: position 1,325,387 of record CAJQUN010000090.1, on the reverse strand, counting down.
GCCTCATTCCGCTATATTGATGGGCGATGGTTCTTTCCGCCAGATGTATGATAGCGATGCCTCATTCCGCTATATTGATGGGCGATGGTTCTTTCCGCCAGATGTATGATAGCGATGCTTCATTCCGCTATATTGATGGGCGATGGTTCTTTCCGCCAGATGTATGATAGCGATGCCTCATTCCGCTATATTGATTGGCGATGGTTCTTTCCGCCAGATGTATGATAGCGATGCCTCATTCCGCTATATTGATTGGCGATGGTTCTTTCCGCCAGATGTATGATAGCGATGGCACATTCCGCTATATTGATTGGCGATGGTTCTTTCCGCCAGATGTATTGATGACGATGCCTCTTCCCGCTATTATGTGGACGATGATTCATACTCAGGTGTATAGCGAGGTTTCATGCCACTTATTATATGACGAGGTATCATGCCGTCGATTCTATAGCGATGGACTGTACCGCTATATATTCAGCACAGGATTTTGCCGCCTTCGAGCGATGGGTGCTGATTACGTATTATTATTGAGCGACGGAGATAGGTATGCCGCTATCTTGTTAGCGATGAGGTATGAGATATTGCTATTCTATTTAGCATTATTACAGCTGGCATGCGTTATTATACATGTTTTATTATGCCTATTTTACTAGCATGATAGTGGATGACATACACTGATGTACATGTATCGTCACTAGTTGACAATGTCTTAGATGCCATGAGTTGGCACGTGTCGTCACAGGATGACGACGACGATGGTGTAGGAGATGTCTTATTAGACATGCATCATCGTTACGATGATCAATGCGTTGAGTATACGCTTCCAGTTGTATGCCTTGGGTGCCAGTGTCGGGCACAAGGTGGTGTGTGCGGCACCGATTGACGTGACCCTTATACCGAGCGGGTTGCTCGAGGAATGGGTGGATGCACTGTACATGTGATTGTACCGCAGCTTATGTTCAGGAGTAATCGTGGAGGAATTACTCTCTTTCTATTGATATGACATGTGGTAGACATGGTCACACCACCCATGAGGATGTAAGATGGGTCCTAAGGGAGTAGGATCAGGTTATGTTAAGTACATGGGGACGTTGAAGTGTCCAGGGTATATCATCATTGGAGGAATGTTGGGTAAAGACCCACTACTCTATTGATTGTTCTTCCCATGGTATGGTATGCCGTGTGGAAACGTCCATCTGATTGGTAGGTTTGAGGTGAACCTAGTGAGACAGCGATTAGTTTGTCTGCCGCGTGTGTGCAGCACCATGATGGGCTTGCTAGAGCCGTTATACTGCTCGTTGGAACCAAGTTTGGCAAATCGTAAGGTGATACGAAGTGGATTGTGGTGGACTCTGGTAGTCACCACGTCATTTGAAGTTGAGGTTGAGTATGCCTCACTGAAACGTATATATGTTTATGTTTAAATCTTGGGGAGACTTGTCTGAGACAGCTCATGATGTGAAGTACCAACGAGAGAGTCGTCAAGTCGTCGTTGATTCGATCTGAGAATCCATGTATTTGAGTTGCAATGATGCGACTGCTCCTTCGATAGAGGAGGTTTGAAAGTGGAAACCAGGTTTGGTATGTGTACACCGTGGAATACTAGTGTTTCCCTCGTAACGATGTATGTTGGACATCGTGAGTCATGATAAGAGATGTCAAGGAATGAAATCTACGATGGAATCAGGAGCGATCCGAATCCTTACAGTTTCAGTTGACTAACTGCTTTTGGATTATTAGCGTTGAGCTGTGCTGACGCTCTTTGACGTTATGATGGATTTGGAAGTTTATTCCACTCCAGAGTTTGACACGAGGTCAACGTTCTCACGGTTGATGTGTCATTCAGGATGCGTTCTTACTGGTTGTATTAGAACGAAGGATGACTGTCCGATCTACAGTCGTAAGTATAGGTTGTTTTTCAGTCATGAGAGACTGACTTATAGGATGACCCGCATCGAGGTACGTTTTGCCTCTTAAGTGATATGTTGGTTTTGGTAAGTCGCTCTGTTTCAGAGTTTGATGAGAGGTAAGTATCCTGGTGTTTATTAATACGATTCTGATATGGTCAAGAATCGAAGTTATGGCTTCATGTTGTTGTGTAGCCTGGGTATTACGTGTTACACCAGTGCTAATTTCGAGGACGAAATTCTTTTAGTGGGGGATATTGTGATGACCAGGGATTATAGGTGTTAATCCCGTAGTGTTAATAATCCCTAAAGTGGTTTTACGTGGCGATTTGGAGTTTAATCGCGATGTTGGGCCTTCTGGGCTCGTTTATTTGGGTAGTTGGGATCGTTGGATCCAGAGGTTGAGATTGTATTCACATTACGGTGTAAAACCTAAGAGTTGGTTTTTTTGATGTGTCTCGGAATCTCGGGTGCTGTGTGAGCACCGGTAGGGGGTTTTGGAGTTAGAGAGAGAGTTTTTGAAAACAGATGATTTTTAAGGAATCATGATGTATTTGTGGGGCTATTAATTTTTCGGGGTATTTTTGCTATAAATACCAATTGAACCCAAAATTTTAAAGGAAATTTCATTTCAACCCCTTCATTTCCTCTCTCCTCTCCCGCGACCCTCTCCCGCTGCCAGCCCCTGCCCGCGCGCAAAAGCGCTTCGGCCGCCGCCGTCCCGCCGCCGATCGGCGCGTCCGACCTACCCACGGCTTCGTCTCGTCCAGGCGCTCATTTCCCCTCCGGCAATTGAAAGTTTCATCGCGATTTGAGGTCGAATTTTGAGAAAGAGCGTCGATCCCCAAAAGTTAGGGTTCATCGGATTTCGTCCGATTTTGCTTCCGATTTCGTTGGGTAACGTTCCTTACCCCTTTTCCATGCTTATGATGTATTTTCCCTACCTATTGTGAATTATTGTGTTCGAATTTAAGGATGGTGTTCGAATTTGAGGTTGTTGGTTCGAATTTCATGATGTGTGGGGGGGTTTATGTTCGATTTTGGGATATTTTAGCATGAGGATGATGATTCTTGTTATTATTCGATTTATTCATGTTTAAATGAATTATGATGCTTAAGTGGGATCGAATTAAGATGTTATGGTTCGAATTTGCCCTAATTTGGTAAGGATTTAATTTCGAATTTGGGGGTTTTGGCTATGGGTTGATGATTCATGTTAGGGATCATTTATTACATGTTTTAGATGATTTATAATGCTTGGTTGGGTTCGAATTGTGATGCTAGGGTTCGAATTATTGAAGGTGTTCTTGGGCAATTTTTCGATATGTCGCATTCGTTTTCCCTCCCTGCATGTACCCTGCCCCGGGTCTTTTAAATGATTTATTGTCGAGTGTTGACAATATTTTGAAGGTTATGAATGTGCTTGAGCATGGGTTACATGTTCGTAAATAATTGTGAATTATTTATCGTTTTAGCACATCGTTTCTCGGGGCATGGAACTCGAGCAAGGTTTGGCTCGGACTTCGAGGATTTAAGGTACGTTTAGCGTACGAGCATAGTTTAAATGATGTTTTACAAGTATGATGCATGATTTAAGATATATGATATGTTTTACTATGATGGTATCGGGACTTGGTTACGATATGTTGTTTCACATGGTGGAATGCTCAGTGCCGCTATGAAGCGAACCAATGATGAGGTGTGGTTGCTACGGAGCAAACACCCATAGTATGACGTTACCTTGAAGTAAGAAATGAAAATGTGGTATTTGATTAGATATCTAGGATATCTGTATTTTATTCCCTATGGGTAATAATAGGAACAGAGACGTAGTTAATCAGAGAAGTGATTAACCAATATCGGAAGTTAAGGAAATCTCAATACGATATCTAGAATTATGATCATTGCTAGATTAAGTAAGATGTTATGAAAAGATGTTATGAAACGATGTTATGAAAAGATGTTATGAAACGATGTTATGAAAAGATGTTATGAAACGATGTTATGAAAAGATGTTATGAAAAGATGTTATGAAACGATGTTATGAAAAGATGTTATGAAACGATGTTATGAAAAGATGTTATGAAAAGATGTTATGAAACGATGTTATGAAAAGATGTTATGAAACGATGTTATGAAATGATGTTATGAAATGTTGCTAATCATTGCTAGATAAAGTAAGATGTTATGAAATGTTGCTAATCATTGCTAGGTAAAGTAAGATGTTATGGAATGTTGCTAATCATTGCTAGTTAAAGTAAGATGTTATGAAATGTTGTTAATTTGAAACTGGCTAGGGTTAACCAATGTGATGATTAACTGCATATTCAGGATTTGATGATTTATCTGTTTTGAGAACAGGGTTATTACAGGGGTACGCTATGATGAGGATGATACCATCCAGGAAGTATCACACTATTTACATTTTCGTAAATTATGTATTATGTCATTATGATTATGAAATTGTGGAATTGGTATGCTCACCCCGTTGGGGGCTGTCTCTGTTGGGGCAGGTGAACAGGTACATCGATGGCTTTGGATATGAGCTCAAGCTGTTGATTGGATGTACTCCCAGGATCGTGGTACCAGGGCTCGATGAAGCACGGTATCGTATAAAGTACTCATACGCCCATGAGGGTTATATACATATTCATGATGCTCGCATGTGAGCAAGATTATGCTTGTATATGGGTTGTATGTAAAGGCATGAGCCTTTCTCTCTCTTTCATTCCATGTTGCATGCAATTAGAGGTAGAATTGCTAAATGATAAGAGAGTCATTAGTGTATTGTGGGTGTTTAAACCCACTTTTGTTGTCATGTGTGTGGTGTCTTGCTGGGAATTTACTTGACATTACTGTATTCTGATGAGTATTATGTTTTCCCTGGCCGGGAATTATGTTATGTGCTGTACTTTTATTTCGGGATAGCTCTATTTATGGGGAGACTCTGCCCAAATTTTTATAAAAGTCCACAAGTAAAAAGTGGTGTAATGGGCAAGCTCTATGAGTCTATTGTTGTTAGGATGAGAGCTTATAACACTGTATGTTAAAGAAAATTTTGTGTTGCCATTCAATGGTAAGGTATCATCTGTGTTTCCCGAATAATTTTATTGAAAGCTTATGCCACACATTAATGATTAGTACACTAATAAAGGGTTAAGTATACGGGGTCCTTACAATCCTTATTGCTCTTGCTTCTACACCTGCAACAAAATTTAACGAATTCATTCACAGACAAACTAAAAACAAAAATAATAACAAAATCACACCAAAACAAGGAATTAAAAACAAAACTCGAGAAAAGAAAAATGGTAGTTCTTAATTTATAGTCCCAAGCTGGACTGTCACCTCCTCGTCTTGTCAATTTGATGGCTCCTTTGGATTCTTTACAGAATCACTTGGGAGTGTACCTTGCGTTCTCCCCGAAATCAACGATGCCAATTGCCCTATTTGCACCTCCAAATTTTTGATCGATGCATCTTGATTTTGCATCCTCACCTCTGTCGACGAAATCAACTTTGCCATAAGTTCCTCCATACTCGGCTTTTGTGTGAACCCTGCCTGCGGTTGTGGGTTCAACACATTCTCCTGGTTCGACCATCTCAGGTTTGGGTGGTTCCTCCACCCCGGATTGTAGGAGTTCGAATACGGATTGTTGGGTGGCCTGTTACCTACAAAATTCACAGCCTCAATAGATTGGTTAAACTGGTTACCTGCCTGACATTCGATGCTTGGATGACCGCTTCCACACAAGTCACAGAAAACAGCTTGAACTTGCATTGCTGATGCTCCAATGCTATCTATAGCCTCAAGCTGTGCCGAAATAGCAGTGATGTCATCCACTTGATGAACTCCTATTGGCTTCTGTGGCGTGTTCCTTTCTGACTGCCACTGGTAGCTGTTACATGCCATTTCTTCCAATAAGCTATATGCCTCTTCCGGTGTCTTCCTCATTATTGATCGCCTAGATGCTGCATCTATCATCGAACGGTTAGAAGAAAATAAACCATTATAGAAATTTTGTACCTGCAACCAAATGGGTAGACCGTGGTGTGGGCATCTCCTCAACAATTCTTTAAAAGGATCCCACGCTTCATATAACCTCTCGGGGTGGTCAAACTGCCCAAAAGTTGTGATATCATTCCGCATCTTCGCCGTCTTGGAAGGGGGAAAGTACTTTGATAAAAACGCTTTCGTCATCCTGTAATACCCCCGAAATGTTATATAATTATGTGCTACGATGATGATTTACGATGTGTTTAAGAGGGTTGTGGTACCTTACTTGGGGGTTATAATTATGATATGATGTTATGGTTTAGGGAGCATGTTAGGTGTTTTTAATTATTGTATTGATGTAGTACAATTATAAAATATCAAGGGGAGATATTTTTATACATCGTATGAAATACCGGGACACAATTAAACACCACAAGGCACCCCAACCACACCACCCCATTCGGCCACCACCCTTCCCCAAATGCAACCTCCTTTTTCCCCCACTTGTTCAACACCCATACCCCCACTTGCCCCAACCCATGCTATGACTATTGTCTTGCAATCAACTCCCCTCCACCTCCTTATCCCTCTCTTTCCCTCCCAAAAATCGGTGGAGTAAGCTGCTTGTAGGAGGAGGAAAAAGCTTGTGATTTTGTGTGCAAAAGCCTACCAAAGAAGAGGGGTAAAGTTTAATACTCTGTTTTTCAGAGTTTTGTTTGGGGTTTGGTTTTGGTGGGATGTTTTATTGCATGATAGGTATAGGTTTGGGTGAAACCTTGGTAGGGATGCTTACATGGTAGTATTATGTAACTACTAGCATGGTTGTTCGATCTTTTTACATGATTTATGTGATAGATTTCTTGTTATGAAACTATATGCTCGAAAATCTGGGGAAAAGATAAGCATGCTCTGTTTCTGTTTAAGGTTGGTTGAGGATGAAGATTATGATGATGTTATGATGCATGTTAGCTTAGGTTTTGCTAAACCTTTAATTTGAATACATGCATGGTAGTTTTATGAAGCTGGTAACATTTTTGTTCAAGCATGTTTTATGCCTTATGAAGTAGAAATGATGGTATGAAATGAGGTGCTCAAAAATCTGGGGAAGTCCCGATTTTTCAGAGCTCTCGATCGATCGAGATTTTGGTCCCGATCGATCGAGCGAGACAGAATGTTTAAAGCATGTTTTGAATTTCAGGTGCCGATCGATCGAAAGATTTCTCGATCGATCAGAGAAGCTCCTCGATCGATCGGTAAAATGTTTCGATCGATCGATCGAGGCAGAATGTTTGGGCACTATTTGTGCACAGTTTCTCGATCGATCGAGACCTTGGGGCCGATCGATCGAGAGAGACAGAAAGTTGAAAAATAAGATGATGTTTTATTTTGTTAAGTTTATGATGTGAGATGGTATTGAGGCATCTAATATGGTATTGTGTGGTCTTGTAGAACCATCCCAGGTACCGGCACCATCAAGGAGATAAAGTCTGTTGACTCCTCCTCCTTTTAAAAAGGTACGTAAGAAACGTACGGGCATCGGACGGTAAAACACATCCCTACACGATGACTATGCATTTATCGCATGAATATTTACGATGAAATGATGATGTTTATACGATGAAATGATGATGTTTATACGATGTTTATATGATGATGTTTATACAATGTTTATATAATGATGTGATGCGATGTTATTATGTGGTAAGATGTCACGGGGTAAGATGCCACATATGGTAAGATGCCATACGATGATTTTTATGTGGTAAGATGCCACGGGGTAAGATGCCCATATGGTAAGATGCCATACGATGTTATTATGTGGTAAGATGCCACGGGGTAAGATGCTCATATGGTAAGAGGCCATACGATGTTATTTGTGGTAAGATGCCACGGGGTAAGATGCCCCACATGGTAAGAGGTCATGCGATGTTTATAATGTGGTAAGATGCCACAGGGTAAGATGCCCATATGCATGATTATGAATCAGGGACAACAATAAGAAGTTAATGAATAACCAACATATCTACTTAACCAATATTTCATGCATTTACTATGATGTTTTTATGATGTTAAGGAAGATTATATATGCTCATGATGTGTTGTCCCTGTAGGTACACTTTTGGACTAAAGGACTAAGGGTCGGGTTGAGGCAGTGAGCTACGAGGAACACAAGATTGTATAGGATTCAAGTTATGATTAGTATCTACTCTAGGAGTAGTGTAAATCTAAATGTCATTCTTTTTGGAATGTAATGAACCATTTTTGAAGTTTTGTATTTTGGCTTGTAATCCTGTTAGCTCGTGTAACAACCGAAACCTTAAGATGTTATTTAATGCATGATCAGTCCTTCCTATGTTCTAATTAACACTGTTAAGGTAGGAAGACCCTACATTAGTGGTATCAGAGCAGTGGTTAGATAACTCGGGAATGTGTGAAGGTTAGCCTTAGCAATAAGTTAGCTAGGTGCTTACTTTTGAACATGTTTTATATGTATGATGCATATGAAGTAGAAGATGTTATGCTAACATGTTTAATTATCTAACGATGTACTTTATGAACTGCTTTTGGGTATTGTTGTTAACCTTTGTGTTGCAGCATGGCAGCGAATATAGAAGTGGGTGACGCTATTAGTGTAAATGCAAGTGCTGGGCGTACGAACCCACTGCCACCGCCAGCCTTGGGCGAAGAGCCTTCGGAACAGCAATTATTGCCCGGGGAGTTGAGCTTGGCTCAATTTATGACGTACCGACCCCCGATGTTCGAAGGAACTGAAACAGGGGAAAAGGCTGAGGAATGGTTAGAGAGGATTGAGCAGATATTTGTGGCAGCGCCTTGTGCAAAGACGGCATGGATCAGATTAGCAGAATTTCAGCTGGCTAAGAAGGCACTGATGTGGTGGAAGACCACAGTGATAGAGCAAGAGGCTCAGGGTCAGGAGATCAATTGGAAACTGTTCAGGACGCGGTTTCTGGGCCGTTATTTCTCAGCTGCTGCGAGACAGGCTAAAGAGGATGAGTTTACCAATTTAAGGCAAGGTACCATGCCTGTATCTGACTATGCTCTACATTACTGTTCCTTACTGCGATATGTGCCACACATTGCTGCAAGCACTCAAGCGAAGATGAGGAACTTCATGAAGGGCTTGAGGCCGGAACTGTATGACAGGGTAATTACCTACGGCTCTGCCTGTTTTGATGATGCACTTTCACGGGCCGAGCTACCCAAACTGGGAGTTGGTGCATATCCTGATGTAGTGACACCACCAGCACCCCCTCAGAAATCCACTTCTGACAATTTGAAGCCCAGGGGTGATCAGTTTAAGCCTAGGGGAAACACTTCAGCGTCGAGATTCAGTGGCAAGAGGCCCGAGAATCGATGGAAAGGAACCGTAGGAATGATGCTCCATCTGGGAGAGGACAGCCTCAGGGAGACAGATCTGGAAGAGTTCAGTGCACTCTTTGTGGACAACCACATTTGGCAAAGGATTGCGTAGGATGCTATGTCTGTGGCGATAGAGGCCACTTTGCTCGGCAGTGTCCCAACAGGGGAAGACAGCAGAACTCTGCGGTGAGGCCTGCGGACAGAGCAGCACATCACAGACCACCTTTCGCACCGAGACAGTATGGAGGTCAGCCCGCGGGGCCACCTCAGGGACAGATGTATGCTTTGACAAGGGAGCAGGCTACAGTGGCTCCGGAAGATGTGATAGCGGGTACGTGTCTTTTATTTACGCACCCTGCTCTTATATTGATAGACACAGGTGCATCACACTCTTTTGTGTCGACGAATTTTGTTGAAAGGCACCACATATGCACTTCTCCGTCGCCCATGCCTCTTATGGTCTCGACCCCCGCTGGAAGAAGTTTGACTACAGATCAGATTGTCTATGATGGCCTCATTTATTTTGAGGATAATGAACTAAGGTCAGATTTGATTGTTCTGGGGATGACAGACTTTGATTGCATTGTGGGCATCGATGTTCTGAACAGGTATCAGGCAGTCGTGAACTGCAGGCAAAGGACTGTCCGATTTAGGTCTGATATGGGAGTCCAGTGGACATTCTTTGGGGATGGTTCTCGTCCAAAGACCCCGTTGATATCTGTTGTCAAGATGGCACAGTTATTAGAACGAGGCCATACAGGATACCTCATCTATGTTGTTGATATTACTGGGAAGAAAGGAGACTTGAAAGTTGAGGATGTGCCTGTAGTGGCGGAGTTCCTGATGTTTTTTCAGAGGAAATTCCCGGATTCCCACCGACGAGAGAGGTCGAGTTTGGGATTGAGTTGCTACCAGGGACGTCTGCGATTTCTCGTGCCCCATATAGGATGGCACCAGCAGAGTTAAGGGAGTTAAAGATTCAGTTGCAAGAGCTCCTTGACAAGGGCTACATACGCCCTAGTGTATCGCCATGGGGTGCGCCTGTCTTATTTGTTAAGAAGAAAGATGGATCGATGCGTCTATGCATTGACTACAGACAACTGAACAAAGCTACAGTAAAGAACAAGTATCCACTTCCGAGGATCGATGACTTGTTCGATCAGTTGCAAGGTACGAGGCTCTACAGTAAGATCGATCTAGGTCAGGGTACCATCAGATTCGAGTGAGGGAAGATGATGTTCAGAAGACGGCTTTCAGGACTAGATATGGGCACTATGAATTCCTGGTCATGCCTTTTGGGGTGACGAATGCCCCAGCTGTCTTCATGAGTTTGATGAACAGGGTGTTCCAGCCATATTTGGATCAGTTCGTCATAGTCTTCATTGACGACATACTTATTTACTCTCGGATTGAAGAAGAGCATGTAAGACACTTGAGGACAGTGCTTCAGATCCTTTGGGATCATCAGTTATATGCAAAGCTCAGCAAGTGCGAGTTCTGGTTGAGCAGCGTGGTATTCTTAGGCCATGTTATATCTAGCAGAGGGATATCTGTGGATCCCAGGAAGATTGAGGCTGTGATGGAGTGGGCTGCACCCACTTCTGTGCCTGAGATACATAGTTTTCTTGGTTTGGCAGGTTATTACCGACGTTTCGTCGAAGGTTTCTCGAAGATTGCCAAACCCCTGACACAGCTGACTCAGAAAGGAGTCCCCTTCTTTTGGTCTGAGGCTTGTGAGGAAAGTTTCCAAGAACTGAAGCGACGCTTGACTACAGCGCCTGTGTTGGTAATTCCGTCTGAGAATAAGAGATTCGCCTTATATACGGATGCATCACTACAGGGTTTGGGCTGTGTGTTGATGCAAGATAAGCACGTGGTGGCTTATGCATCGAGGCAGCTGAAGCCACACGAGGCTAGGTATCCAGTGCATGATTTGGAACTGGCAGCCATCATATTTGCCTTGAAGATTTGGAGGCATTACTTGTATGGCACGTCTTTCACTATTTACACGGACCATAAGAGCCTGAAGTTCTTATTCACTCAGGCAGAATTGAATATGAGGCAAAGAAGGTGGATGGATTTACTCAAGGACTATGACTGTGAGATTGAGTAGCATCCCGGTAAAGCGAACTTAATAGCAGACGCCTTAAGTCGGAAGGTGAAGAGTACTGCTGAAGATACTATGTGCTTCTCGGCTTTGATGACTTCTTACTGCCATCTGGGCTATGATTTTGATAGACACGTCGCCTGTGCGAGTGTCGACCTTATTGGCAGAGCCAGATATATTTGAGGCAGTCAGGAAGGCCCAGAGGTCGGATGATGAGGTTCAGAGATGGACGTCGTTAGTACTTCAGGGTCAGCCATCTAAGTTCAGAGTGGCAGAGGATGATTCTTTGAGACTGGGCAACCGATGGGTAGTCCCAAATACACCAGAGTTACGTAGGGAAATATTGGAGCGAGCCCACAGTAGTCGGTTCAGTATCCACCCAGGAGGAAAGAAGATGTACAAAGACCTATGCGGTCAATTCTGGTGGAGACGCATGAAGCGTGAGGTGATCACTTTTGTTAAAAGATGTTTGGTCTGCCAGCAGGTAAAGGCAGAGAGGCAGAGGCCTGGTGGTGAGCTGAAGAGCTTAGAGGTGCCTGAATGGAAGTGGGAGCATATATCTATGGACTTTGTGACCCACTTGCCGAGGACGGCCTCAGGATTTGATGCGATCTGGGTGATCGTGGATAGGCTGACGAAGACGGCTCATGTCATCCCTTACTGTATGTCATACACATACTTGAAGATGGCCCAGATGTATATACGGGATGTAGTGAGATTGCATGGTATTCCAGTCTCGATAGTGTCTGATAGAGACCCGAGGTTCACTTCACATTTCTGGGAGGGTCTCCAGACAGCTTTGGGCATAGAGGTGAGACTGAGTATGGCCTATCACCCGCAGACAGACGGCCAAACAGAGCGTACCATTCAGACGCTCGAGGACATGTTGAGGGCATGTGTTTTGGAGTTTGATACTCCGTGGCAGGATTCAGTGCCGTTGGTGGAGTTCTTCTATAATAACAGTTACCAGGCGAGCATTCAAATGGCCCCTTTTGAAGCTCTGTATGGACGACGATGTAGATCACCGCTGTATTGGGAGGTTGACTAGCAAAGCGATCGGAGGACCGGATATGATTAAGGACATGGAAGAAAAGATTAAGATGATACGCCAAAAGATGAAAGCGGTCCAGGATAGGCAAGCAGCCTATGCCAATAAGCGGCGACGACCACTGGAATTCCAATTAGGAGACAGGGTCTTCTTAAAGATCTCGCCCTTCAGGAGTGTGGTACGTTTTGGGATGCGGGGAAAGTTATCTCCGAGGTATGTTGGGCCATATGAAGTGTTACAGCGAATCGGTACTTTGGCTTATCGTCTGGCTCTACCGCCGTCTTTATCGGGCATACACGATGTTTTCCATGTCTCTATGTTAAGGAAGTATGAGCCAGATCCGTCTCATATCTTACAGCCTACTGAAGTTCAGTTAGACTCAGATGTGTCCTACGTAGAACGACCAATCAGAATTCTGAATCGAGAGGCTCGTAGACTACGAAGTAAAGTTATACCGATGGTCAAAGTTCAGTGGGATCGTTGGGGTGTCGAGGAGGCTACGTGGGAGACGGAACGGCATATGGTGCAGCACTACCCGGAACTATTCTCTGGTATGTTTTTATGTTTAGTTCCGTTATGATGATGAATGTGGATTTCGAGGACAAAATCTTATAAGTAGGGGAGTAATGTAATACCCCCGAAATGTTATATGATTATGTGTTACGATGATGATTTACGATGTGTTTAAGAGGGTTGTGGTACCTTACTTGGGGGTTATAATTATGATATGATGTTATGGTTTAGGGAGCATGTTAGGTGTTTTTAATTGTTGTATTGATGTAGTACAATTATAACATATCAAGGGGAGATATTTTTATACATCGTATGAAATACCGGGACACAATTAAACACCACAAGGCACCCCAACCAAACCACCCCATTCGGCCACCACCCTTCCCCAAATGCAACCTCCTTTTTCCCCCACTTGTTCAACACCCATACCCCCACTTGCCCCAACCCATGCTATGACTATTGGCTTGCAATCAACTCCCCTCCACCTCCTTCTCCCTCTGTTTCCCTCCCAAAAATCGGTGGAGTAAGCTGCTTGTAGGAGGAGGAAAAAGCTTGTGATTTTGTGTGCAAAAGCCTACCAAAGAAGAGGGGTAAAGTTTAATACTCTGTTTTTCAGAGTTTGTTTGGGGTTTGGTTTTGGTGGGATGTTTTATTGCATGATAGGTATAGGTTTGGGTGAAACCTTGGTAGGGATGCTTACATGGTAGTATTATGTAACTACTAGCATGGTTGTTCGAGCTTTTTACATGATTTATGTGATAGATTTCTTGTTATGAAACTATATGCTCGAAAATCTGGGGAAAAGATAAGCATGCTCTGTTTCTGTTTAAGGTTGGTTGAGGATGAAGATTATGATGATGTTATGATGCATGTTAGCTTAGGTTTTGCTAAACCTTTAATTTGAATACATGCATGGTAGTTTTATGAAGCTGGTAACATTTTTGTTCAAGCATGTTTTATGCCTTATGAAGTAGAAATGATGGTATGAAATGAGGTGCTCAAAAATCTGGGGAAGTCCCGATTTTTCAGAGCTCTCGATCGATCGAGATTTTGGTCCCGATCGATCGAGCGAGACAGAATGTTTAAAGCATGTTTTGAATTTCAGGTGCCGATAGATCGAAAGATTTCTCGATCGATCGGAGAAGCTCCTCGATCGATCGGTAAAATGTTTCGATCGATCGATCGAGGCAGAATGATTGGGCACTATTTGTGCACAGTTTCTCGATCGATCGAGACCTTGGGGCCGATCGATCGAGACAGACAGAAAGATGAAAAATAAGATGATGTTTTATTTTGTTAAGTTTATGATGTGAGATGGTATTGAGGCATCTAATATGGTATTGTGTGATCATGTAGAACCATCCCAGGTACCGGCACCATCAAGGAGATAAAGTCTGTTGACTCCTCCTCCTTTTAAAAAGGTACGTAAGAAACGTACGGGCATCGGACGGTAAAACACATCCCTACACGATGACTATGCATTTATCGCATGAATATTTACGATGAAATGATGATGTTTATACGATGAAATGATGATGTTTATACGATGTTTATATGATGATGTTTATACGATGTTTATATAATGATGTGATGCAATGTTATTATGTGGTAAGATGCCACGGGGTAAGATACCCCATATGGTAAGATGACATACGATGATTTTTATGTGGTAAGATGCCACGGGGTAAGATGCCCATATGGTAAGATGCCATACGATGTTATTATGTGGTAAGATGCCACGGGGTAAGATGCCCATATGGTAAGAGGCCATACGATGTTATTTGTGGTAAGATGCCACGGGGTAAGATGCCCCACATGGTAAGAGGCCATGCGATGTTTATAATGTGGTAAGATGCCACAGGGTAATATGCACATATGCATGATTATGAATCAGGGACAACAATAAGAAGTTAATGAATAACCAGCATATCTACTTAACCAATATTTCATGCATTTACTATGATGTTTTATGATGTTAAGGAAGATTATATATGCTCATGATGTGTTGTCCCTGTAGGTACACTTTTGGACTAAAGGACTAAGGGTCGGGTTGAGGCAGTGAGCTACGAGGAACACAGGATTGTATAGGATTCAAGTTATGATTAGTATCTACTCTAGGAGTAGTGTAAATCTAAATGTCATTCTTTTTGGAATGTAATGAACCATTTTTGAAGTTTTGTATTTTGGCTTGTAATCCTGTTAGCTCGTGTAACAACCGAAACCTTAAGATGTTATTTAATGCATGATCAGTCCTTCCTATGTTCTAATTAACACTGTTAAGGTGGGAAGACCCTACACATCCCCTCCCATGTTGTTATTGAACCTGCAGGTAGTGAATTCAACCATGATTTAGCCTTATCTCGTAATGAAAAAGGAAAGAGCCTTAACCTGATGGCGTCGTCGGAGACGCCATTATGTTTAAATGTATCACAGATCTCCAAAAAATTAGAGATGTGATTGTTCGGATCTTCCGTGGCAGCTCCCCCAAACATTACAGAATGCTGTATCATTTGGATAATCGCCGGCTTGATCTCAAAGTTGTTTGCTTGAATCGTCGGCCTTGTGATACTGGATGAAGATCCATGAAATGCCGGTTGTGCAAAGTCCATCATTGATCTTGGGTTCTGTGCTTCGTTATTGTCAGCCATTTCTCGAGCTTCTCGTAATCTTCTTAGTAAAGTTCTCTCTATCTCTGGATCAAACGGCTCGAGAAAGGGCTCCTCTCTTCTAAGCATGCACTAAAACGAATGCTTCCTGTACTGAATAGAAAAAAGGAGACAACAAAAAAAAATATACAAAATTATTAACAGAGATCAACAAAAGAAAAAGAAAAACAAAAACGCAATAATAAAAGAATTGGCTAAATTACAATTAACTAATCTCGTATGATAATATACATATTAGTCCCCGCCAACGGCGCCAAAAACTTGACCGCTTTATTTTTAAACAAAAGATATTTCAAAGTGTAGTGTGAAGCGATTCTACCGCAAGTGCACGGTTGTCAAGTTTTAGTAAAGTGAAATTTAAGTAGGGGTTGTCGAATCCACAAGGACTAATGTATAAGTACCAAATAGATTAGAGAAATTATATTTAGCCTACGATTTAAGAAGTTGATTAACTAAAGACACATTAAACTAAAGACCGAAAAATAAACAAGAAACAATAAAATGAATGGTTCCGGATATGCAAAGGTAAGTTGCTCGAGAAATTTATCAAGCTCTTCGTTTAACTATGTTATCTTTAATGATTCATTTGAATAAGCAAATTATCAACCAATTGATTCTAAAGGTGAAAGGTTTTCGCTATTATTCCATACACTCTCTCGAGCTGTAAAGAAACTAACATTAAATTAGAATAAGTCACTCTCGTGCACCTATTTACTAATTCAATATTGCATAAATCATCAAAACCTTGTTACTCTAAATCTCTCGATTCAAAGTTCTCACGTATGCGATATCATCTCTCGATCTCAATCGTAACATACATCATAAATTAATAGAGCGTGTTACAACGTTATCTCTCGATCTCGGTTATAACTCTCAGATTATCAAAGTTAGCTAGGCTTTGATCTACACAAGCAATTAATTTATGAACAATAGTAATCAATGCACTCAAACACAATTGAATCAATAATCAAACACAACGAAACTAAAACTCGATAGAATAAACTAAAAATATTTCAAATCAAATACAAAAGAGTTTAATCATCTCTCGACCTCAAAAACATCAATTGGAAATCAAAATGAAATAGATTAGAGTTTAGAAATACGATAAACGGCGGAATAAATCCGTGCGTAGCACCAAAATCTCTTCTCTTGCTCCTTCCTTGCACTCCGGAATGGATTGGCTTTACTTTAGACGAAGAACGGAGACTGAATCTCCTTCGACGGCGCTAGGCGGCGGCTAGGGTTCCTTATTTTTGAGAGGATTGGCGTCTGATATGGTATATGATATGATGTCTCTTGTATGGAAATGATTTTTCCTTTTATCCCCCGAAAATCTATTCAAAAATGGAAGATAAGATTTTCCCGGATTTGCGTATCGATCGATCGAGAATTGCGTCCGATCGATCGGTGCACTGTTCATGTCAGCCTTTGAAACTCACTGCCTCGCTCGATCGATCGAGATTTCCTTCCGATCGATCGAGCCTTCGATAAAATTGGCTCTGAAGTTTCTGCCTTGGTCGATCGATCGAGACATAATCTTGATCGATCGAGACTTCTAATTATTTTCTTCTCAGCACACTGCGTGGCTCGATCGATCGAGAAATATTCTCGATCGATCGAGACTCCGAAAATCCAACTTCCTCAATTTCAACTCTTTCTCGCCTCGATTTCGCCATTTTTCTTCAGTTTAGCTCATTTCTTCCATTTCCAACTAATTTTCCTGAAATAGACAAATAAACACCAAAAAGCATAATATCATCCAGGAAAAAGTATGAAAAATGGGAAGAAATTACAGCTAAAAACACTTAAAATCTAAGCCTATCACATTTGCCCCTGTAGCTCGACTAGAAGCAATTCGCATATTTCTTGCATTTGCTGCTTTTAAAGACTTTAAAGTCTATAAGATGGATGTTAAGAGTGCGTTTCTTAGCGGTCTTCTTATGTTTTTCGTCTCAATAAAGCCTTGTATGGTCTGAAGCAAGCTCCCCGTGCATAGTATGAAACTCTATCAAAATATTTGACTGAGCATAACTTTACCATTGGCACGGTGGACAAGACCCTTTTCAAATTCACAAAGGGCGATCATACTCTGCTAGTCCAAATTTATGTTGATGATATTATTTTCGGCAGTACTAACCTAAAACTGTGCGAAAGATTTTCTAAAATTATGCAGGATCAATTTGAGATGAGCATGATGGGAGAATTATCATTTTTCCTAGGATTGCAAGTCAAACAATCCAGTGAAGGAATTCTGATAAATCAGTCTAAATATACTAAAGAACTGCTGAAGAAATACGGAATGAGTACAAGTTCAGCAGCGGCTACTCCAATGAGCTCATCTGCCAAACTCGACTTGGATAATTCAGGAATATCAGTCGAAGTTACAATGTATCGAGGCATTATCGGATCTTTACTTTATTTGACAGCCAGTCGACCAGACATCATGTTTGCAGTTTGTATGTGCGCTCGGTTTCAAGCAAATCCCAAGCAGTCGCACTTCACTGCTGTCAAAAGAATCCTCAAATATCTGAAAGGCACCAAGAATGTCGGTCTATGGTATCCAAGAGACTCAACTTTTAACCTTATTGGATATTCAGATGATGACTACGATGGATGCAAAATTGACAGAAAAAGCACCAGTGGATATTGTCAATTTCTTGGTGATCGATTAATATCATGGGGTTGTAAGAAGCAGACATCCATAGCAACATCTACTGCAGAGGCAGAATACCTTGCTGCTGGAAGCTGCTGTGCTCAACTGCTCTGGATTCAGCAACAACTGAGAGATTATGGAATTGAATCCACTGAGGCACCCATATTTTGTGATAATACTGCCATAGCCATTACATACAACCAAGTTCTTCATACTCGCACTAAACATATTGACATCCGTCATCATTTTATCAGAGATCATGTTATGAAGAAAGAAATTCGGCTGGAGTATATATCTACCGAACAACAGGAAGCAGACATTTTCACAAAACCCCTACCGGACGCTAAGTTTTCCAACTTTCGCAATATTCTTGGTTTAATTGAAATCAATCCTTGATTATATTTATAAGGATAATGAATTCTGGGGGAATTACTCAATAAATCGCATGAATTAAGGGGGAATTTCAGTTAGAACTTTATCTTGGTTATTTAAGCTCAGCTGGTAAAACAATGGACTGCTGCAGTAGGTGCATATGTACCAGTAGGACTCTACATACCAGTAGATGTCCCTTACCAGTCGGACCCTACATACCAGCAGACTTTACCAAATATGCTTTGACAAAAATAACCTTCGGTAACCATTAACCTAATGGAACGTCGAAATTCAAATTTACTTTTATGTAAAAATAAACTACTTCACTCCCGCCTAAATCCTGTCCTTTTATTTATTTGTTAAAATCTTTTCAATCGTTAGATGATCGCCAACCCATGTGTCCGCTCATCTACAGTACGACGTTACATCTACTTTTTTCCTTTAACCGCCATTAATATTATTTTTTTTCTTACTCTTATCTTTTCCAAAAAATTACTACGTTAACTTCCCTCCCAGAAATTTTATTCAACAGGATTGTTGCTGCTTTTCTGCATATTCATCAAAAATGTCGAAGAATACTCAGCCAAGTTTCATCACAAATGCTGTACATGTGGATTTTCACTCAATCTCCACAACATCTGATAAAGATACAAAGGAATTATTTCATAAGTTGGATACATCGGGACTTCTAGTAATCCTCAGCCAGGCTCCAACTTTCTACAAGAAAGACTTACACGAGGTTGTCGATGGCTCCGTGGTGGCATCCATCTCCGGTCAACTGGTTACCATCACCCAACTCGAATTTGCCACTCACCTTTGTCTTCCCTCCACAGGACTTACTGATTTCTCCACCATTCCAGTGGATGTCAGGGAAGAGATGCGCATCATATTCTCTGACTCTAACGATCGTCTCCGACGTCCTCTATTCAAGAAAGTTTTAATGAAGAGCCATTTCCGTCAACTGGCAGATGTTATTTTCAAGGGGCTACTGTGTAAAGCCGGATCTTTTGATATCATCACTCCAGAAAAATTTGACGTCATGAGCGCCATCTTCAAAGGCTTGGAAGTCAACTGGTCGGTTGTACTATTTCAAGTTCTTACTGGTCTCGTTATTTCAGGAAAGGGTCAATCGGGTTTTGCCCTACCACTAAGCAGTCTTTTTTTATAGCAAGAACATTAAGATAGGGGCCCTCTCCAAACTTCATCCAGGCAGACTTATCACTGCCAAATATCTCCAGATTCACCGGCAAAGGATTGGCAGAGAGGTTGGTCTGACAAAGCGCCGAACAACTCAAACTGTAAGCGATTCTGAACAGACAATCTCTGAATCCGCTGAGTCATCTCCTCCTCCTCCTCCTAAGAAGCTCAGGACCAGAAAAGGGGCTCCTCCTGCTCTTTGAAAGATAGCCATTACTGTCGCTGATACCATCTCCTCTGCAGTTCCAGCAGTAGTCATCACTGGCAGGGCAGCAAGTCTTGAACATCCTCCTTCGGAGGAACCTACTCTCTCAGCTGTTTCAATGGCTATATTAACTGCTGCACCAGTGGCTCCACCTAAACATTCCTCCAAACTGATGAGCACCCAACAAGCTCCTGGCTCAATCAGCTTCAGGCAACCAAAGTCCAACTGTCTTTACTGTCATCCCAAGGACACCACCACTGGAAAGGGAAAAGGACTTATGGCACCGGTGACCACTCCTGTAGCCTTCGAGATACAAATGGTAATGGACGAAGTCGAAACCAAGCTGAATCTGCAGCTTGAAATTTTTGATCAATGGGTGAAGGCGCACATCAACGTTCGCCTCGATGACTTCCCTCAAATTTTTGACCAAGCCCGGGAAGATGAGAACCTCATCTTGGCTTGTCTTCAGGTCCAAGACACGGAAAAGAATTTGAAGCTACGAGATCTCTTCCGCATGATACATTTTGTGAGAGAACTTCAAGCTCTTGTTCTTTCCCGAGTTGAGCAATTCAATAGTAATTCTAGAACAGTGAATCATGATCGAGCGGTTCTGAATGCACTAAGACTGAAGCTGGGTATGGATGAGCAGGCTCTTCATGATCTTCGCATATTAAGTGGTCTCCACTCCTGCTCTGATGTTTCCAGATACGCAAGTACTGCTCCAACTGGGTTGGCGATAGCCTCTACTGAACTAGCGCTCAACTCTACCACTGATCCGCTCCTCTCCTCCGTTCCAACTCCTGTACCTAATCTACAGCTAATGGTCGTTGATCAAGAGAATGTTGACACAGTGATTCAGACTGTGGCTCATCAAGTTACCATCTCCTCTGGTAATAATGAACCCAGTGAGTCCTCCTCACATTCTGCTGATCACACCCAGTCGTCTGCAGCTGCGCTGGAACAAGCTGTTACCAGCCTGGTTGTCATTGTTGCCGACGCACCTGCTGGACCATTAATTGAAACCACTGTTTTACCGACCATTGCTGGTCTTGAGGGTTATACAAGCGTTCTCACTCCTACTGCAGAGACTCAAAAAGCTGATCTGGATCAATCTCTGGCCCAAGATCCTCCTGAAGATTTCTTTGACTTTCCAACGCATATTCCTTTGGAAGGGCCAACTAATATTGCTGATCAGCTGGTGCATCTGTCCAACGCCATCTCTGCACTAGCAAGTGACGTTAACAAGCTCAAACAGGACGAACGCTCTGCGGCTCTTATCTTTGGGAAACAACAGCAGCACACTGACTCTCAATTCCAAAATGTTTATCGGGACATCAACAGTCTAACGACTACTGTGACCAAGCTTCAGAATTTTGTTGTGGATGCATTTTCAGACTCACTCTATCAGATAGAGCAGGCTCGTCTTCAGATCACCCAGTAAAATGAAAATCTTCATGCTGCCACCGCAATGGCTCTTGAAGATAAGATAGAAGACGCTAAGAAAACATTATCAGATCAACTGGCCACTATACAGGCAGCTTTTGCTTCACAGATTCAAGACTTAAACAATAGCCTACCCGCTGCACCTCAAACTGTTAGAAGACTGCCAGAGTCCAGCAGACCTGCTCCTCAACACCAAAGAGACCAGCATCCAGCTCAACGCACATCTGCTGCAGCCGGAGCATCCAGTCGGTCCAGGCCTCCCTCTCAGCAAAGGTCCCACAGCTCCAGACAAACTCAGGGTGACACTCCACCCTCCACTCGTGACTACTCCTCGCATTGGCTTGGGGGCAAACAGTAATCTTTCTTGTCTTTTTGTATTTATCATTATCTATTTTTTTATATTCACCGATTGTCATTTCATCTCTATCTTTATCTGAATTTTTGTTGTCTTGTACATAATCTGACACTTCACACTACAACTTGCTCATTTTTCGCTATAAATAGCATGCTAAGTTCTTTAACTCAACTCATCCATCATGCACATGTTAACTAAACTTCTTACTAGTCTTGCAACTGTTTTTACAAATTCATGGGTTTATTACTTATCTAAATCAACCCTACATGGGTTGATTACTTATCTAACCCATCTCTGCTAACTCTTTCTTCTTGATCCAGTTCTGTTGCTCTCCACCAGCCTGGAATTTTGAACAGCAGATGCCTGGGTGCTGATGACAAAAAGGGGGAAGACAGAGATAGAGTATTCTCATTATTGAAGACAGAGATCTTGCCAAATGAACAGAGGACTACCTTGAAGACAATGGACTCTTTCTAGGCCTTTCTCTGTTCTAAGATTTTCTGTATGTACTTTCTCTCCCCCTCCATTTGTCTATAAC
Source organism: Haberlea rhodopensis (assembly GCA_907163345.1). Lineage (NCBI taxonomy): Eukaryota > Viridiplantae > Streptophyta > Magnoliopsida > Lamiales > Gesneriaceae > Haberlea > Haberlea rhodopensis. The sequence continues at coordinate 1,303,006 of CAJQUN010000090.1, read as the reverse complement.
CCTGAAACTAGCCAGCTCGGATCATTCCATACTGGCTATGTTTCTCTATTTGGATAGATTGTAAAAATAGGTATGCTAAATGACTTGTAAGTTGTTCATTGTAATCATTGTAATGTTCATTGTAATCATTGTAATGTTTGATGTAATTTGTAAGATGTATTATGTAATCAGAATTCATTTTATATAAAAATGATATTCTTTCATTGGCTCAGTTTGATTACTTCTTGTAATCTGCTTTTTTATTCTAACAAATTGTAAAGTGTACATTTGTTTTGTCTCTAAGTCTTAAACAGGAGTTGTTGTTCATATTTGATCAAGCAAGAGTCTCCAATACTAAGTTTTGTCATCACCAAAAAGGGGGAAATTGTTGGGAAAACATTTCTAAGTTTTAGTGGTGACAAACTTCAACTGGACATTGACACTTACCGGGTGACAAACTTCAACTGGACACTGACACTTACCGGGTGATGGACATCAACCGGACAGACATCAACCAGATGGACATCAATTGGACAGACATCAACTGGACAGACATCAACCGGATGAACATCAACTGGATGGACATCAACTGGACAGACATCAACTGGACAGACATCAAGCGGATGAACATCAACTGGATGAACATCAACTGGACAGACATCAACTGGACAGACATCAACCGGATGAACATCAACTGGATGGACATCAACTGGACAGACATCAACCAGATGAACATCAACCTGATGAACATCAACCGGATGAACACTAACCGGATGAACATCAACCGGACAGACATCAACCGAATGGACATCAATTGGATGGACATCAACTGGACAGACATCTACCGGATGAACATCAACCGGATGGACATCCACTGGACAACCATCTACCGGATAGTCTCACATTGAACAAAGACATCTACTGGTTACAAAAGGATGAACGACCAGTTGAACAAAGAAGGCCAGCAGAAGTCTAACCATCCAATAAGAGCACTAAGAAACGAGACAAAATAAGTACAAACATTCTCTGACAAAGGTATAACAGAGCGGCGCACCCTGCTATATCTCTGCCACCATTGGCGTCAGAAAAAAGAGCCGTTACTTAACAAAATAGGAAAGAAGACAATCTGAATTTGGAAAGCTGACGTTGGATCACTGAGCCTATAAATACGTCCAAGCAAAGAATGAAGAGGTTAGCTGAGCGATTTATTCAAACAAAGAGAAACACCTCAACGCAAACAGAAAATCAACTTACTGATATTCTAAAAGTTCAGCAAAGAGCAGACAAGCAGTACTACTGAATCTGTGACAGATTATTCCTAACTAAAGTCTGCTGCTCAAGAACACTCGAAGCTAAAAAGTTTATTTTGTGAGAGTGTCATAGAATCTTTTGTAATCAAATTAAGAAGTTGTGATTGCTAGGAGTTTAGGCCAAGCTGTGTGAGTGCCTAAGAATGTTGTATACTGTAAAGTGTAAACCAAGTCTTCTAGTGAATCCTTCCTGCAAAGGAAGAAGGGGAGACGTAGAAGCGTTGTGCTTCGAACTTCCAGAAACAATATTTGTGTCATTTACTTATTGCTTATTTACTAATCAGTTCTATTCCTCACAAGTCCAGCAGACGTCTTCCGCACTATAATCAGTGTCTGCTGACTTTCCTTATATTGAGAAGCTACTGCAGTACTTAACAATCTGCAGTTAACCCGAGCAAAATCGAAATTGAATCTAGTGTTTATTCAACCCCCCCCCCCTTATAAACACTATAGTTATTGGTAAAGCGGTAAGCCATCGATCCTACAATTGGTATCAGAGCCAAGGTCGCGTGTTCGATTCCCATGAGTTGCAGAGAGTGCAATTATTGGGGGAGGGATTGTTGGGGTTCAACAATTGCCTCTGCTTTGTGATCGGTCGAACACGTGGCGCTTGTGCCAGTGTAGGTTGAAAAGATTGATGTTGAGCCACTACCCTTAACTATAGTTATTGGTAAAGCGGTAAACACTCGATCCTACATTGGAACAAGCGCAGCCTGATGATGTATTCAGTAACTCTTTTAATCTTGACAGTATCAGCTATCTCGAGAAAGATCCTCATATGAAGATTAGGATCATCCACAGCTGAACCACAAAATTTATTTTGATGCACCATATTGATCAATGCTGGTTTGAGTTTGAAGTAGTTTGCATTGTCATCTAGCGATCATTTCTAGATTAGTTGTTATTGACTATAAGTTTGAAGTGATCTCTAATAGCCAATGGAGAATCGTCTCTCCTTGCTTTAAGTAATTGTGGAGCGGTTCTTTCGATTTCAGGATCAAACGTAAGCAATTCAAGACTCCTTGATCGACGCATAAACTGCAAAAACCAAGAGAAAACAACAAGCCTCAATTTCAAAATAAAAAAATAAAACTATAAATTACAAGTAAGATTAATTGGCACAATATTAGAATGACCTGCAATGGCGCCCAAAAATTGTTGCGTGCAAATCCTACTGCAAGTGTATGATGTCAAATTTTAGTATAAAATAGAAGTACGGATGTCGATCCCATAGAGCTTGAAATTTAAGTTCAAATTAAGTACTGAAATAGAATAACCTTAACTTTATTTAGAAAATAAAGTAGAGTAGTTGATTGTCAATTAACGTAAAACTAACAAGCAATTGCAAAGTTGAATTCTAGATGTTCAATTTCAATTGATTATAAACCATGTTCTTTTATGATCAACTTCTATATTAGATTTATCTAGTTTATTAGCCAAAAACTCTTAATTGTTTCTACTCTCTTTTCCAAGTGATAAATAGAAGTTATTATTCAATAATAATCTTGACATCCCTATTTAAGATCAATTATAAAATATTATGTTTAGAACAATACTTCTTTCAATGGCTTCAATGGAGTTATACATCTGTCGAACTATATAAACATCCACAATGTATTTTCCTACAATCATATTCACAATTCTCTATACCGAGTGATAGATTATAAATAAATATAATGATTTAATTAGTGATCAGTTAATTAAATCGCAATCAAAGCAGGAGAACACAAATACATCAAACGATAAATCCAAATATATAATTAATCAATCAAAAAGATAATATCAAATCATGTCCATCGTTCCCGTAGAAACAACTGCTTAATACATGACAAAATAAGAAAACACATAGACATGGCCTTATAATCCATAAACAAATCTGAGAGAAAGAGATACAAAATGAATTAGAAGCGTGAATCTCCGTCCCAAGATGTAAACACCTCGTCTCGTGTTGAATCTTGCCTCTTGGATAGGTTGCAATAATCTCTCTGTGTTTGACTCTCAAAACCCTTGCAAAAGTCCCTAAAGAATAGGATTAAGTCTCCTTCTAAACCTAGGCCGTCAAATAACTTAATGGGCCGAAAATACGGTGGCGCTAGGGCTCTGGTGTCGGGTGGTCGATCTCCGCACATCTTAAAAATTTCAAGACTTTTCCTTCTTCATCGACCGATTGCTATCAACATCAGCGATCAACCGCTCTTCTGCGATCGGTGCTAGGGCGACAATAATAATAGCGATCAATAGCTGGATGACCTTGTCAACTCTGTCTTGAGCGAGATCGATCGCTGAGGCCAATGTATTGTTTCCCATTTTCTTCCCTCCTTTCTTCTTCCTTTCACTCGTTTCCACATTTTTATTATCATTTCGTATTTTTTTAATCTTTTAGAACCCATCTCTGCCCTGATTCCTCAAAAAACATAAAACAAATCACAAAAACACATTATTCTGATTGAAAACCAACAACAATCTAAATAAAGCATAGAAATTGTAAGTGCAATAACGCACTTATCAAAAGTATTCCTTATTATTCTCATTACATCACATAAAAAATCTAGTCTATTGTTTCTCTATTTCCAAATTTCTCTTTATCGTCTTCCCTTTCCATAGGATCTTTTTCGGGATCTTCCTCTTCCATTAGGTAATGGATCATAGTTTACATGTTTGTGATTTCCTATGTCATTTTATTTTTCTCCTCTGTAAAAGCTTGGAGTCGGGTCCACGTGTTCTCAGTATACTCATTGATCTCTTGCTGGAGGCGTTCCATCTGTTGGATCAGGTTATCGTGGACTCTCTCAAGTGTTATGTTGTCCTTGATGACCTCTTTGAGTTGCTCCTTGCACGAAGATGGTGGTAGTCATCTTTTGGGCCTCGCCACAAAAGTGATTGCTTATCTCCAACAACTCTGCCTTGTCAAACATCTTCTTATATAGGGACGTCTTAAGATCTGCTATCTCATACTCCAGATTTTGGATTCAATCTGCTACTATGCGAGTCGTCATTACCTAAATCCAAGTAAGGAAGATTAAATCCATATATCCTAATATTTTAAAAACTATGATTAAATTTATAAAAGGTTAATAGTATTGGGTAAAGAATAATATATATATATTTATTTATATAAAAGCAAAGACACACATTTGATCGAGGATTTCATCATCGTTTGAGGGTTGAAATTCGAAATTAACAAAGGGCTTTTAACAAGCACAATAGGATTTTTTTCGACTTGGTTAGGGTTCTGAGCGCCAGATTCGATCTGGAAATTCGTCACTTTCCAGTATTCGTGATTAAATAATGATAGATGTGTTTCGATGGGCATGAAATGAGGATTAATAGGCCAGATTTAATTTGAAAAAGGTATTCTGATTGGAGAGACAATCGAGGGCTTATGTTTCAGCAAGAAACGCGCGACCTATGCGTGATTTCAATCCGAGTTTTCGCTAACTTCTTGTGTTTAGATTCAAATCTGATAGAGGTGTTTTGTTGGGCATGATGTGACGATCATTAACACATAATTAATTTGAAAATGGTGTTCGAATTAGTGAGATGATCGAAGGTAGAAATTCGTGTGACCTAGAATTCTTGGGCATGATCTTAGGCTCAAGATTGGACATGTTCCTTTGTTTGTGAATCAAATTTGTTAGGGGGGATGTGGGTCGATGTGTTACATGGATTAAAGCAATATTTAATTTTGAAACGGTGTTCCGATTATTGAGGAATCGTGGATCGAATTTTCTGCATAGTTAGGGTCTAGGGCGTCAGGTTCAACCAGGAATTGGCCATCTTTTGGTGATCGGGAATTAAATTGAGCAAGTGCTTTTGCTCGCCTTTGTATTTCGTCACTATAGTATGCTAGATCATCGATCGTCATTCGACAATGGTGGGATCGGGACATGGCAGTGACATGATGGGTTTGGGGATTTTGAGTAAAGAATTGATCTACCAAAAGAAACCCGATCGATCTGAAATTTTGATAATGAGTTTGTCCAGGGGAGACAATCCAGGTGGTTGGTCGACCGTAGTTTTTTTCCGCAGCAGCAAGGTGGTAGCGGGGGCGGTTCCTAGATGTAGGGTTTTTTATTCTTTATTATTATTGTTATTAAATTATTTAAAACGATTAAATTATTTAAAACACAAAATCACATTGTAATTAATGATTCCCAAGTAAATTTGATTCACTAGGTCTATAACTGGCCTTATAATCTGATATTTTCATCGATTAGAATTTTTCATAGCGGGATTATGGAGAATGGCTAGCGTTGATACAACTTAAATGTTAGCCCCGAGCGCATGACACTGGCGTTGATCCCAAAAATTAATTCAAACCCAAGAAGCTTTAAAGTACATATTTCAAAAAATAAACCAGTCTATTTATTCCATAAAAATATTAATGTCAAATGAATTTCAAATAATGTAAATTGTTCAAAATATTCTAAAACATTAGCGAAAGCATAAATTAAATTAAAATTGTTGTCTGAGTCGTAGCAGCGGTAGCAGATCACTCGCCCCAAAATTGGTGTTGATCCTCGTCATTGGTTTCTTCCTCATTCTATATTGGGAGGGGAGGTAAGGGGTAAGTGTTGGTAAACACTCAGCAAGTGGGGATCCAATCCAATATGACAAAAATACATACATATATAGGCAATTTTCGAAATATATATCATAAATCGGAACAGAAACTGATATCAACACATACACATAACTGAACAGAATTGCGCGCATCTAAGCCAGTGCAGAATACCTCATATCAGAACACATATCATATACTAAACACATAGGATCCATTAACAAAATGTAAGGATTATAGAGTTGACTCCTACAGATTCAAGATGTAGCTCCCGTATGCATAGCACTTTGCTCCACAGGTTCAAGAGGTGACTCTCATTCACTTGGTACTTTACCATGCAGGTTCAAGAGGTGGCCTCAGTCATATAGTACTTTACCCCGCCGGTTCAAGATGTGGCTCCTATATGAGTAGCAGTTTGTTCCTCATAACAATTATCTCCCTGTATTGAATTTTTATAGCATCATAGTTAAAAAGTAATTCACATAATAGATTTAATTTTCAACACATAATATGATTTTCAGAACAAGCCCATTTAATGTTATCAAAGATTCGAAGCGTCTTTGAACGGATTTCGGTTGCAAAAAACAATGTGAACTTCTTCCTCTCTTAATTTATTCTTTTTTATTATTATTATTGTTAGTAAATTATTGAAAACAAAGAATCACATTGTAACTAACGATTCTCAACTAATTTTGATTCACTAGGTCTATTTTAATTGGCCTTATAATCTGATATTTTTATCGATTAGAATCTTTCCTAGCGGGATTATGGAGCCTGGCTAGCACTGATACTACTTAAATGTTAGTCCCGAGCACATGACACAAGCGTTGATCCCAAAAATTAAATCGAAATCAACAAGCTTCATAGTACATATTTCAAAATAAACTAGTCTATTTATTTCATAAAAACATTAATGTCTTCAACTGAACTTCAAATAACGTAAATTGTTCAAAATATTCTTAAACATTAGCCAAGGCATAAATTAAATTAAAATTGTTGTCTGAGTCGTAGCAGCGGCAGCAGATCACCCACCCCGAATTTGGTGTTGTTCCTCGTCTTTGGTTTCTTCCTCATTCTATATTGGGAGGGGAGGTAAGGGGTAAGAGTTGGTAAATACTCAGCAAGTGGGGATCCAATCGAATATGACAAAAATACATACATATATATAGGCATTTTTCGAAACATATATCATAAATCGGAACAGAAACTGATATGAACACTTACACATAACTGAACAGAATTGTGCGCCTCTAAGCCAGTGCAGAATACCTCAGAACACATATCATATACTAAACACATAGGATCCATTAACTATATGTAATGATTATAGAGTTGACTCCTACAGATTGAATATGTGGCTCTCGTATGCATAGCACTTTGCTCCCCATATTCAAGAGGTGTCTCTCATTCACCTGGCACTTTTGTCATGCAGATTCAAGAGGTGGCCCCAATCATATAGTAATTTGCCCCGCATATTAAAGATGTATCTCCTATATACGTAGCAGTTTGTTCCCCATAACACTTATCTCCGTGTATTGAATTTTCATGGCATCATAGTTTAAAAATAATTCACATAATCGCAGGATTGGTTGCAACTGTTCAACATGAATGTAAATCAAGAGATTGGCGGCTTTCCAACTAACCATTGTACCTGAGATTGCGATAAGTCGATTTAATTTTCAACACATAATTTGACTTTCAGAACAAGCTTGCTTGATGTTATCAAAGATTCGAAGCGTGTTTGAACAGATTTCGGTTGCGAAAAACAATGTGAATTTCTTCCTCTCTTATTTTGATTTTTTTTTTTTTAACAATTGTTTTGAAGTTTTTGAATTGTGTGTGTGAGTTTGTGAATTTCGAAAATGATATTTCTTGGCAGGATAAAAATTTATTTGGTATGATAAGATGTGTTTTTAATGTACGAGAAGTCTAGAATTTTTCCATATAGTGTCATGTTTGGGCAAGGCCAATTGAATGGCTAATAACAAGAATCGGGATAGGTTATTGAATTGTTAACATGATTTGAGTCAATGCACTTGAATGTGTCAATTCAACGAGTAATCACATCCCTTCACATAAATTTTGCTCCACAATCTAATAACTCCATCCTTGATTTGGTTATCATTATTAATTAATTCCATGATTTTTATTTGAAGATTTTGGGTCTTCACACCTTAAATTCCGGCTGCCGACAATTTTGTACGAGTGTGAGATTATTTAGGGTGTCGTCTTTCTGCAGCCCATTCCCACTGAAAACGACACCCGCTTCTTGTATTCCATGAAATTCATCAATTATTTAGAAATAATAATTGGAGCCGGTGGGAACACCCTCCATTATTTAATAAACTTGTCACCATCAAAAAAATATATTAATTTTGTTCTCTAAAAATAATATTGAAATTAGTATTAAAAAAATTATATTGAAATTTAAAAATTACCCTTTGAATCAAATTATATATTTTTTATTTCACCTAATAGTACAATTGTTTCTCACCTTCAAACATTCAGTAATTTAAAAAATGGACTTCCGATGACAATTTACTTCATAAAAAATTCTCAAGATAATTATTAAATTATAAGATATCCCTGTTTCCATACATATTTGTCAAAAAGAAATGCATTATTTGAAAATTGATGTTTGGTTTTGTTTTTAATACTTTCGACAAATATTTTGGGGAGAATCTTTTAGAAATGAATTTGGCGCTTGAAAGATATATATGTTTGTCACTGTTTGGGCTGAGATAATGTCAAATTAGCCAAGATTTTGTTTGATAAATCTTATTCGATAATATTTGATTTAAATATTTTAAAATAAATTATGTGATGAAAATATTAATATTTTTATTAACTTGTAGAAAACATAAAACAACGTTATCTTTTCACAAATAGTACGTCCTTGATGTTTCCTTGAAAAAACCAAGCTTATAATAGCTTTTTTACTGGAAAAACTTAAGCAAACATACGATAAATCACACCTTTGTTAGTTTGAGATAAATTAATATTACCATACGCATATTGCTTCGAATTGTAAGAATTATTATTTTCTTTATTCAAGGTTTGGGGTTCGAATCTTATGAATTAAAAGAAAAGTTGTAATACATTTAATCCCAAATTGGTCGTTGATGAAAGTTTATAATATGGAATACTATAGCAGCTTGAGTTAAGTTAACCATTTTTATATAACGTTGACGAATATGAAGTAGTTGTTATATGAGCCTATTGCGTTGAGCAATTTTGGGCCGGGGGTGTTACAAAAGTTCTCGAAGAGCTTATCTATGATGAATTCGACTCGGCCTCAAATTAACATGAATCTTATGTGATCCCAAGACTCGTATGTTTGGCCAAAAAATTAATATAAAAAACAAACACTAATAAGAATACTTTATTTATAAATTACAGCAATTTTCTATATATAAATATATTTTATCAAAATAAATTGGTGAAAGCCATGGGGTCTACACGGACCTTCCCTAAGACCGTGGGCAAAGTTGGCGTGCTAAGGGTTACTCTTTCATTCTTTTCCTATCGTTCGACAAAAAACTGTCCTATAAGCCCCACTTGGGGTATGATTTGTATGCTCACTTGTTCCTTTTGATTGACATATTCAATGATTACTGTTATGCATAGAAATTGGCTAGAAATTTGGATCCAACAGTTTCGATGTGAAGTGAGTCACTTCAATCATAAGCGACGTAGAAGTGAAAACTCTCATATTTTGGAGAGACAAAGGCACATGATTTATATATTACAAGTTTGATCCAAAAACAAAGGAAAAAGAGGAAAGAGATAGATGGTAGAATATACATCGACTACTCACCTTGGACCCGTGTTTTGAAAATCGAATCGGACCAGCCGGTTCAACTAGTTTAACCGTTCACCGTTTGCTTTTTTCGGTTCGGTTGACCCTCTAAATCATCCTACCAAAAAATCGACGGGAACCGGATTAAACCGGATCGGACCAACCGGTTCAACCAATGAACCAGGTCGACGATTTAACCGGCCACTTCCTTCAATCTCTCTTTTTTTAAAATTTAATTTTTTTTATTTCTGTTAAAAATATAAATCAAATTTTTAGAACACAAATATATTTATATACTTTATTGTCATTGAAATAATTACAAAATAATATTTTATGTATGGTAAATCCATATAATTCCATAAAAAAATATTGTATATTACATATAACATGTTTAGTTTCTCGTACAAAGATACGAATCATTTCATAATTTTTAAATATTTTCTTATAAGTTTGGGACATTATTCTTTTTGTGTATTGCTTTTCGTTTTTTGAGATGTTTTATTTTGTATTTTTATGTTGGACATTTGATTTGATCTGATTTTTTAAGTTTGACTTGTTATCTTGGTGTAATGATATTTTTTTTATTGTGAACAATTTGAAACTAAAGCAATTACATGGTATATATATTTTGCAAAAATTAAAATAGATATTATATAATGCTGATGTCATCACCGGTTCAACCGGCCGAACTGATCAACTGGTAATCACTAAAGGCACCGATTTTATGTCCGGTCCGGTTTTGAAAACAATGTATTGGACCACATTACTTGCATCACTATTGTTTATTGCACTTTGGATCTTTATTCTATGAAATATTGCACTGGGTGGCTGTTTATTAATTTATAGTAAAATATCATCCAGTCTCACGGAATTTGAAAAGCTTTTTTCCATAGAACATTGAATTCTCCATAATGGTTATGTTGGAAAAAAGGGTTGTATACCCATTTTAGAATCGATAAGTAATTCATATATCGCTAATAGTATTTCATAATGGAAGTATTTCATACTTTCAATTATAGAAAATGGAAATTAATTGATGTCCGTGAATAGCTTGATTTATCGAGTGAAAATTTTTTGACAAAAAGAAAAGAAAAAGAAAAAAATGGTGGACACATCCCCAAAATGGGTACGCGTTAAGAGCGCCTAGATGCCTAACTTTTGCTTTGAGGCGGAAAGTTAGGTGTCACGGTTCCAAGATATTAGGTGAATAATTACAATTTTTTATATAAAAAAATCAAGATCATATCAAGCTCAAGCAAATATTGTGTTTCAATAATAAATAAATAATAATTGAGGTATCAGGATTTGACGAAGAACGATAATCGCATTAACTGTAATACCCCCGAAATGTTATATGATTATGTGCTACGATGATGATTTACGATGTGTTTAAGGGAGTTGTGGTACTTTTAATTGGGGGTTATAATTATGTTGATGATATGATTTAGGGTGCATGTTGGGTGTTTTAAGGGATGTACTAATTAAATGAAGTTATAAAATATCGAGTGAGGATATTTTAATACATCGTACTAAATACCGGGACACAATTAAACACCACAAGGCACCCCAACCACACCACCCCCCAATCGGCCACCCTCCCCCAAATGCACTCTACCCCCACTTGCTCAACCCATGCCTCCTTCTCCTTCCATTCACTCCACCTCCAATCAACTCTCCTCCACCCCCTCTCCCTCTTTCTCTCCCAAAAATCGTCCCTGTAAGCTGCAAATCAAGGGGAGGAAAAGCTTGGTTAGAAGGGTTTTAAAAACCTTGCAAAGAGGAGCAAAAGTAGAGGGGTAAGTCATACTCTGTTTTCGGAGCTCTTGGATGGGTTTGGTTTGGTGGGATGATTTTTATGCATGCTAAGTATAGGTTTGGGTGAAACCTTGGTATGAGTGCTTACATGAAAGTATTATGTAGCTATTAGCACGTTTGCTCGAGCATATTACATGTTTTATGTGATAGATTTCTAGTTATGAAGGTATATGCTCGAAAATCTGGGCAAAGAGATGCATGCTCTGTTTTCTGGAAATTTGGATGAGTATTGAAGTTTATGAAGATGTTATGATGCATATTAGCTTAGGTTTTGTTAAACCTTTGATTTGAACACATGCATGGTAGTTTTATGAAGCTTATAACATTTTTGTTCAAGCATGTTTTACGCTTTATGAAGTAGAAATGATGGTAGGAAATGAGGTGCTCGAAAATCTGGAGAAGTTCCGATTTTTCAGAGTGCTCTATCGATCGAGATTTTGGTCCTGATCGATCGAGCGAGGCAGAAAGTTTAAAGCATGGTTTGAATTTCAGGTGCCGATCGATCGAAGAATTTTCCGATCGATCGGTGAAGCTCCTCGATCGATCGGTAAGAAGATTTCGATCGATCGGTCGAGGCAGAAGTTGTGCACTATTTTTTTATGCTTTCTCGATCGATCGAGACATGGGTTCCGATCGATCGAGAGAGGCAGAATCTTGGCAAAAGTTTTTAATTGTTTTATTTTGACAATGATTCATGATATGGTATCTAATATGATATGTTGTGGTTATGTAGAACCATCCCAGGTACCAGCACAGTCAAAAAGACAAAGTCTGTTGACTCCTCATCCTTTTGAAAAGGTACGTAAGAGACGTACGGACATCGAACGGTAAACCACATCCCTACATTACGACTATGCTTTTATCGCATGAGTATTTATGATGAAATGATGATGTTTATAAGACGTTTATATATTCATACGATGTTTATTATGTGGTAAGATGCCACGGGGTAAGATGCCCATATGGTAAGAGGTCATACGATGTTTATTATGTGGTAAGATGCCACGGGGTAAGATGCCCATATGGTAAGAGGCCATATGATGTTTATTATGTGGTAAGATGCCACAGGGTAAGATGCCCGTATGGTAAGAGGCCATACGATGTTTATGATGTGGTAAGATGCCACAGGGTAAGATGCCCATATGCATGAATATGAATCAGGGACAACAAAAAGAAGTTAACGAATAACCAGCATGTTTACTTAACCAAGATTTCATGCATTTACTATGATGTTTTTATGACGTTAAGTAAAATTGTATATGCTGATGATGTGTTGTCCCTGTAGGTACGCTTTTGGACTGAAAGGGGCTAAGGGTCGGGTTGAAGCTGTGAGCTACAAGGATACAAGATGCATAGGATTCTGTTTATGTTTAGTATCTACTCTAGGAGTAGTATAAATCTAAAACGTTAGCATTCTTGTTTAGGAATGTATCCATTAAGTTACGAAGTTTTTATTTTGGCCTGTAATCCTATCAGCTCACGTAACAACCGGAACCCTAAAACCTTATAAAATGCATGTTTAGTTCAATTTATATGTTATTAATCACTGTCAAGGTGGGAAGACCCCACATTAGTGGTATCAGAGCAGTGGTTAGATAACCCGGGAATGAGTGAAGGGTAGCCTTAGCAATAAGTTAGCTAGGTGCTTACTTTTAAACATGTTTTATATGTATGTTGCATATGAAGTAGAAGATGTTATACTAACATGTTTAATTATCTAACGATGTACTTTATGAACTGCGTTTGGTATTGTTGTTAACCCTTGTGTTGCAGCATGTCAGCAAACGCCGAAGTAGGTGATGCGATAAGCGTCAATGCAAGTGCTGGCGTACGAATCCACTACCACCGCCAGCCTTAGGGGAAGAGCCCTCTGAACAGCAATTATTACCCGGGGAGTTGAGCTTGTCTCAGTTTTTGACATACCGACCTCAGATGTTCGAAGGAACGGAAACCGGGGAAGTGGCCGAGGAGTGGCTAGAGAGGATAGAGCAGATATTAGTGGCAGCGCCTTGTGCAAAGACGGCATGGATCAGATTAGCAGAATTTCAGCTGGCTAAGAAGGCACTGATGTGGTGGAAGACCACAGTGATAGAGCAAGAGGCTCAGGGTCAGGAGATCAATTGGAAACTGTTCAGGACTCGGTTTCTGACCCGCTATTTCTCAGCTGCTGCGAGACAGGCTAAAGAGATGAGTTTACCAACTTAAGGCATGGTACCATGCCTGTATCAGACTATGCTCTACATTACTGTTATTTACTCCGTTATGTGCCCCACATTGCTGCGAACACCCAAGCTAAGATGAGGAATTTCATGAAAGGCTTGAGGCCTGAGCTGTATGACAGGGTCGTCACTTATGGCCCTGCCTGTTTTGACGATGCGCTTTCACGGGCTGAGCTAGCTGAACTGGGAGTTGGTGCATATTCTGATGCCGTGCCACCTCCAGTACCTCCTCAAGAAAGCTACTTCCGATAATTTGAAGCGCAGGGGTGATCAATTTAAGCCAAGAGGGAATACATCGGCTTTGAGATTCAGTGGCAAGAGGCCCGAGAATCGTTGGAAGGGGAGCCGTAGGAATGATGCCCCATCCGGGAGAGGGCAGTCTCAGGGAGACAGATCTGGAAGGGTTCAGTGCACTCTTTGTGGGCAACCACATTTGGCAAAAGACTGCGTAGGATGCTATGTTTGTGGCGACAGAGGCCACTTTGCTCGGCAGTGTCCCAACAGGGGACGACAACAGTGTTAGTAATCCATAAAGCATACAACGCAGCGGAATTTAAAATTTTGGATTACTAGACACCGGATCTATACATAGGGATTCATATCGGATAAAGGTTTACAAAAGTCTCACCCTTGTAGCGTGTTTGAGCAGATTCCACGGAGCAGCACCACGTCCAACGTCTCCTTCGAGTCACTAGCAAAACTTGTCAAGTTTTGCCTCAACGGTATCCACACGATCAAATCGGACGAAGGAATAGTCTAAGAACAAGTTGCTAGACTCGTTCTTAAACCGGAACAAGAAACAATCTCGATTCACAATCGAGAATGATGGCACAAATCAACAAGTTTCTCTTCGGCTATCTTGAACAAAACCGAGAGCACCTTGGAGATGAAGGAGGCGGCCGTGTGTCTTGTTTAGGGTGGAATGAATGACAATTAATTGTCTTACAATTAATTATACCATGTTATTAAAAGGGCTTAATTAAATTCAAGACTTTCTCAAAGTCTTATGGGCCCAAACCCATGATTTAATTAAAACCTTTTAATCACTTAATTAAGACTCTTCTTAATTAATTAATTAATCCAATGAATTTAATTTCCCTTATCGATTTAATCTTTTGTGCGACCCGATAGGATCTTGTAATGTTGGCAGTGACATAAAATCTTATTTTACGTTACAAGCAAGGAGCGGTGTCTAGCAACACATCGAGGCTACCCAAATTACAAGAATGCCAATGACTCGACATAACCTTTAGAACTTGTGATAATATTAACCATGTAACTTAATCCCTTTGTCCTTTGTGTTTAGATTGAACACGAGTCATGGAATAGTCATACTCGTATATTCAATCTCTTATTTCTTGATCCCCAAGTAGAACTAGAATAAACGAATAAGCTCGATATCTCATATCGACTCATTCGAGCATGGCCATGCATTTTAGTTCTCACTTGATCAAGGGCCAAACACATCTCCTGTTATATAGGAGGGACAAATCCTATCTCGACCAGTCAACATCCCTCTACATAATTCGTAGTGTATCCAATAGTCGCCTTTATAGTTTACCATGTTACGGGTAACGTTTGACAATATCAAGATACATAACTCCTTATGTTGGGATCTCTGATGATTACAAGTCGTAAGGGTTACATACATTATTATCACTATGAGAATTGCATATGACAATCATATAACTATCCATGTTGCATTCTCATGGTGGGTCTGTCCAGTACATCGTTCTCTAACATGTACCCATGTGTTGATTTGATATCTCATATCAATGAACAATTCATCAATCAACACATACTAGTCTCTACGTATTATCATTATCCATATTCATGATAATACTTGACTAGGGACATCTTTAAGATTAATATAATATTATTCTAAGGACATTAACATATATATTAATTCACATTGCACAGTTAAAAGAATAATATATAATAATGAATTGCCATTCATAAAATCATATTACATTGTATGTCATAAACAATCATCTAATGATATGTCTTAGGGCATATCCCAACAAACAGAACTCTGCGGGGAGGCCTGCGGACAGAGCAGCACAGCACAGAACACCTTTTGCACCGAGGCAGTATGGAGGTCAGCCCATGGGGCCACCTCAGGGGCAGGTTTATGCTTTGACGAGGGAGCAGGCTACAGCGGCTCCGGAGGAAGTTATAGCGGGTACGTGTCTTTTATTTACGCACCCTGCTTTTATATTGATAGACACAGGTGCGTCACACTATTTTGTGTCGACGAGTTTTGTGGAAAGGCACCACATATGCACTTCTCCGTCGCCCATGCCTCTTATGGTCTCGACCCCCGCTGGAAGAAGTATGATTACTGATCGGATTGTCTATGATGGCCCCATTTATTTTGAGGATAATGAGCTAAGGTCAGATTTGATTGTTCTGGAGATGGCAGACTTTGACTGTATTGTAGGCATTGATGTTCTGAAGAGGTATCAGGCAGTCGTGAACTGCAGGCAGAGGACTGTCCGATTCAGGTATGATTTGGGAGTCCAGTGGACGTTCTATGGGGATGGTTCTCGTTCAAAGATCCCATTGATATCTGCTGTCAAGATGGCACAGTTGTTGGAACGAGGCCACACAGGATATCTGATCTATGCTGTTGATATTACGGAAAAGAGGAAAGAGTTAAAGGTTGAAAATGTGCCAGTAGTGGCGGAGTTCCCTGATGTTTTTCCAGAGGAGATTCCAGGATTCCCACCGACGAGAGATGTCGAGTTTGGGATTGAGTTACTACCGGGGACGTCTGCAATCTCTCGTGCCCCATATAGGATGGCACCAGCAGAGCTAAGGGGAGTTAAAGACTCAGTTGCAAGAGCTCATTGATAAGGGCTACATACGCCCTAGCGTATCGCCCTGGGGTGCACCTGTTTTGTTTGTTAATAAGAAGGATGGGTCGATGCGTCTATGCATTGACTATAGGCAACTGAATAAGGCCACAGTAAAGAACAAGTATCCACTTCCGAGGATCGATGACTTGTTTGATCAGTTGCAGGGTACGAGGCTCTACAGTAAGATCGATCTGAGATCGGGGTATCATCAGATTCGAGTAAGGGAGGATGATGTTCAGAAGACGGCTTTCAGGACAAGATATGGGCACTATGAATTCCTAGTCATGCCTTTTGGGGTGACAAACGCCCGAGCCGTTTTCATGAGTTTGATGAACAGGGTGTTCCAGCCATTTTTGGATCAGTTCGTCATAGTCTTCATTGACGATATACTCATCTACTCCCGGACTGAAGAAGAACACGCGGAGCACTTGAGGACAGTACTCCAGATCCTCAGGGATCATCAGTTATACGCAAAGCTTAGTAAGTGCGAGTTCTGGTTGAGCAGCGTGGTATTCTTAGGCCATGTCATATCTAGCAGAGGGATATCTGTGGATCCCAGGAAGATTGAGACTGTGATGGAGTGGGCTGCACCCACTTCTATACCGGAGATACGGAGTTTCCTCGGTTTGGCAGGTTATTACCGACGTTTCGTCGAAGGTTTTTCAAAGATTGCCAAACCCCTGACACAGCTGACTCAGAAAGGAGTCCCCTTCTATTGATCTGAGGCTTGTGAGGAAAGCTTCCAAGAGCTGAAGCGTCGCCTGACTACAGCGCCTGTGTTGGTGATTCCGTCTGAGAATAAGAGGTTTGCCTTGTATACGGATGCGTCACTGCAGGGTTTGGGCTGTGCATTGATGCAAAATAAGCATGTGGTGGCTTATGCATCGAGGCAGTTGAAGCCACATGAGGCTAAGTATCCAGTGCATGATTTGGAACTGGCGGCCATCATATTTGCCTTGAAGATTTGGAGACATTACTTGTATGGCACGTCTTTCACTATATATACGGACCATAAGAGCCTGAAGTTCTTATTCACTCAGGCAGAGTTGAATATGCGGCAAAGAAGGTGGATGGATTTACTCAAGGACTATGACTGTGAGATTGAGTACCATCCTGGTAAAGCAAACTTGATAGCAGACGCCTTAAGTCGTAAGGTGAAGAGTACTGCTGATGAGTCTATCAGCTATGATGACTTCTTATTGCCATCTGGGCTATGATTTTGATGTAGACACGTCGCCTGTGCGAGTGTCGACCTTATTGGCGGAGCATGATATATTTGAGGCAATCAGGAAGGCCCAGAGGTCGGATGACGAGGTTCAGAGATGGACGTCATTGGTACTTAAAGGTCAGTCATCCAGAGTGGCTGAGGATGATTCCTTGAGACTGGGCAACCGATGGGTAGTCCCAGATACACCAGAGTTGCGTAGAGGAATATTGGAGCGAGCTCACAGTAGTCGGTTCAGTATCCACCCAGGAGGAAGGAAGATGTACAAAGACCTATGCGGTCAGTTCTGGTGGAGACGCATGAAGCGCGATGTGATCACTTTTGTTAAAAGATGTTTGATCTGCCAGCAGGTAAAGGCAGAGAGGCAGAGGCCTGGTGGCGAGCTGAAGATCTTAGAGGTACCTGAATGGAAGTGGGAGCATATATCTATGGACTTCGTGACCCACTTGCCAAGGTCGACCTCAGGATTTGATGCGATCTGGGTGATCGTGGATAGGCTGACGAAGGTGGCTCACTTCATCCCTTACAGCATGTCTTTTACATACTTGAAGATGGCCCAAATGTATATACGGGATGTGGTGAGGTTGCATGGTATTCCAGTCTCGATAGTGTCTGACAGAGACCCGAGGTTCACTTCACATTTCTGGGAGGGTCTCCAGACAGCTTTGGGTTAGAGGTGAGACTGAGTACGGCCTATCACCCTCAGACAGACGGTCAGACGGAGCGTACCATTCAGACGCTCGAGGACATGTTGAGGGCATGTATTTTGGAGTTTGATACTCCGTGGCAGGATTCACTGGCACTGGTGGAGTTCTCCTATAATAACAGTTATCAGGCGAGCATTCAAATGGCTCCTTTTGAAGCTCTGTATGGACGACGATGTAGGTCACCGTTGTATTGGGAGGACTTGACTAGCAAGCGGTCGGAGGACCGGATATGATCAAGGATATCGAAGGTAAGATAAAGTTGATACGCCATAAGATGAAAGCGGCCCAGGATAGGCAAGCAGCCTATGCCAATAAGCAGCGACGACCGCTGGAATTCCAGTTAGGAGACAGTGTCTTCTTAAAGATCTCGCCCATCAGGGGTGTGGTTCGTTTTGGGATGCGGGGAAAATTATCTCCGAGGTATGTCGGGCATATGAAGTATTGCAGCAAATCGGTACATTGGTATATCGTTTGGCCCTACCACCATCTTTATCTGGCATACACGATGTTTCCATGTCTCTATGTTACGGAAGTATGAGCCAGACCCGTCTCATGTCTTATAGCCTACTGAAGTACAGTTAGACTCAGATGTATCCTACACAGAACTACCAATCAGAATTTTGGATCGAGAGGATCGCAGACTACGGAGCAAAGTTATACCGATGGTCAAAGTTCAGTGGGATCGTCGGCGTGTCGAGGAGGCTACGTGGGAGACGGAACGGCATATGGTGCAGCACTATCCGGAACTATTCTCTGGTATGTTTTTATGTTTAGTCTCGTTATGATGATGCATGTGGATTTTGAGGGCGAAATCTTATAAGTAGGGGAGTAATGTAATACCCCCAAAATGTTATATGATTATGTGCTACGATGATGATTTACGATGTGTTTAAGGGAGTTGTGGCACTTTTAATTGGGGGTTATAATTATGTTGATGATATGATTTAGGGGGCATGTTGGGTGTTTTAAGGGATGTATTAATTAAATGAAGTTATAAAATATCGAGTGATGATATTTTAATACATCGTACTAAATACCGGGACACAATTAAACACCACAAGGCACCCCAACCACACCACCCCCCAATCGGCCAGCCCTCCCCCAAATGCACCCTACCCCCACTTGCTCAACCCATGCCTCCTTCTCCTTCCATTCACTCCACCTCCAATCAGCTCTCCTCCACCCCCTCTCCCTCTTTCTCTCCCAAAAATCGTCCCTGTAAGTTGCAAATCAAGGGGAGAAAAATCTTGGTTAGAAGGGTTTTAAAAACCTTGCAAAGAGGAGCAAAAGTAGAGGGGTAAGTCATACTCTGTTTTCGGAGCTCTTGGATGGGTTTGGTTTGGTGGGATGATTTTTATGCATGCTAAGTATAGGTTTGGGTGAAACCTTGGTATGAGTGCTTACATGAAAGTATTATGTAGCTATTAGCACTGTTTGCTCGAGCATATTACATGTTTTATGTGATAGATTTCTAGTTATGAAGGTATATGCTCGAAAATCTAGGCAAAGAGATGCATGCTCTGTTTTCTGGGAATTTGGATGAGTATTGAAGTTTATGAAGATGTTATGATGCATATTAGCTTAGGTTTTGTTAAACCTTTGATTTGAACACATGCATGGTAGTTTTATGAAGCTTATAACATTTTTGTTCAAGCATGTTTTACGCTTTATGAAGTAGAAATGATGGTAGGAAATGAGGTGCTCGAAAATCTGGAGAAGTTCAGATTTTTCAGAGTGCTCGATCTATCGAGCGAGGCAGAAGTTTAAAGCATGGTTTGAATTTCAGGTGCCGATCGATCGAAGGATTTTCCGATCGATCGGTGAAGCTCCTCGATCGATCGGTAAGAAGATTTCGATCGATCGGTCGAGGCAGAAGTTGGGGCACTATTTTTTATGCTTTCTCGATCGATCGAGACATGGGTTCCGATCGATCGAGAGAGGCAGAATCTTGGCAAAAGTTTTAAATTGTTTTATTTTGACAATGATTCATGATATGGTATCTAATATGATATGTTGTGGTTATGTAGAACAATCCCAGGTACCAGCACAGTCAAGGAGATAAAGTCTGTTGACTCCTCCTCCTTTTGAAAAGGTACGTAAGAGACGTACGGGCATCGAACGGTAAACACATCCCTACATTACGACTATGCATTTATCGTATGAGTATTTATGGTGAAATGATGATGTTTATAAGACGTTTATATATTCATACGATGTTTATTATGTGGTAAGATACCACGGGGTAAGATGCCCATATGGTAAGAGGCCATACGATGTTTATTATGTGGTAAGATGCCACGGGGTAAGATGCCCATATGGTAAGAGGCCATACGATGTTTATTATGTGGTAAGATGCCACAGGGTAAGATGGCCATATGGTAAGAGGCCATACGATGTTTATGATGTGGTAAGATGCCACAAGGTAAGATGTCCATATGCATGAATATGAATCAGGGACAACAAAAAGAAGTTAACGAATAACCAGCATGTTTACTTAACCAATATTTCATGCATTTACTGTAATGTTTTTATGACGTTAAGTAAAATTGTATATGCTCATGATGTGTTGTCCCTGTAGGTACGCTTTTGGACTGAAAGGGGCTAAGGGTCGGGTTGAAGCTGTGAGCTACAAGGATACAAGATGCATATGATTCTGTTTATGTTTAGTATCTACTCTAGGAGTAGTATAAATCTAAAACGTTAGCATTCTTGTTTAGGAATGTATCCATTAAGTTACGAAGTTTTTATTTTGGCCTGTAATCCTATCAGCTCATGTAACAACCGGAACCCTAAAACCTTATAAAATGCATGTTTAGTTCAATTTATATGTTATTAATCACTGTCAAGGTGGGAAGACCCCACATTAACCAAAGAATATAATGACTTATTATGAAGTAAAAGCTTAATACGAAGATCGGAATTATTAGTTTCAAAATGAAATGATTGAAGGGTTGTTTCATAAGTAAGATATGTTTCAAACAAATTTAAACTACTTAAAGTATATGAAGATATAAGAATAATTTCATAGTGAATCAATAGTTGAATAAGTATTTAAACAAATGAGACTATTTCAAAAAAAAAAAACGAAAGAAACTCTATAGTACAATTAATAGATTGAAATAATTATTCTGATAAAATTGTATGATTTAAATATTCTAGAAGAAGTAAAAATGAATTTCACTTAAAATACGGGATTATATCAAAGTAGAATTAGATCAATGTTGAACTCTCTATTTCTTATAATATCAGTTAAGCCATAATACTTAGATCAATGTGAAATCTCTATTGCTTATACCAATACTGAAGTCTCGATTTAAATTACGCATCTCTAAAATTTTGTTTACAGATGTTGTCATTCTATACAGTTCACCAAGCGTATATTGTTTAAGTATTCAAAAGAATACTGTAGATAAATTTTCAAGGATCTAAAGTTGACGCATGATTTTGTCATGATAAATGAGTTCAAAATAATATAAGAAAGAGAATATAGATAAATAATTTCATTGATCGAAATAAATTTTATATAATTTCAAAACAAATTATTGAAATGTTGAAAATGGATTTTCTAAAATCCTTAATGAATACGAAGTGACTAGTATATTTTCGTTCGAACCAAAAATATATTATAAGCCCGGGCATGATTTTGCCATAATTTGAACCCAAATTAAGAAAAGATTCATGATATCCTTATTAATTTTTTTAAGATTAATATATCATCTCTCGTTTCAACCAAAGATCATATTAGCCTAGGCACGATTATCATACTCTACACCCAATTAAGTAGAGATACATCTTATTATGTGTCCAATAAATGAATGTATAAACTGTGAAAACCCGATTCCGCGGTCTCATCGGATCAGTTTCGAGACAAAAATTGATCGGTCCCAAGGAGATAATCGATCCCATCAGTCTAACCAATATTCATTTGTAGACTTGTTGTCGAGTAAAAATCAGTTCTGTGAGCAGAACTAATACTAATCCATCAGCTCAATCTATAGAGGAAGCTCAATCAGCTCTACCTATGGAAGATATCCATCAGCTCTACCTATAGAAGAGATCCATAAACTCTACCTAAGCAGATTTGTATAAACTATACCTATGCAGATTTCATAAACTCTACCTATGCAGATTTCATAAACTCTACATGGACAGATTTGTCTAAACTCTACCTGTGCAGATTTGTCTAAACTCTACCTATGCATATTCCACAAACTCTACTGATCCATATACACTACCGATCAGCAGACGTTTAAGAACTAGTTCAGCAGATGTGAAGACCCGAATCTACCAATTCGAGTACTCTACTAATCCATCTACACTACCGATCAGCAGACGTTTAAGAACTAGCTCAGCAGATGTTTTAAACATGCTGAACCTATGGGAATTTACTCTTGTACCAAAGATTCTACCGATTCTTAAATAAGCTTCACTTACGCAATGTCAGAGCTCAACCTATGAAGATAACCATCAGCTCTACTGATCTAAATCAGACCAAGAGACTTAGTCAACCCCACTAACACCTCATTTACAAAGAATGATAATATAGGCTACGGTTAGAGAATTTCACGGGTTTGGCATTGAAGTTGAATTATAGCAGAGTTAATGTAGATCATGGATTGTAAGTTGTAACACCCTGGCTTTTAACCCTATAAATATCTGAGCATTCCCAAAGAAAGAATTACACAAAACTCGGCATATTTTCACACAGTACAAGCAACCATTTTCAAGTTAGGAAAAAGACCCGATTTCGAAGCTTTTGCATCAATTCTGAGATAATTTTCGTAAGTGAGCTTTTGTTATATACTCGTTTAAAAATCATATGTATGTTTTGAAACTTCAATCGATTATGTGAGTTATGTTAAAACTATGCAGTTCTGATGAAATTTATATTTTTCAAGCACTCTAAATTTCAAAATCTGATTGGAAGGAATTCTTTATTGGATTATAACCGTTTACATGACCTGATACGATGGTTAACTGTTGTTCTGGGAAGTCCAGACCATTTATTCGTGGGTGATCCGATGTTATGACCTCATCTCTAGGAGGATTAAGTCTATAGACTGATATCAGTACCAAGAGGAAATTAGAGGATTTATTGTGCTTAACATATATGAAAAGTACTGCTAATATGATATGTTATGTTATGGCTCGATGGGAGCAATTATGATAATTCATGGCTCGATGAGAGCAATTATGTTAAGATGCATTCATATCAGTTTATGTTTGATTATGATATATGTTTTGGAAAAATTATGTATATGTATTATATTGTCATATCGATTGACCCTCGATTGCTGGGTGTTTCCCAAAACACTCACTCCCTTACGCCCCTTCCCATATAAGATCGAGTCAGAGGTAAGAAGACGATGAACAATATCAGTTTTGGGGATGGTGATCTATTCCTGCTGACATGAAGCCTACCACTACTAATAATTAAATTAGTTTTATTAGTTTATTGCATTTTCAATCTGTTGTAAATCAGTCTTAATTTAATATCAGTTCACTTGTAAAGACAATTAAAGTTTGTTTATGGAATGAAAGACTAGTTTATTTGAGATCTGTATCTGAGGCTTGTTGTTTTTTCGAATTTTTAATTTGGGAATAACGCCGGTGTCATCAGTCCCGGTCTCGAGTGTGACATTTTAGTGATATCATAGCTACCAGGTTTCCATATTCCCAATGGGAAGAACTTCTGATTGATAAATATCAGTCGGACAAAATTGAAGATGTGTAGAACATATCAGTCGAGTAGAGATAAGTCTAGTTCTTGAATCTGTTTAAATAGACCAGCTGAACAGGTGAATCGGTTGGGAAATCTATCAGTAGGACTGATAGTTTTAAAATAGTCCAGTTGAGTAGTAGAAGTTGAATAGCCTATAGATCAGTGCAGATCCGGAGAACTGATATATATAACTGGCCTGTAAAAAAAAAAGCTAGCAGAGCGATCTTAAAATAAAAATAAAAAATCAACAGATTCGGTTGACCAGTCAACAAAGCAGATTGATGCGGAATGATCAGCTGAATAAATTGACCAGCTAAACAGAATGACCAGTTGAGCAGATTGACCAGTCAACAGAGTATATTGACCAGCTCAGCAAAATGACAAGCTGAGCAAAATAACCAGATGAACATATTGACCAGCTCAGCAGAATAACCAGCTCAGCAGAATGACCAGTCAACATATTGAGTATGTTAGGATCGGGGTAGTGTTTAGAAGGGGGGGGGGGGTTGAATAAACACTAGATACAATTTCGATTTCTTTTTCTGGTTAACTGTAAACTGTTAAGTATTACAGTTGCTTCTCAATATCAGGCAAGTTAGTAGACACTTGTTGTAGTGCGGAAGACGTCTACAAAACTTGTGAGGAATAAAACTGAAGTAATAAAGCAATAAACAAATAACACGAGAGTTGTTTCTGGAAGTTCGAAGCACAACGCTTCTACGTCTCCCCTTCTTCCTTTGCAGGAAGGATTCACTAGAAGACTTGGTTTACACTTTTACAGTATACAACCTTCTTAGGCACTAACACACTTGGCCTAAACTCCTAGCAATCACACACTTCTTTACTTTGATTACAATTGATTCTATGACGCTCTTTACAGAATACACTTTCTAGCTTTGAGAGTTTTTTTTTTGAGCAGCAGACTTCAATTGAAGATAATCTGTCACAGATTCAGTTTTGCTGTTTGTCTGCTCTTTGCTGAACGTTTGGAATATCAGTCGGATGACTTTAGTGTTTGCTTTGAAATATATATCTCTTAGTTGAAAATCGCTCAGCCCTTCTTTATTCTCTGCTTGGATGTATTTATAGGTTTGGATGTCCAACGATAGCCTTTCTGTATATGGAAGAGATTAACTTTCCAATTTCATATTGTCTTCTTTCCTATTTTGTAAAGCAATGGCTCTTTTCACTCTGACGGTAATGGTGGCGGAGATATAGCAGGGTGCGCCGCTCTGTTGTACCTTTGTCAGAGAATGTTGTACTGATTTTGTCTCGTTGCTTAGTGCTCTAACTGGAAGCTCAGACTTCTGCTGGTTCTCTTTGTTCAACTGGTCGTTCATCCTCTTATGACCAGTTGATGTCCTTGTACAGTGAGAGACTATTCAGTTGATAGTTGTCCAGTAGATGTCCATCCAGTTTAAGTTTATCCGGTTGATAGCTTGCACTGTTGATGTCTTCATCCGGTTGATGTCTATCTGGTTGATGTCTTATCCGGTTGATGTCTTATCCGGTTGATGACTTCATCCGGTTGATGTCCATCCAGTTGATGTCTTATCCGGCTGATGACTTCATCCGGTTGATGTCCATCCAGTTGATGTCTTGTCCAGTTGGTGTCTTGTCCAGTTGATGACTTCATCCGGTTGATGACTTCATCCGGTTGATGTCTTGTCCAGTTGGTGTCTTGTCCAGTTGATGACTTCATCCGGTTGATGACTTCATCCGGTTTGAGTCTTGTCCAGTTGGTAGGCATCCAGTTTATGTCTTCACCCGGTAGAAGTCTTTTTCCAGTTGGTCTTTAATATCCGGTAGGACTTCATCCAGTTTGTCTTTAATATCCGGTTTGTAATTACCAAAACTTTAGAAATCGTTTTCCCAACAGAGTAGTTGAGCAGAAGCGAACAGATGGCCAGACCAGTTGACCAGAATTGAATCTATCAGCTAACCAGAACCGACCAAACAAAACTGATTGGCCACTTGAACCAACTAGTCCCACCAGTCTTTAATCCAAATGAGTCTTGTTTAAAATAGTTTCGACTCTAAAATTGACCAGTCTTGTATCCTGAATTTATCAGTTTTGCTTATATATCTTTTTCCTAAACTGACCACTTTTGTTTTATTAGTTCTGAATCCAGAACCAATCAACTCTACCCACCAAGTTTGTATCTTATATCAGTCCAGTTTCCAATATATGAGTTGTGTTGTTTGTCGGCCAAACTTCAAATGGCTATAACTTTTGGCCCAGAAAGAATTTTAACGATTATGGCATATGCACGGAAACGTCTTTTTGATCGGATCAAACCTAAAATCAAGTTATTCATTTCGAGTCAGCGATAAACCCAAAATTCCTTATTTTCGAGAAGTTACACTCAATTTTTTTTTAAAAAAATTTATTTTTGAATTAACTTCGAGGAATTTTCATTTCCAAACTACTTGACACATTGAACTCAAATTTGTGGGCTTCATGTTCTTGTATGTGAGAATTTTTAGAAACATTTTCACTCAATTCCGAAACACTTTATTTCGAGTGAATTTCCAGGCTAACTTGAGTAGTGAAGGACATGTAATTTTCTTATGCTCTAATAATCTCAATACGAGGTAAATCAGAATAAAGAAGGTGTGTCATCGACTAGTCGAGTTAGCCCGAGATTTCACTCGAGATGAAGTTTCCAAAAAATGAGTGAAACATTTTCAAAAAAATTCATAATGAACCAACAAAATATGAGCTCTAAATATCGAGTGTTTTGAAATTAAAGTTAGCCAAATTTAGCCTAAAGTGAAAAAATTCAAAAAATTGGGCATATCCCAACGAAAACAAGGATTTTGAGTTCATCGTAACTTATACCCAAAGTAAGGAGAGATGTAACTTAACTTATTTGTCCCAAATAATGAATCTACGGAACATCATGTACCTATGTTTTAATACTCTAATGATAATATGGAGAAATGAAAAGACATTTTCAAGAAGTCGGTCTAAAATGGTTGGGATGGCGTGATAGCTATCGGCATGATTGAGGATATCAGAATTGATTTCCGTAATTTCTACAAGAAAAATTGATTTGCTCATGGAATGTAGCACTTGGGGCAGGAAAGAATTAAATTTTGGTGCGCCAGTGGCAGAGAATTCGACAGAAAGAGGGGCGGGCATTTAGGATTTTTCGATGGAAATTCTTGACGAAATCAGGTGGAAATTTGCGAAAGGAGGTGGCTATGCAATTTGGAGGACGGTGACCAGAATTTTGAAATTGGTTGAGGGGTTTTGCTTCACATGGCATGGGTTTGAGAACCCAAGGGAGAACGGCGATAAGAGGCTCATCGGCTGGGTAAATTGACGAAGAAGTTAGCCTGAAAGTTTGTGACAAAATCATGACAGATAGTCCGAAAATCGGGTCATCGGGTGATGAAATCCACAATTATTTCAGCGGTTTTGATCTACACATGATGGGTAAGAAAATTCATGTCAAATATGTGATAAGAGCAATGGCAGGTGATGGAACCAAGGATGATATTTTGGCGGCTTAGGGTTTATGAGTGCGCGATTTCAATCTACAAAATCACCATTGGTCGATGATTGTTCCTAAATTTGATAGAGGGGATTTTATGAGCATGTTACGTGGAGCAAGCACTAAGTTGGATTCGAGTAAGGTGTTCTGGTGAATGAGAAATCGAAGGATTTTGGCCTATATGATTCATGAGGCGTGAATTCAATTGACAATTTGTCCTCGACCTTTAAACAGATCTTACAGTTGATAAGGCGATTTTGATTGCTGAAACATGGGAATCCGGTGTTATGCCTGATTAGCGAAGGGGTGGCCGGGGGCTGTGATATCCCTGAAATAATTATGTGCATTTGGGCCATTAATTATGTTTATGTGATTAATTCGTTGTTAAATTCATTATGGTGGTTAAATGTTTAGTTATGCAGTGGGCATGACCTGATAGTACATTTCAGGGTGCATGTGATGCATGTTGTGAAAATTGAATTTTGGCATGGTTTATATGAGGTGATGTTAATTATTGGAATGAATGTTATTTGTATCGGGTGCATTTTTTGTAAATACTTTTAAGAGGTCATGTTGGGATATTGTAATACATCATGCTAAGCAATTGGACACCATTTTTTTTTTTTTGAATTGATATCATATACACACCCATGCTCCTACTTTAACCCATCACCACTCATTCTAAACCATCACTCAATCTCTTCTCCCCCTCTCATCTCTAAATTCGCCTCGTCTAGCTAAGGGAAGGAGGGATTCTTGAAAATCTTAATTGCTTGGAAACTTGCAAGAGTTGAAGCTAAAGTGGTAAGAATCTTGTATGTTAAATTTTGGGCATGTTTTAGTTGAGGATTGAGTTTATATCTTGGGGGAAGATGGCATGTTTTGATGTGTTTTGTTGAAGTTGGATTTTGTGTTGTTATATGGTAGTATAATGGAGTTTATTATGTGTTGAGTTGACGAGGTTTGTTGGTTTGTGGTATATGTTGGTTTAACATGAGGTTTGTACACAAAAATGGTGTTTTATCGCTTATGCAGGGCTCGCCGATCGATCGGTGCGGAGCCACCGATCGATCGCGCGAATGAGAATTCGAATGTGAGCGATGGAACAGGGCTCGATCGATCGGTGGAAGCTCCCGATCGATCGACGAGGCTCCCTGATCGATCGGTGAGGCCACCTCGATCGATCGAGCAAGGCAACGATTTGGTGCCAAATTTGATCGCTTCGCGATCGATCGCGAGCTTGGGCCGATCGATCGCGAGGCATGTAATAATGGAATTTTTGGATTGTGGTCAAATTAATGGGATTTTGATATTGGATTATAATTTGGCCTCTAATATTGGATTGTGTGATTGTGTAGAGCCTTCCCAGGTGGCAACACAGCACAGGAGATAAAGTCCTACAACATTCCTTGGAAAAAAGATACGTAGTGAGACGTACGGGCATCGGACGGTAAAATGGTAAATGTATTGTTATATTTGGATTATGCACTTGTGGTTGCATATACACATTGGATTATGCATTATGGTTGCATATACATGTTGGTTGCATTGGTGCATGTTATTATAAGTCGAGGTTATATTCCAGTGCTTGTCGCCTTCATGTCGAAGCGATGATAGAATACTTACCGCTGTCATACCATAGCGATGAAAGAATATTTGCCGCTAATATGTAGAAGCGAAGAACACGCCGCTGTCATATTATAGCGAGGGATATTAAATGCCGCTGGTATGTCGAAGCGAGGGGTATTAATGTCGCTGTCATGTCAACGCGAAGGGCATTATGCCACTGATATAATAAGACTGGAACTTGGTTATTGGTATTGATGGAACGGGTGCATGTCATGACATTTATTAACGGTATGATAATATGTTGATTATGATTGTGGTACATGAACAACCAAAAGGAGCATTTAAATGCATTGAATATAGGAAGTAATTTGTATTTACTGTTTATGCATTTTTATATCATAATCATGTTGTTGTGGATATGGTTTATTATATGCTCATGGTTTTGGGGGTTGTTCCCGTAGGAGCTTTTGGCACGGAGAGCTAAGGACCGGATTGATGCGATGAGCTTCGTGAGGAGCGCTATCGGGATAGTGGATAGGATTATTTTGCATAGTCTCTACTCTAGGAGTAGTGTAAAGCTATAGCCTTAACATTCATTTTTGCGGGAATGTAATTAATCGTTTTTGGAATTTTATTTTTTTAGCATTCTAAACCTTAAGCTCGAGGCATCAACATGAACATTATACTCTGATTTATGCATGTTTAGCTCTCCTTATGCTTTTAATTCACACTTAAGATAGCGAGGCCTTACATTAGTGGTATCAGAGCAGTGGTTAGAGAACAGAGGTTGAACGAAGGGTAGAATTAGTGAACAATTGTATAGGTATTCATATTTGAGCATGTTCATGCATTTGGATGCATATTTGAGTACATGTGCATTATACTATCATGCTTGTGACATTGTTTCTCATATTGACTAACAGAATAGTATATGAATTGTTTCTGGTTTATTATGTTAACCTCTGTGTTACAGCATGGCAGCCAGAAATTTGGAACACCTCAATGAGGAGGTGGGTGATGACAACAGTGTTAATGCGAGTATTGCTCGGACAAATCCTTTATCGCCACCGACTGTGGGCATAGAACATGTTTCACAACCTTTATTGCCTGGTGAATTGAGTCTAACGCAGTTCTTGACCTTCCATCCGCCTCAATTTGAGGGGACTGAGTCTGGGGAGGAAGCAGAAGAATGGCTTGAGAGGATTGAGCAGATGTTTGTGTCTGCACCCTGTGCTATGATTGCCTGGTTGAGGCTAGCAGAAATCTTCCATGTGGTGGAAGACGACTGTTATGGAGTTGAGAGCTCAAGGGATATTGGTGGACTAGAGTTTGTTTAGGACCCGATTTCTGAACCGGTACTTTTCTACGGCTGCTAGGTAGATGAAGGAAGAAGAGTTCACCAATTTGAAGCAGAGTAACATGACTGTTTCGGACTATGCTATGCAGTACTCATCACTATTGAGGTACGTCCCTCACATTGTTACTAATGAACATGCCAAGATGCGGCATTTTCTGAAAGGCTTAAGGCCGGAACTGTTTGATCTGGTTATCTCCAACAACCCCAGCTCCTTTGATGATGCTCATAAGATCAGAACTAGCATAGATTTGAGTTGGTGCTTACACAGATGATGTACCCCCGCAAGTCCCACCACAAAAGCCCTCATTTGATAGCCTGAGGCCGCGAGGAGAATCATTTAAACCTCGTGGGGCTACTTCTTCTTCTTCTTCTTCTTCTTCTTCTTCTTCTTCTTCTCCTTCTTCTTCTCGGTTTAGTGGATGGCGAATTGGTAACTGGAGACAGAGGGATCGGAGGAACAACACACCGACTAATAGAGGATCAACTCAAGCAAGTAGAATCGGAGAAGTAAAATGTCATTTCTGTGGAGGACTGCACGTGATGCGTGACTGTACGACTTGCTATAAATGTGGCAAGATGGGCCACATTGCTCGGCATTGTCGGAATCGGGATGGACAGTTAGACCTTAGGGAAGGCAGGGGAGATTATAGGTGGGACAGTATAGCAGAGGCAACCAATGATGCCTCGACAGTCGGGAGGTCAGGCGATTGGGGCCACCTCAAGGGCAGGTTTATGCTGGTACGTGTCATTTATTTACGTACCCCACTTTTATTTTGATAGATACAGGTGCCTCACATTCCTTTGTGTCTGCGAATTTCGTGGGGAGACATCTTATGTGCCCGTCTCCGTGGCCCACGGCTCTTTTGTCTCGACACCCACTGGGAAGACTGTGATTGCTGACCGGTTACTTTCTGACTGCCTCATTTATTTTTAGGGCAATGAGCTGAAGACGGATTTGATTATTCTGTGTATGTCAGATTTTGATTGCATTGTGGGCATCGATGTACTGAACAAATATCAGTCAGTGGTTGATTGCCGGCAGAGAACGGTTCGTTTCCGATCTGATCATGGGATTCAGTGGACCTTTTATGGAAACGGCTCTTGTCCGAAGATTCCGTTAATAGCGACTGTTAAAATGTCACGGTTATTGGAACTTGGACATACGAGCTATCTTATTTATGCCATGGATATGGCCGAAAAGAAGAAAGAATTGAGGATTGAGGAGATACCCGTAGTTGTGGAGTTTTCCGATGTGTTTCCGGAGGAAATTCCAGGGTTTCCGCCGAGTAGAGAAGTCGAGTTTTGGGATTGAGTTGTTACCAGGAATGTCCGCTATTTCTCGTGCCCCATATAGAATGGCACCGACGGAGTTAAGGGAACTGAAGGTTCAGTTACAGGAACTTCTCAACAAGGAATACATATGCCGTAGCATATCGCCTTGGGGTGCATCAAATTTGTTCGTAAAGAAGAAAGATGGTTCGATGCGTTTGTGCATCGATTACCGGCAATTGAATAAGGCGACGGTAAAGAACAAGTATCCTCTTCCACGGATTGACAATCTTTTTGATCAGTTGCAGGGCACGAAAATTTATTCCAAGATTGACTTGAGGTCTGGGTACCATCAGATTCGGGTTAGAGTTGAGGATGTTTCAGAGGACAGCATTTTGGACTCGGTATGTGCACTACGAGTTCTTGGTTATGCCGTTCGGACTGACGAACGCCCTGGCTGTTTTTATGAGTCTGATGAATCAGGTGTTCCAACCTTATCTTGATCAGTTCGTCATTGTGTTCATCGATGATATACTTATCTATTCTCGGAGTGAGGAGGAGCACGTGAGACATTTGCAGATAGTGCTCCAGCTTCTGAGGGATAATCAATTGTTTACGAAGCTCAGTAAGTGTGAATTCTGGTTGGACAGTGTAAGGACCCTAATCCTTAAGTGCGGGACCAAGGCATAATAGAGCTAAATAAATAATCAGAGTGAGAAATAACGTGTTGAGTTTATGAGCTTAAGCATTACATGCCAAAAAATAAGGACTACCAAAAATTGGTTAATTACATTCCCCATCAAATGAATGCTATCAACTAGTTTTACACTACTCCTAGAGTAGACACTAGGCAAAATAATCCTGTCCTTCATCTACCAAAGATGCTCTTCAAGCTCACTGTCTCAACCCGTCTAGCCCTCCTATCATGCCAAACGTGTACCTACAAGGACAACCCCCAAAACATGAGCAATAATAATCATTCATATTCAACACAATATGAAGATAAAGCGTAAATGCATAATCATAATAAAACACTTCCTGTTTTCCCCATGCATTTCAAACGCTTCCCGTTTGGTTGTCCATGTACCATAACTCATGAGTATAATCAATAGATTACTTTGAATGGTCTAAACATGTCATGACATATACCAGCTCATCAATACCAAATACTGATCCCCAATCCCTAGTCTGTCCATCACAATGTATTTTAATGCCCCTCGCTTATTTACATATAGGCGGCATAGGATAACCTCGCTTCAATGGACTGCGGGACTCCCACCCCTCGCCTCTCATTGAGCGACAAATACCCTTTCCTCGCCCTATATGATAACCACGCTCAAATGTGACATGCGGCGCTCCCACCCCTCGCTTCACATTTAGCGGAACCAAACCAAATAGCGGCAAGCATTAAAATCATCAAGGGATGACCACGACTCATGGGATGTGCACCAATAATCATATGCATCTATAAACATCATGCATAACATGTATTTGCATCTACCATGCAATACCACATATATACTTGCATCCACAATGCATAAACAATGAGTATATAAGATACATGTACCGTTGGGTGCCCGTACGTCCACTGCGTACCTTTCCAAAAGTGGATTTGATATGGCTTCAATTCCTCGGTTGCGTTGCTACCTGGGATGGTTCTACACAATCACACAATCCCATATTAGAAGCCAAATAATAGCCAAATACCAAAAATTTGACAAAAGAAAGCATTTCTCAAAAATCCACTGGCGGCGATCGATCGCTTCACCCAGGCGATCGGTCGCCTCAAAATTTTCACTGCGGCGATCGGTCG
The DNA here is from genome assembly GCA_907163345.1 of Haberlea rhodopensis. Lineage (NCBI taxonomy): Eukaryota > Viridiplantae > Streptophyta > Magnoliopsida > Lamiales > Gesneriaceae > Haberlea > Haberlea rhodopensis. Next base: position 1,269,303 of record CAJQUN010000090.1, on the reverse strand, counting down.
CCCCAAACATGGCGATCGATCGCCATTCCTTTGATTTGGCTACTGCCTCTCGGCGATCGGTCGCCTCATTTTAGGCGATCGATCGCCTATCCTTCGAAAAGCCCACTGTCCCTTGGCGATCGGTCGCCTCTTTTCAGGCGATCGATCGCCTCGCACAGACATTCGTTTTTCACCATTTTTGCTCCCAAAATTTCTTCCAATCCATACCAACACTTAACCAAACAAACCAACAACATCTAAACAACATAAACCACCAAAATATACTTCAAAACAAGTATAAATCCAACATATAACCAAACCCACAACAACCCAACAAAAACCCATTTTAAAACCATCCAAAATCATACTAAACTCAAACAAAACCTTACAAAATTAACCATGAGGTATCCATACCTCTTGGGACCTCAAATCACCCAACAATCTCAACAAAACAAGATTTTGCAAGGACTTCTCTCTCCCCAAAGCTCAAGCTCGAAAATGAAGGAAGAAGGGTTTGTGAATTTGATTTTGGTAAAGTGTGGGTGTTGGTAAAGGTGGGGGGTTATAAGGGTATAAAAGGGGATTGGGTTTAATTAAAAAAATGCAACCCACAACCCATGGTGTATAAAACACCCCAACATGATATTTTCCAAGCATTAAACCAAATGCACCAAAATATCAATTAAACACATGATTTCTAATTAATTGCTAACCAAGGCAAATAAATCATGCTTCCAACCATAATTCCCAACATACCCAATATGCACCCTGAAATGCTATGCCGGGTCACTCTAACACATGACTAAGCATTCCACATAATAATTCCAACACATAATTAATTACCACCATAATTAATCATATAAACACAATTAATGCACCAAATTGCAATTAATCATTTCGGGGATATCACAATACTCCCCTACTTTCGAAATCACATGCACTTACCCCGAACAGGAAACTAAACATAAACACATACCAGAGAATAGTTCCGGGTAGTGCTACACCATATGCCGCTCCGTCTCCCACGTAGCCTCCTCGACACCCCTGCTGATCCCACTGAACCTTGATCATAGGTATCACTTTATTCCGAAGTCTGCGGTCTGCTCGATCCATAATTCTAACAGGCCGTTCCACATAAGACACATCGGACACTAACTGAACTTCGGAAGGCTGTAAAACATGCGACGGATCCGGCTCATACTTCCGCAGCATCGATACATGAAACACATCATGTATACCAGATAAAGAAGGCGGCAAAGCCAGTCGGTAAGGTGCCAATGCGCTGCAAAATCTCGTACGGTCCAACATACCTCGGAGACAGTTTCCCGCGCATCCCAAATCGTACAACGCCTCTGAAAGGCGAGATCTTCAAAAAGACCTTATCTCCCAACTGAAATTCCAACGGTCTCCGCCGTTTATTCGCATAAGCTGCCTGTCTGTCCTGGGCCGCTTTCATTTTCTGCCTTATCGTCTTTATCTTTTCTTCCATCTCCCGAATCAACACCAGTCCTCCGACCGATTTACGGTCCAAATCATCCCAACACAAGGGTGATCTACACCGTCTGCCATAAAGAGCTTCAAACGGAGCCATCTGAATACTCACCTGGTAGCTGTTGTTATAAGAAAACTCTACCAGAGGCACTGAATCCTGCCAAGAAGCATCGAACTCCAAAACACAAGCTCTCAACATGTCCTCGAGCGTCTGAATAGTGCGCTCGGTCTGGCCATCCGTCTGAGGATGATAAGCAGTGCTCAATCTGACTTCAGTTCCCAAGGCTGACTGAAGGCCTTCCCAGAAATGAGATGTGAATCGCGGATCTCGATCTGACACTATGGAAACGGGGATCCCATGCAATCTCACCACATCTCTAATATATAACTGCGCCATCCTCAAAAAGGTGAAGGTCATGCTATAGGGGATAAAGTGGGCTACCTTAGTCAATCTGTCCACAATCACCCAAATAGCATCGAAGCCTGAAGCACTCCTCGGCAAATGAGTCACGAAGTCCATGGAAATGTGCTCCCACTTCCACTTCGGTATCTCCAAGCTTCTCAACTCGCCGCCAGGTCTCTGTCTCTCTGCCTTAACCTGCTGGCAGATCAAACACCTCTTTACAAAAGCGACGACATCAGATTTCATCCTTTTCCACCAAAACTGACCACGCAGATCTCTGTACATCTTCTTCCCGCCTGGGTGGATGCTAAGTCTGCTACTGTGAGCTCGCTCCAAGATTCCTCTACCGCAACTCCGGCGTACTCGGAACTACCCAACGGTTCCCCAATCTCAAGGATCCGTCATCTGCCACCCTGAACTTCGTTGGCTGACCAAGATGTACTAAAGATAACCACCTCTGAACCTCATCATCTGACCTCTGAGCTCTCCTGATGTTCTCATAGATGTCTGGCTCGGCTAACAGAGTCGATACATACACAGGCGATGCATCTACGTCAAAATCATAGCCCAGATGGCAATAAGAGGTCATCATAGCCGACAGATGAATGACGTCCTCAGCAGAACTCCTCACTTTCCGGCTCAAAGCGTCTGCTGTCAAATTGGCTTTCCCCGGATGGTACTCTATCTCGCAATCATAGTCCTTGAGTAGGTCCATCCACCTCCTCTGCCTCATGTTCAGCTCCGCCTGAGTGAATAAAACCTTGAGGCTCTTGTGATCCGTGTATATGGTAAATGAAGTACCATACAAATAATGCCTCCAAATCTTCAGGGCGAAGATGATAGCCGCCAATTCCAAGTCATGAACTGGATATCTGGTCTCATGCGGCTTCAACTGCCTCGATGCATAAGCTACCACATGCTTATCTTGCATCAGAACACACCCAAGGCCCTGAAGTGATGCGTCAGTATACAGAACAAATCTGGAGTTCTCCGCAGGGATCACTAACACTGGCGCCGTCGTCAACCGGTACTTTAACTCTTGGAAGCTCTCCTCACAAGCTTCTGACCAAAAGAAAGGTACTCCTTTCTGAGTCAACTGCGTCAGCGGCTTGGCAATCTTCGAAAAGCCCTCGACAAAGCGTCGATAATACCCGGCCAAACCAAGGAAGCTCCGAATTTCCGGCACAGAAGTGGGGGCAGCCCACTCCATCACAGCCTCAATCTTCTTGGGATCTACAGATATCCCGCTGCTCGATATGACATGCCCCAGAAACACTACACTGCTCAGCCAAAATTCACACTTACTGAGCTTAGCATACAACTGATGCTCTCTGAGAATCTGAAGCACTGTCCTCAAGTGTTTCACATGCTCTTCCTCACTCCGGGAGTAGATGAGAATATCGTCAATAAACACAATGACGAACTGATCAAGATAAGGCTGAAACACCCTGTTCATCAGACTCATAAAGACTGCTGGAGCATTCGTCACGCCGAACGGCATCACTAGGAACTCATAATGTCCATATCGGGTCCGGAATGCTGTCTTCTGCACATCTTCCTCTCTGACTCGAATCTGATGATACCCGGATCTCAAATCAATCTTGCTATACACCCCTGGTACCTTGCAACTGATCAAACAGATCGTCAGTCCTTGGAAGAGGATACTTGTTCTTCACTGTAGCCTTATTCAGTTGCCGGTAATCGATGCACAACCGCATCGAGCCATCCTTCTTCTTCACAAAGAGAACTGGTGCGCCCCATGGCGACACGCTCGGGCGTATATATCCCTTGTCCAGGAGATCCTGCAACTGTTCTTTCAACTCTCTCAACTCAGCCGGTGCCATCCTATAAAGGTGCACGAGAGATAGCGGATGTCCCTGGCAACAACTCGATCCCAAACTCAACTTCCCTAGCCGGTGGGAATCCTGGGATCTCTTCTGGGAATACATCGGCAAACTCTGCTACCACTGGTACATCCTCAACTCTTAGTTCTTTATTCTCCCCAGACGTGTCCACGGCATAAATAAGATAGCCCGTGTGTCCATGTTCACAACTGAGTCATCTTGATCGCTGAAATCAACGGAATCTTCGCACGAGAACCGTTGCCATAGAAGGTCCATTGACTGCTCAACTCAGGTCTGAACTTCACTGTCCTCTGCCGGCAATCTACCACTGCCTGATATCTGTTCAGAACATCAATACCCAAGATGCAGTCGAAGTCTGACATGCCCAATACAATCAAGTCTGCCTTCAACTCGTTGCCCTCAAAATAAATGAGGCAGTCTGCCATAAACTGATCAGCAACGACATTTCTTCCAGTGGGTGTCGAGACAATGAGATGCGTGGGTAAAGAAGACGTGCGCATATGGTGTCTTTCCACAAAACCCACCGATACAAAAGAATGGGAGGCACCTGTATCGATCAAAATAAAAGCAGGGTACGTAAATAAATGACACGTACCGGCAATCACCTCCTCTGGGGCTGCCTGGGCCTGCTCTCTGGTCAGTGCATACACCTGTCCCTGGGGCGGTCCTACTGTCTGACCTCCCGATGGTCGAGGCCCAAACTGCTGCCTCTGATGCACTGCTCTCTCATCAAATCTCGGTCGGTTGCCCTGGAACTCAGACTGTCCTCCCCGGGTGGGGCAATACCGAGCGATGTGGCCCATCATGCCACAGATATAACAGGCAGGACACTTGTTTGAAGAATGTGGCCCTCCACAATTGTCGCACCTAGGCTCTCCCGGCCTATTTCCTTGCGTGGATCCTCGGTTGGCGGACAACCTGCCCTTCTTGCCCTCCTGCTTCTGTCCAAAGAATTTCTTTCCACCAAATCGCGAAGATGAAGAGGCACCACGGGGTTTAAATGGCTCTCCCCGAGGCCTCAAGCTGTCATTTGTCTGCCTTTGTTGCGGTACCGGTGGTGGCATAGCACTAGAATAAGCTCCCACTCCTAGCTCGGCAAGCTCCGCCCTTGTGAGAGCATCATCAAAAGAAGTTGCGTTATTGGTAATAACCCGGTCATAGAGCTCCGGTCGCAACCCCTTCATAAAATTCCTCATCTTTGCGTGCCCATTGGTGGCAATGTGGGGAACGTACCTCAGCAACGAAGAGTACCGTGTGGCATAGTCTGCCACTGTCATGTTCCCCTGCTTCAAACTTGTAAATTCATCCTCCTTTGTCTGTTTCGCCGCTGCGGAGAAGTACCGGTTCAAAAACCTAGTCCTGAAGAGTGTCCAATCAATCACAGCACCTAGTGCTCTTAGCTCCATCACCGTGCTCCTCCACCACATGAGAGGTTTCTTAGCTAACTGAAACTCCGCCAGCCTCAGCCAAGCTGTAACAGCACAAGGAGCCGATACCAAGATCTGTTCAAGCCTTTCCAGCCACTCTTCAGCCTCTTCTCCGGACTCTGTCCCCTCAAACCGAGGCGGATGGTAAGACAGAAACTGAGTCAAGCTAATCTCACCCGGTAGCAATAACTGAACCACTGGTTCCATTCCTACAGCCGGTGGAGGTAGAGGGTTTGCCTGTCCAATACTTGCGTTCACACTACCAACATCTCCAACCTCCTCATTAGCAGCCATGCTGTAACACAAATGTTAACAACAATTCCAAAGTAATATATATGTTGTGCCGTTAGATAACAGGAATGAGAATAAGCACGTTAGTATAACAGAATATACATCAATATACACCACATGCATAAACATGCTTCAAATGTAAGCACCTAGCCAATCATGCTAAGGCTACCCTTCACTCGTTCCCGGGTCTCTAACCACTGCTCTGATACCACTAATGTAAGGACCCTAATCCTTAAGTGCGGGACCAAGGCATAATAGAGCTAAATAAATAATCAGAGTGAGAAATAACGTGTTGAGTTTATGAGCTTAAGCATTACATGCCAAAAAATAAGGACTACCAAAAATTGGTTAATTACATTCCCCATCAAATGAATGCTATCAACTAGTTTTACACTACTCCTAGAGTAGACACTAGGCAAAATAATCCTGTCCTTCATCTACCAAAGATGCTCTTCAAGCTCACTGTCTCAACCCGTCTAGCCCTCCTATCATGCCAAACGTGTACCTACAAGGACAACCCCCAAAACATGAGCAATAATAATCATTCATATTCAACACAATATGAAGATAAAGCGTAAATGCATAATCATAATAAAACACTTCCTGTTTTCCCCATGCATTTCAAACGCTTCCCGTTTGGTTGTCCCTGTACCATAACTCATGAGTATAATCAATAGATTACTTTGAATGGTCTAAACATGTCATGACATATACCAGCTCATCAATACCAAATACTGATCCCCAATCCCTCGTCTGTCCATCACAATGTATTTTAATGCCCCTCGCTTATTTACATATAGGCGGCATAGGATAACCTCGCTTCAATGGACTGCGGGACTCCCACCCCTCGCCTCTCATTGAGCGGCAAATACCCTTTCCTCGCCCTATATGATAACCACGCTCAAATGTGACATGCGGCGCTCCCACCCCTCGCTTCACATTTAGCGGAACCAAACCAAATAGCGGCAAGCATTAAAATCATCAAGGGATGACCACGACTCATGGGATGTGCACCAATACCATGCAATACCACATATATACTTGCATCCACAATGCATAAACAATGAGTATATAAGATACATGTACCGTTGGGTGCCCGTACGTCCACTACGTACCTTTCCAAAAGTGGATTTGATATGGCTTCAATTCCTCGGTTGCGTTGCTACCTGGGATGGTTCTACACAATCACACAACCCCATATTAGAAGCCAAATAATAGCCAAATACCAAAAATTTGACAAAAGAAAGCATTTCTCAAAAATCCACTGGCGGCGATCGATCGCTTCACCCAGGCGATCGGTCGCCTCAAAATTTTCACTGCGGCGATCGGTCGCCCCAAACATGGCGATCGATCGCCATTCCTTTGATTTGGCTACTGCCTCTCGACGATCGGTCGCCTCATTTTAGGCGATCGATCGCCTATCCTTCGAAAAGCCCACTGTCCCTTGGCGATCGGTCGCCTCTTTTCAGGCGATCGATCGCCTCGCACAGACATGCGTTTTTCACCATTTTTGCTCCCAAAATTTCTTCCAATCCATACCAACACTTAACCAAACAAACCAACAACATCTAAACAACATAAACCACCAAAATACTTCAAAACAAGTATAAATCCAACATATAACCTAACCCACAACAACCCAACAAAAACCCATTTTAAAACCATCCAAAATCATACTAAACTCAAACAAAACCTTACAAAATTAACCATGAGGTATCCATACCTCTTGGGACCTCAAATCACCCAACAATCTCCACAAAACAAGATTTTGCAAGGACTTCTCTCTCCCCAAAGCTCAAGCTCGAAAATGAAGGAAGAAGGGTTTGTGGATTTGATTTTGGTAAAGTGTGGGTGTTGGTAAAGGTGGGGGGTTATAAGGGTATAAAAGGGGATTGGGTTTAATTAAAAAAATGCAACCCACAACCCATGGTGTATAAAACACCCCAACATGATATTTTCCAAAGCATTAAACCAAATGCACCAAAATATCAATTAAACACATGATTTCTAATTAATTGCTAACCAAGGCAAATAAATCATGCTTCCAACCATAATTCCCAACATACCCAATATGCACCCTGAAATGCTATTCCGGGTCACTCTAACACATGACTAAGCATTTCCACATAATAATTCCAACACATAATTAATTACCACCATAATTAATCATATAAACACAATTAATGCACCAAATTGCAATTAATCATTTCGGGGATATCACAGACAGTGTGGTGTTTATGGGGCATGTGGTAGCGCTTATCGCGTACGCCCAAATTAAACCTTCTCAAGTTAATAACAAAAGTATGTAGTAGCGAGAGTAGGGATCGATCCCATAGGGAAGGTAGTATTTTTTTCGTGTCAATTTAAAAATGAATAGTAAAAATGGGGGTTTTGAGTTGAGTGATTACTACTAAGCAAATTTTAAGAATTAAACTAATTAACGAGATTAACTAAAACGGTTAAAACGTATGAGAGTGAAGCGATTCTTGGTTTTCGGTCAACTTTACTTTTGGAAAATTCTCTCTTGATCATCAAATCACTAACATTCGAATTCTTTCAATTATTCATCGATTGGAAATTGAATTCCTACCCACCTTAATCGTGGTCAAAGAGAAAACAACATTCGATCCGACCCTTATCAAATCTCTAATAAAAACTACAGACGTTAATGATTAAATCAATGATAGATTTCAAAACTAGTGAGTTTGATAAATCTAATCAATAGAAACTATGGCCGTTAATGATTGATTACCCAATCGTTTATCCTAAGAATCCAATAACACCTACATCCTGGTAATTATTAATCTTAGTTGCTTCTTAATTAGCTATCGATTATGCATGCGAATACTAGGTGATCAATCTAATAAACAAACACAATAATCATTGAAATCGATACCAAGAAACAGAATTGAAATCGAAATTAAATTCAATAAACAAACCAAAATTCTCACAAGAGATTCAAATCCAAAAGCAAGTATCCCTTCCACCAAAAATCTAAGAGTTTAGCCTAGCATAATTGAATCTAAAAATAACAAAAACTGATTCGAAAACATTAAATAAACAAAGGAAAATTACTAAGACGAATCACGATTCCGTCTTATCGATTCCGGTTCCGTTCTTCGCGTTGTTCTTGACAAAACTTGAAAGAAAAATCTTCTAGAAACCTAAAAATATTCTAAAGTCCGGAATTCTCTCCCTAAGAGGTGATAAAAATCGAGGTATGAGGTCGTGGAGGCTAATAGCTAGGTTACAATCTTTTAAACATGGTAAAAGACTTAATTTCCAAAAATTCAGACTCTTTGGCGATCGATCGCCCCTTTTATACCGATCGATCGCTTCGTTTATTTTTTTCAGCAAAACGCTAGAGGCGATCGATCGCCACTTTATAGCGATCGATCGCTTCCCTCCAGTAGCCTTAGGCAATCGATCGCCTAGAATCACCGATCAATCGCTGCTTCGTTAATTTTGTTGCTCAAGTTTCTGTCCAAGGGCGATCGATCTCCTCTTCATGGCAATCGATCTCTTCCTTCAAAATTACGTTTTTGCCCTTTTCTTGATCAATTTTGAGTCATTGTCATGTCCATGTCTTTTCTTGGTCTTTACACATCATTTTTAGCTCGTTTTCGTCGATTGTACCTACAGTTACACAAATATACGATTAGGTAGCATACGTATCAAATTATCCATCTAAACCTACCAAATCGTAGACAATTAAGCGCTAAAGATGTGTCTATTTCTAATCACATCAAACTCCCCCATACTTACTCTTTACTCGACCTCTAGTAATCAAATGAAACTACAATATTTTTGGTTAGCTCATAGGTTCATAACAAAGCAACTTGTCCTCACTTTAATGCCTCAATAATTTTAACATGCACAGTAATGAAAGGCTGTGAAAAGTTAACAGTGGAACAAGTTCAATCCCTAAACATTTCACACTCAACTAAGTAGTGAACGTGTGTGTGGCCATAAACAAGTGTTGTGTACAAATTATAGATCCAAAATATGCAAAGCCATAATAGTTCAAGCATACACTAACACAAGTATAAGCTCACTTGCACACTCTTCTCCACTATCTTCGCCACTTTGCAAACATAAATCAAGTAGGTCTTTATTAGCTTGTAGCTTGGCCTAGGTAATGGCTTATGAAAGAAAGGATAAAGATATATCAAACAACAGAGTATGATGAAATGCACACTAAAACTTCTCTTCTTACATGAATTTTTCAAACCTTGTTCATTTTTCAAGGTTTATTTCAACATTTTTTCTCTTTTGTGTGCCTTGGCTCCCCTTGAAGTCATATTTTTATCAAATTTCTCAAGGCATTCCTTTTCTTATTTCATGTATTTCGTTCTTTTGACAATAAAGTTCACAAATATAATTCAATGAATTCCCAAGTGCATGTGAATGAAATACATCATACTCCCTTAAAAGGTATGGATTAAAATCATATTTAGGCTAAAAGGATAGGATGATAAGCTAGTCAAGGAATGTTGAATGGGGGTCTTTAGTATGCTTAGCATACTACCATTCTTTTACATTAAAGCTCAAAAAGGGTACTAGATATTGATTTTGTTTACATGGTAGTCTTGAAAGGCACAAACGCATCAAAGATCGCCTATATCACTTTCATGTTCGCAAGCAGTCTAGACATACGCCTCAAAGAGCATGTAGTTAAGTTCTAGCATGTATTAGAGACTTCTTAAGACTATCACAAAATTCACACAATCTTCACTAAGCTATGCACTCTTCACAAGTCATGACAAAATCGTGCTCAAAATATTCAACTACTAAGTTAAAGTAAACTTTTGCATTAGAGTTCAAAGTGTTCCAAGGTTAACAATTCACCTATGTTCAAAAGCATGCATGATATCAATTAGCTTTCATCATGGGCTAGTGATTCTAAGCATGTGTTCATTACTAACTATGAGCTTAAAATTTTCAAATTTTTTGATTTTTTTTTGTATTTTTGAAATAAGAAAAACAATAACACACCACTAATCCCTCCCCCATACTTAAATCTTACATTGTCCCCAATGTAAGACAAAAATACAAGAAAAGAGAAAAGTTTAAACTAAAAATCAATAAAACTAAAAAGGTAAAAGGGAAACTAACTCCCTTGGGTTGCCTCCCAAGCAGCGCCTCTGTTTAACGTCGGTGGCCTGACGCCAGTGCTTGTGCTCAGTCGAAGTGAGGTGGATCCTCTAGAGCCACCTTGATGTCTACTTGCCCTCCTTCTTCATTTTGGACACCTTCATAGTAGTGCTTCAATCGGTGACCATTCACCTTGAATGTCTTAGTGGTGTCCAAACTCTGAATTTCCACTGCACCATGGGGATACACATTAATAACTAAATAAGGCCCATGCCACCAAGAACGAAGCTTACCTGGAAACAGGCGAAGGCGTGAATGGTAAAGGAGAACTTTTTGACCAACTTCAAAGTTTCTCCTTGATATCATCTTGTCATGAAAGTCCTTCGTCTTTTCTTTATAAAATCTTGCACTCTCGTATGCTTCATTTCATATCTCCTCTAGCTCTTGCAATTGCAGCTTCCTATGCACGCCACTCTCATCATAGTTCATGTTGAAATTCTTCACTGCCCAGTACGCTTTGTGTTCCAACTCTACAGGGAGATGACACGGTTTACCAAAAATCAGTCGATAAGGGGACATACCTATTGGAGTCTTATATGCGGTTCTGTAAGCCCACAATGCATCGTCTAGTCTCAAGCTCCAATCTTTCCTTGTCGGGTTTACCGTTTTTCCAATATGGCCTTGATTTCTCGGTTAGAGACATCGGCTTGGCCATTTGTTTACTGGTGATAGGCAGTGGAGACTTTGTGAGTCACGTGGTATTTCTTGAATAGGCTTTCCACTGTCCGATTGCAGAAGTGTGTACCTCTATCACTGATGATGGCTCTCGGGATTCCAAACCTAGAGAAAAGGTTATGTTTGATAAAATCTGCAACAACCTTGGAATCGTCAGTACGGGTGGCTATAGCTTCCACCTATTTCGACACATAATCAACAGCAAGCAGTATATAAATATGACCATAAGACATAGGAAAGGGTCCCATAAAGTCGATGCCCCATACGTCAAAAATTTCAGAAATGAGAATGGGTTGTTGAGGCATCTCCTTTCGTTGGGAGAGATTACCGGTCAATTGGCATTGCGCACAGTTCTTGCAGAAAAGATATGCATCACAAAATAGGGTGGGCCAAAAGAACCCACACTCTAGTACCTTCCTAGAGGTCATCTTGGCTCCAAAATGTCCACCACAAGCATATGAATGGCAGAACATTAGAATGTTATTTACCTCAGTCTCGGGTATGCATCGTCGAATGATTTGGTCCGCGCAGTTCTTCCATAAGTAAGGATCATCACATACATAATACTTGGCATCACTCTTGATCTTAGCTCGTTGAGACCTAGACAATTCAGGGGGTAGCACATTAGAAGCTAAAAAATTCACAATATGAGCATACCATGGAAGATTGTCGTTTATGGAGAATAGGTGCTCATCCGGGAATTCCTCCTTCAAGCAAAGCTCATCCTCCACATGCGGTAGACGGCTTAAGTGATCCGCTACTTTGTTCTCGCTGCCCTTCTTATCCTTGATTTGTATGTCGAATTCACTCAAGAGCAAAATCCATCTTATCAGCCTTGGTTTAGCCTCCTTCTTCGTCATCCAATAGCGAAGAGCTGCATGATCAGAATAAACAATAACTTTAGTACCAAGTAAATAAGATCTAAATTTTTCAAGAGCAAAAACAACTGCTAAAAGCTCTTTCTCAGTAGTAGAATAATTTCATTGGGCATCATTCAAGGTTTTTGATGCGTAGTAGATGGCATGTGAAGCATTGCCCTCTTTTTGTCCCAAGACAGCACCAACCGCATAGTCACTTGCATCGCACATGATCTCGATGGGCTTACTCCAGTCGGGTGGTTGGATGATGGGGGTAGAGGTCAATGACTCTTTCAGTGTATCAAAAGCTCTGTTGCTTTCGTCATCCACCTCAAAAGGGACATCCTTTTGTAGTAGCTTACACAAAGGTGTAGCTATCTTGGCGAAGTCTTTGATGTACCTCCTGTAAAAAGCTGCATGACCAAGAAAAGAGCGCACATCCCGGACACAAGTAGGGTAGGGTAAAGATTGCATAACATTAATTTTTGCCTTATCGACCTCTATACCATTAAGCAGAAACAACATGACCCAGCACTATACCTTGTTCGACCATAAAATGACATTTTTCAGAATTTAAAACAAGGTTAGTATCGATGCACTTTTTCAATACCAGTGTAAGGCTAGATAGGCAATCCTTGAATGAGTTACCGTAAACAGTAAAGTCATCCATGAATACTTCTAAAATATGTTCAATAAACTCAGAAAAGATACTGACCATACACCGTTGAAAAGTGGCTGGGGCATTGTAGAGTCCAAAGGGCATGCGACGGTATGCGAATGTGCCGAAAGGACATGTGAAAATGGTCCTCTCTTGGTCCTCCGGACGATTGCAATCTGAAAATAGCTCGAGTAACCGTCAAGAAAACAATAATAGGAATGGCATGCTAACCTCTCAAGCATCTGATCAATAAAAGGTAGAGGAAAGTGGTCCTTTCTAGTCACAGCGTTAAGCTTCCGGTAGTCAATGCACATTCGCCATCCATTTTGAATGCGTGTGGGCACAAGTTCATCGTCTTTATTCTTTATCACAGTGATATAAAAGAAACGTTACCTGACTGAAATAGCTCAGGTGTATCATCCAGCGCATCGATGGTGTGCTTCACTTCGTCCATGAGGGGTACGTCCTTTCTTCTGCTTTCCAATTCTTCTTTGCCTACATTCTCAAAAACTTCCCGTGACAGGTAATCAATAGATTACACAGTATCATCATTATTGCATGGATATTTCATGGCATCATAGATATTAAATGTAACAATCTCACCATCAAATTCCATAGTGAGGGTACCACTATGCACATCTATCTTAGTCTTAGAAGTTTTGAAAAATGGTCTTCCTAACAAGATGGGGCTACTTTTATCACCATTCTCCATGTCAAGGATATAAAAATCAGCTGGGAAAACCAGTTCATGCACTTGCACTAACACATCTTCAATTAAACCCCTAGGGTGTGCACTAGATCTATCCGCTAATTGAATCACCACTCTCGTAGGGTTCAAAGGACCAAGTTGTAAAGAAGCATAAATAGAATATGGCATGACATTAATTGATGCTCCTAAATCTAACATGGCCTTTTCAAGGCGAGTGTTTCCAATAGTGCACGGGATAGAGAACATACCTGGATCTTTACACTTGGTAGGGATTTTCTTTGTATCACCGCTGATACGTTTTCACCCAGTTCAACCTTTTGGGGTCCCTTCAATCTATGACTCCTCTTGGCAGTGCATAATTCCTTTAAAAACTTCGCATAGCGAGGTACTTGTTGGATGGCGTCTAGCAATGGATGTTTATCTCACATCTTCGGAAGGTCTCATGCAGGCCTTTGAGTCCAGCGTCTTTCCTGTTGTCTTTTAAAGCTTGGGGAAAAGGGGGTGGCACTTTATATTCAGAAAAAGAAGGGGGCTTACCTTTTGGTGCCTCGTGTTCTATCCCGGTCTTTTCTCCAACTTCCGCTTCCTTTTCTTCCTCACTCTTGGGAGGTTCTTTCTCCGTCTTCTCTGGTATCTCCAATTCCTTCCCACTCCTAAGTGTGACTGCACTTGCATTTTCTCTCGGATTCACCACTGTTTGGGATGGTAGAGTGGTTGATCCGTTTGCTTCAACTCGATTAAGAGCAGTGGCTAGTTGACCCACTTGGGTGTTCAAGGTTTGAATACTCGATCTTGTTTCCTGTTGAAATTTAGTAACATTGTGAGCAAGATCTTGAATGATAACCTCTAACCTGTCAGTAGTAGAAGGAAAATTGGATTGTTGTGCCCTCTGAAAAGGTGGCATGTATGGCGGAGGATGTTGTGGCGCTTGAGGAGGAACATGATTTATCGATTGTGGTCCATAGCTCAAGTTAGGATGGTCTCTCCATCCTGGATTGTATGTGTTGGAGTAAGGGTCATGTCTTCATTGGGTTGTCCCAAAAATCCCCCTGCTGCATGTACTTGCTCGGCTGATGTCTCTTGAAATGTCGTGCATGCATCAGTGGTATGACTCATCTCCAAACATATGCCACATGGTTTCACTGTCTGTCCATTTCCTCCCCCCATTTGACGCACAAGGGAAGTGAGGCTAATGAGCTGTTGTTCTAAGTTGGACACATTTGCCTCTCCTTGTTTCCTTTGAGCTGGTTCCGCTCGAAAGTTGCCAAACTGATGTGAGTTGGCTGCCATGTTAGCTATCAAGCTTTTCGCATCCTCTGGTGTTTTATCGACAAAGGCTCCTCCACTCGCAGCGTCAACCAAGTTCCTGTCATTGGATAACAAACCTTCATAAAAGTACTGAATGAGTAAATGTGCACTTATCTGGTATTGTGGGCAGCTTGCACACAACTTCTTGAAGCGTTCCCAGTATTCATGCAATGTTTCTCCTGAGTACTGTCTGATGGAGTAGATCTCCTTACGTATGTTGGCCGCTCTTGATGCTGGAAAGTACTTCTCCAGAAACGTTCTTTGGAGGGCAGTCCATGTTGTGATTGAGCCTGACGGTAAGTAGAATAGCCAGTCCTTTGCAGCGTCCTTTAGAGAAAAAGGGAAAGCCCTTAACTTGATCTGATCTTCAGTAATTCCGGTCGATTTCATGGTGGTGCAAACCACATGAAACTCTATCAGGTGCTTATGGAATCCTCGCCTGCAAGTCCATGAAAGGATGGCAACAAATGTATTAGTCCTGATTTAAGTTCGAAATTTACATTAGTCGCAAAAGCAGGAAAATTGATGCAAAGAGGTTGTTGGTCCAAATCTGGATTGGCCAGTTGTCGTAGACTTTGGTTCGCAGCCATGTTGTTCCTTTCCTCCTCTTCTTGTTTTGCAATCCTCCGTGATTCTCGTCTTCTCTGATGTAGCGTCCTCTCGATCTCAGGATCGTAGTGACAGTTATTCTCGTAATTAAACGATCCTCCTGTACTCATCAACAAACCAAAACAGTAGTGCGGGATAACAAAATAAAATAAAAATAAAAAATTCGACACAAATTAATACCAATGCCTTCCCTGGCAACGGCGCCAAAATTTGGTAGCGCTTATCGCGTACGCCCAAATTAACCATTCTCAAGTTAATAGCAAAAGTATGTAGTAGCGAGAGTAGGGATCGATCACACAGGGAAGGTAGTATTTTTTTCGTGTCAATTTAAAAACGAATAGTAAAAAGGGGGGTTTTGAGTTGAGTGATTACTACTAAGCAAATTTTAAGAATTAAACTAATTAACGAGATTAACTAAAACGGTTAAAAGTTATGAGAGTGAAACTATTCTTGGTTTTCGGTCAACTTTACTTTTGGAAAATTCTCTCTTGATCATCAAATCACTAACATTCGAATTCTTTCAATTATTCATCGATTGGAAATTGAATTCCTACCCACCTTAATCGTGGTCAAAGAGAAAACAGCATTCGATCCGACCCTTATCAAATCTCTAATCAAAACTACATCCGTTAATGATTAAATCAATAATAGATTCCCAAACTAGCGAGTTCGATAAATCTAATCAATAGAAACTACAGCCGTTAATGATTGATTACCCAATCGTTTCTCCTAAGAATTCAATAACACCTACAGCCGGTAATTATTAATCTTAGTTGCTTCTTAGTTAGCTATCGATTATGCATGTGAATACTAGGTGATCAATCTAATAAAGAAACACAATAATCATTGAAATCGATACCAAGAAACAGAATTGAAATCGAAATTAAATTCAATAAACAAACCAAAATTATCACAAGAGATTCAAATCCAAAAGCAAGTATCCCTTCAACCAAGAATCTAAGAGTTTAGCCTAGCATAATTGAATCTAAAATAACAAGAACTGATTCGAAAACATTAAATAAACAAAGGAAAAGAAATTACTAAGACGAATCACGATTCCGGCTTATCGATTCCGGTTCCGTTCTTCGCGTTGTTCTTGACAAAACTTGAAAGAAAAATCTTCTAAAAACCTAAAAATATTCTAAAGTCTGGAATTCTCTCCCTAAGAGGTGATAAAAATCGAGTTATGGGGTCTTGGAGGCTAATAACTAGGTTACAATCTTTTAAACATGGTAAAAGACTTAATTTCCAAAAATTCGGACTCTTTGGCGATCGATCACCCCTTTTATACCGATCGATCGCTTCATTTATTTTTTTCAGCAAAACGCTAGAGGCGATCGATCGCCACTTTATAGCGATCGATCGCTTCCCTTCAGTAGCCTTAGGCGATCGATCGCCTAGAATCACCGATCGATCGCTGCTTCGTTAATTTTGTTGCTCAAGTTTCTGTCCAATGGCGATCGATCTCCTCTTCATGGCAATCGATCTCTTCCTTCAAAATTACATTTTTGCCCTTTTCTTGATCAATTTTGAGTCCTTGTCATGTCCATGTCTTTTCTTGGTCTTTACACATCATTTTTAGCTCGTTTTCGTCGATTGTACCTACAATTACACAAATATACGATTAGGTAGCATACGTATCAAATTATCCATCAAAACCTACCAAATCCTAGACAATTAAGCGCTAAAGATGTGTCTATTTCTAATCACATCAGCATGTCATCTCTAGCAATGGGATATCAGTGGATCCCAGGAAAGTAGCAGGCAGTGATGGAATGGTTTACACCTACGTCTGTGCCCGAGATACGGAGCTTCCTTGGTTTAGCCGGATATTATCGACGCTTTGTCGAGGGATTCTCGAAGATTGCTAAGCCGTTGACACAATTGACTCAGAAAGGGGTACCATTCCATCGGTCTGAGGCTTGTGAGCAGAGCTTTCAAGAATTGAAGCACCGGTTGACGACAGCACCTGTATTGGTGATTCCTATGGAGAACAAGAGGTTTGTTCCATATACTGATGCATCACTATAGGGTTTGGATGTGTGTTGATTCAGGATAGGCATGTAGTAGCTTATGCTTCGAGACAACTGAAGCCGCATGAGACAAGATATCCAGTTCAGGACTTGGAGTTGGCGGCTATCATTTTTGCCTTGAAGATTTGGCTGCACTACTTGTATGGTACTTCGTTTACCATCTATACAGACCACAAGAGCCTGAAGTTCTTATTTACTCAGGCGGAGCTGAATATGAGGCAAATGAGATGGATGGACTTGCTCAAGGACTATGATTGCTAGATAGAGTACCATCCCGAAAAGGCGAACTTGACAACAGACGGCTTGAGTGGAAATTGAAGTGTACTACAGAGGACATCATGCATTTATCGGCTATGTTAACTTCCTATTGTCATATGGGCTATGACTTCGATGTGTCTACATCACCAGTACATGTATCAACTTTATTAGCAGAGCCGGATGCTTTTGAGAATATCAGAAGAGCTCAGAAAACAGACAATGAGATACAGAGATGGTTAGCGTTGGTGCGCCTTGGACAGCCATCGAAGTTCAGAGTGGCTGAAGACGGTTCTTTGATACTTAGTAGCCGTTGGGTAGTTCGAGTATGCCGGAGTTACGTCGAGAGATCTTACAGCGAGCTCATAGCAGCAGATTTAATATCCACCCAGGCGGGAGGAAGATGTATAAGGATCTATGTGACCAATTTTGGTGGAAGCGGATGAAACGAGATGTAATAGCATTTGTTAAGAGATGCTTGGTATGTAAGCAATTAAAGGCAGAGAGGCAGAGGCCGCGTGGAGAGCTGAAGAGTTTGGAAGTACCTAAATGGAAGTGGGAACACATATCTATGGACTTCGTGACCCACTTGCTGAGGAATGCTTCGGGGTTTGATGCGATTTGGGTGATCGTGGACAGACTGACGAAGGTGGCTCACTTTATTCCATACAGCATGACCTTCACGTATTTGAGGATGCGTTCGAGATGTGGTGAGATTGCATGGGATCCCAGTTTCTATTATATCTGATCGAGACCCGCGGTTCACGTCTCATTTTGGGAAGGTCTCCAGTCGGCTTTGGGAACTGAGGTGAGATTGAGCACGGCTTACCATCCCCAAATAGGTGGCCAGACTGAGCGTACTATACAGACGCTCGAGGATATGTTGAGGGTTTGTGTTTTGGAGTTTGATACTCCGTGGCAAGATTCAGTAGCATTGGTAGAATTCTCGTACAACAATAGCTATCAGGCAAGCATTCAGATGGCTCCATTTGAGGCCCTTTATGATCGGCATTGTACTGGGATGACTTGGTCAGTAAATTGGTTGGAGGACCAGAATTGGTCCGGGAGATGGAAGAGAAAATAAAGGTTATCCGACAGAAAATGAAGGCAGCTCAGGATAGGCAGGCAGTTTATGTGGATAAACGACGGCGACCGTTAGAATTCCAGTTGCGAGATAAGGTCTTTTTGAAGATCTCACCTTTCAGAGATGTGGTGCTGTTTGGAATGCGCGGGAAACTATCTCCGAGGTATGTTGGACCATATGAGATCTTATAGTGCATTGGTACTCTTGCTTACCATCTGGCTTTTCCACCGTCATTGTCTAGTATTCATGACGTATTCCATGTATCTATGTTGCGGAAGTATGAGCCGCATCCGTCACATGTGTTGCAGCCTTCAGAGGTTCAGTTGGATTCTGATGTGTCCTATGTGGAAAGACCGGTTAGAATTCTGGATCGAGCAGATCGCAGACTTCGGAACAAAGTGATACCAATGTTCAAGGTTCAGTGGGATCGCAGAGGTGTCGAGGAGGCCACGTGTAAGGACCCCTAGCCCTTAACCCTTGATTAGTGTATTAACCACTATGTGTGGCACATGCTTCTATACAAATCAATCGGGAAACTCAGATGATGCTTACAAAATTCCTTTAATATTCAACGTTATAAGATCATCTCTACTAACAAAAAGACTCATAGAGTTTGCCCATTACCATCCCCATTTTGCCACTTTTTACATTGTGGACTTTTATAAAAATTTGGGCAGAGTCTCCCCGTAAATTGAGCTATCCCGAAATAAAAGCACAACACATAACATAATTCCCGGCCAGGGAAAACATAATACTCATCAGAATACAGCAATACCAAGTAAATTCCCAGCCAGGGAAGACACCACACATATGACGACAAAAGTGGGTTTCAACACCCACATAATACACCCATGACTCTCATATCATTAGCAATTCTACTCTTGATTGCATGCAACACAAAATGAAAGAGAGAAAGGCTCATGCCTTTATATACAATCCATATACAAGTATAATCGTGCTCACATGCGAGCATCATGAATATGTATATAATCCTCAGGTGTATATAAGTACTCTATACGATACCGTGCTCCATCAAGCCCTGGTACCACGATCCTGGGAGTACCTCCAATCAACAGCTCGAGCTCAACTCCAAAGCCATCGATGTACCTGTTCACCTGTCCCAACAGAGACAGCCCCCAACGGGGTGAGCATACCAATACACAAAATCCCATAATCACAATAATGAAATTCATAATTTACAACGAAAGTAAATACTAATGAATTTTAAATGATACTCCCTGGATGGCAACGTCCTCATCCGGGATTCCGTGTACTATCCATGTTCTCACAATCATCAAACTCATCAAATCTCAAAAATCAGTAAATCAACACATTGATTTAACTCATAGCATGCCTGGTTCTCAAGTATCAATAATTAATGATTCCAAATTCATTATACATACAAATATAGATATCTCGATATCTAATACTGATTTTTCGACTTTGCTACCAATCACAGATAGCTCAAATGCCTAGCATTTATTTTACCAATTCTCCATTATACTTAGACATCTCACATGTCTTATAATGAACACATGATTCCACGATCATTCTCAGGCATCTCAAATGCCCTACAATAGTCATATAAACCCAGTACCCCATATCTCATGTAAGGTTATACTACTCTAGTATTACGCACACTTGTGGCAGCGATGTCAAGACTAGGTCGTTCCATAGTCATATCAACACATATATATATATAGCCATACCCACAACCATATAATGGAATTAAAACACATTATGCATTTCACAAATGCTCTTATATAAAGTAATGCTCGTACGTCGCACGTACCTTAAATCTCCGAGGTCCGAGCCAAACCTTGCTCGAATTCCATGCCCCGAGGAACGATGTGCTAACACGATAAATAATTCACAATTATTTACGAACATGCAACCCATGCTCAAGCACACCCATAACCCTCAAAATATTGTCAACACACGACAAGTAACCATATAAAAAAAACCCGGGGTAGGGTATATGCAGGGAGGGAAAACGAATGAGACAATATCGAAAATTGTTCAAGAACACCCTTCAATTTTCGAACCCTATTCTCACAAATCGAACCCAATTAAACACCATAATTCATATAAACATGAATTAATCGATCAACAACAAGAATCATCATCCCTTGCCAAAACCCCCAAATTTCGAACTCAAACCCCTCAACATACTGGAAACAATTCGAACCATAAGCCACAATTTTTCGAACCAAATCCTCACGCCCAACAGCAAGAAATTCGAACCAAATCCACCCAAAAATAGCAGGGAAATACACGATAATGATGAAAAAGGGGTAAGGGAGGTTACCCAATCGAAAATCGGAAGTAAATCGGTCGAAATCGAAGAACCCTAGAAATTGGGGATTGGCGCTTTCCTGTAAAATCCGAACTCAAATCGCGACCAAACTTCGAATTGATGGTGTGGGAAGCTGCGCCTCGGAGAGACGAATCCAATGGCGGGTCGCACGCGCCGAACGGCGGCCGGACGGCGGCGGGCGCACGGCTGGAAGCGGCGGGGTCGAGGGAAAATCGGGAAGCAGCGGGCGCGAGGAGAGAGAGGGAAGGTGGGGAAAATGGTTTCAATAATTAAAATCTCGGGTTCAACTGGTATTTATAGCAAAAATACCCCGAAATACTAATAGCCCCACAAATACATCATGATTCATTAAAAACATCTGTTTTCAAAAATTCTCTCTCTAACTCCAAAACCCCCTACCGGTGCCCACCCAAAGCACCCAAGATTCCGAGTCACACTAAAAACCCAACTCTTAGGTTTTACACCGTAATGAGAATACAATCTCAACCTCGGGATCCAACAATCCCAACTACCCAAATAAATGAGCCCAGAAGGCCCAACACAGCGATTAAACTCCAAATTGCCACGTAAAACAACTTTAGGGGTTATTAACACTACGGGATTAACATTTATAATCCCTGGTCATCACAATATCCCCCACTAAAAGAATTTCGTCCTCGAAATTAGCATCGGTGTATCACGTAACACCCAGACTACACAACAACATGAAGCCATAACCTCGATTCTTGACCATATCAGAATCGTCTTAATAAACGCGAGGATACTTACCTCACATCAAGCTCTGAAACAGAGCGACATACCAAAACCAACATATCACCCAAGAGCCAAATGTACCTCGATGCGGTTCATCCCAAAAGTCAGTCCCTCATGACTGCAAAACAATCAATACTTACGACCGTAGATCGGACAGTCATCCTTAGTTCTAATACAACTAGTAAGAACGCATCCTGAATGACACCTCAACCGTGAGAACGTTGACCTCGTGTCAAACTCTGGAGTGGAATAGACTTCCAAATCCATCATAACGTCAAAGAGCGTCAGCACAACTCAACGCTAACAATCCAAAAGCAGTTAGTCAACTGAAACTGCAAGGATTCGAATCACTCCCGATTCCATCGTAGATATCATCCAATGACATCTTTATGACGACTCACGATGTCTAATACACATCATTACGAGGAAAACACTAGTATACCACGATGTACACATACCAAACCTGGTCTCCACTTTCAAACCTCCTCCATCAAATGAGCAGTCGCATCAATGCAACTCAATTTGGGTCACTCACGGCCACAGATTCACACAAAAGACATCTCACAAGATGTCCACCTCCGGATATTCCAAGGATCACATCCTGATCATAAATAAACCATCGAGACTCCACAGAGTTCAAATTCTGAACGGACATGCAATAAACCCATGGCATCCTCAACGCTTGTATCGACAGCGACACCCAACCAATCCGAATTCCTGACATCCCTTGATCATCCTAGGATTTAACAATCCAAACTTGGGAAGGCTATCGCATAACTCGAAGGAAAACACCAACAAAGAAACACCTCAACCCACACAAGATAATCTGTCTTCAAAGGGAGTCAACTAACTTCACGATTGTTTCTCATAATTATCGTGCCATGGAGATTCCCAATCTCAAGGTGTTCCATATCTCTCATCAGAGATTTAACCCTCCAAAAATAGTATACTCTATGCTTGACAAAAAGGGAATCAATACTGGCATCCGTACACTCACCGGTATACCTCCCTAAGCACTGACATCACATGCATACTCAATGCACTTGGCTCGGGTATCTACAACATACCCCTAAGCCCCAAACACAACTGTCAATTCTGAGTTATTCCCATCCATAGGAGAATGATAATCGACGATCAACAACACGGCGTGATTCCCAAAATCAACACCACACGTACCAACTTACCGAATCCTTCAAAGATTCCCAAATAGGTATAATACTACCTCCTTCCCCACAAGGGAAGTGCTCGAACTCGAGATCCACTAGTCTCGAACCACCGTTCAGAAAAACTGGATACAATAACACCCATTGCATCCCAAGTACACGGATTCCCCAGATCGAGTCAACGACGACTTGATGACTCTCTTGTTGGTACTCCAACATTATGAGCTGTCCCAGACAAGTCTCTCAAAACAATAGACGTATAAACGTTCTCATGGGGTGTCACATGCCTCGAACATCATGCTACAAAGGGACAATCAAAAGCCTGCCAAAAGTCTTCATCGTATCATCATACGATTCACCAACTCGGTTCCAACGTGTAGTATCATGGCTCCAACAAGCACACTATATCTTTCCCCCAATATCAGGCTAGCAAAGCGCTGTCTCCATAGGCTCATATCAAGCCCACCAACAAACCATATGTTCCATCTCGGTATGCCATACCGTACAACCGTTAGAGTAATGGGTCATCGCCCAACATATCTCTAAATTACCAAGCACAATGGACAACCCGGTGTCCTTGCTCACTTATGATGCAATCATAATCCAATATGATTTATCCCACACCCTCAGGGTGGGTGCAACCATGTCTACCCTACGTCACAACACAAGCGAGTAGTTTCCTCAATGACTACTCTTACCACCAATCACTTGGCCCTAGCCAAACCAACGAGCATACCCAAGGGTATCATCGCTCGACAATTATTTAACTCTATAACATGATGTGGTACATTTACCGGTACAATACATTCAATACTCCACCGAGCAAACCTGCTTGGCAAAAAGGTCTCGTCAACTAGTGACCCAGACTCTACCATGTGCTCACCATCGGCATTCAAACCATACAACCAAATACATAACATAAATGTATTAACCACCAAAACGACGCTATACGTCTACATAGAACATCCACTATGTCATTGTCATCCCGTGACGGTACCTGTCAACATATGACTTTGAAATAATATAATAATATTGTCGACTCGTGACGGTATATGTCGATACACGACGTCTATAATCTCATCGTCAAACACATGACAGCATAAGTAAATCAACACATGATATCCACAATAGTGCTAAATAAACAGTAATATGCCGTACCTCATTGCTAACAATATAGCGGCATACCTGTCTCCGTCATCCAACAGTGGTACGCAATCAGCACCCATCGCTCGTAGGTGGCGTAATCCAGCGTCATTTACATAGCGGCATAACTCGTCGCTATAGAATCAGGGGCATAATCCCTCGTCATAGAGTCAGCGGCATAACACATCGCTATAGACATCTGGCGGCATGAACCATCGCCATAGATGTAGCGGAATGTACCATCGCTATGAACACCCGGCGGCATAAGTCATCGCCAATGGAATAGCGGAACGAACCATCGCTATGAATATATCCGGCGGCAAGAATCATCGCCAATCAATATAGCGGAATGAACCATCACTATCAATATATCCGGCGGCAAGAACCATCGCCAATCAATATAGCGGAATGAGACATCGCTATCAATATATCCGGCGGCAAGAACCATCGCCAATCAATATTGTGATGACCAAGGATTATAGATGTTAATCCCGGAGTGTTAATAACCCCTAAAGTTGTTTTACATGGCGATTTGGAGTTTAATCGAGGTGTAGGGCCTTCCGGGCTCGTCTATTTGAGTAGTTGGGATTGTTGGATCCCGAGGTTGAGATTGTATTCTCATTACGGTTCTAAGAGTTGGGTTGTTGAAGTGTCTCGGAATCTCGGGTGCTTGGTGTGGGCACCGGTAGGGGGTTGTTGAGTTAGAGAGAGAATTTTTGAAAACAGATGATTTTTAATGAATCATGATGTATTTGTGGGGCTATTAGTATTTCGGGGTATTTTTGCTATAAATACCAGGTTGAACCCGGGATTTTAATTATCGGAACCATTTTCCTCACCTTCTTCTCTCTCCCCCGCGTACGCGATTTCCCGATCCACTTGACCCACGCCGCTTCCAGGCGTGCGCCCGCCGTCCGGACGCGTTCGGCGCGTCCGACCCGCCGCCGGCTTCGTCTCGTCCAGGCGCTCCTTCCCGTACCATCAATTTGAAGTTTGGTCGCGATTTGAGTTCGGATTTCTGCAGAAAGCGCTAGGGTTCGAAACTGGAATTTGTCCGATTTGGGGCTCGATTTTTGGTACGTTTTTGGGGCTTTTCTTCCGGTCTTTTTGGGGCATTTTTGTGCTGTTGTTGGGTCAAAAATTTCAGACTTTAAAGTTCAAAAAAATTGTTGCTTAATGGTTCGAATTTCAGTGCTGGTTGCGTGGGGTTTATGTTCGAAAATTGGGGTTTTGGCATGTGGGGCGATTATACATGTTGTTGATTGATTAATTCAAGTTTTAGATGAATTATGGTGATTATTTGAGTTCGATTTGTGTTGTGAAGGTTCGAAAATTTGTGGGGAGTTCTTGAGCAATTTTCGATAATGGTTAATTGTCTTGTGTTGACAATATTTTTGAGGGTTATGGGTGTGCTTGAATGGGTTGCATGTTCGTAAATAATTGTGAATTAATTTATCGTGTTAGCACATCGTTCCTCGGGGCATGGAACTCGAGCAAGGTTTGGCTCGGACTTCGGAGATTTAAGGTACGTGCGACGTACGAGCATTACTTTATATAAGAGCATTTGTGAAATGCATAATGTATTTTAATTGCATTAGATGGTTGTGGGTATGGCTATATATATATATATGTTGATATGACTATGGAACGACCTAGTCTTGACATCGCCGCCACAAGCGTGCGTGATACTAGAGTAGTATGACCTTATAAGGGATAAGGGGTACTAGGGTTTATATGACTATTGTAGGGCATTTGAGATGCCTGGGAATGATCGTGGAATCATGTATTCATTATAAGACATGTGAGATGTCTAAGTGAAATGGAGAATTGGTAAAATAAATGCTAGGCATTTGAGCTATCTGTGATTGGTAGCAAAGTTGAAAATCAGTATTAGATATCGAGATATCTATATTTGTATGTATAATGAATTTGGAATCATTAATTATTGATACTTGAGAATCAGGCATGCTATGAGTTAAATCAATGTGTTGATTTACTGATTTTTGAGATTTGATGAGTTTGATGATTGTGAGAACAGGGACAGTACACGGAATCCCGGATGAGGATGTTGCCATCCAGGGAGTATCGTTTAAAATTCATTAGTGTTTACTTTTGTTGTAAATTATGAATTTCATTATTGTGGTTATGGGATTTTGTGTATTGGTATGCTCACCCCGTTGGGGGCTGTCTCTGTTGGGGCAGGTGAACAGGTACATCGATGGCTGTGGAGCTGAGCTCGAGCTGTTGATTGGATGTACTCACAGGATCGTGGTACCAGGGCTTGATGGAGCACGGTATCGTATAGAGTACTTATATACACCCGAGGTTTATATACACATTTATGATGCTCGCATGTGAGCACGGATATTCTTGTATATGGGTTGTATATAAAGGCATGAGCCTTTCTCTCTTTCATCATATGTTTGCATGCAATTAGTGGTAGAATTGCTAAATGATTTGAGAGCCATTAGTGTATTATGCGGGTGTTGAAAACCCACTTTAGTTGTCTTATTGTGTGGTGTCTTCCCTGGCTGGGAATTTACTTAGTGTTCTGTATTTCTGTTGAGTATTGTGTTTTCCCTGGCCGGGAATTATGTTATGTGTTGTGCTTTCATTTCGGGATAGCTCTATTTATGGGGAGACTCTGCCCAAATTTTTATAAAAGTCCACAATGTAAAAGTGGTGTAAAGGGGATGGTAATGGGCGAACTCTATGAGTCTATTTGTTGTTAGGATGATGATCTTCTAACATGGCATATTAAAGAAAATTTTGTGATTGCCATTCAACGGTAAATCATCATTTGAGTTTCCCGATTGATTTTTATTGAAAGCATGTGCCACACATAGTGGTTAGTACACTAATCAAGGGTTAAGGGCTTGGGGTCCTTACATTAGTGGTATCAGAGCAGTGGTTAGCTCTTTGGGGCTGTTAAGGGCCTAGGAAGTTATTGATAGCACATACTTATGCATGATGGCATTAATGTTGTATGACACAACTAGTTGTTTATGTGCTTTTATGATATGAAAAGTGGTGCTGCTAATCATTGTGGTTGCAGGAATCGTGTAGAATGTGATGGGATGGCATTAATGGTGATGTCTGGCCCTTCATGTATTATGTGTTAAGGGATCTGATTTTGTAGGAAAATCAGGAAAGGTGAGACGTACGGGCTTCGGACGGTTAAACGTGTTACACCTTTGATTATGTATATCGTGGGTAGTGAACCCTTACATGTGATGGTATATGTGAAATGATAGTGATATATATTGTGATAATGGAATCAACTGTTGTGCTTGATTATTGGGGTAGAATTGATGAATGTTCCGGTAGCCTTTATCTCCGAGCGAGGGAGGTACTTGCCGCTGTCATGACTAAGCGAGGTAACATGCCGCTGTCATTGTCGAAGCGAGGGGTCCTAAAATTCCGCTGTTGTATTGGGACCGGAACAGTCACAATTCTAGTGATTAATGTGGAATATTGTGGTTATAACTGGAACGTGATATCGATCATTATATTGTGAACTGTGGTATTAACCTGGATGCAGGTACTACCGGAACTTCCACTAGCTCCATGTACCTGCATCCAGGTTAATACCACAGTTCACAATATAATGATCGATATCACGTTCCAGTTATAACCACAATATTCCAAATTAATCACTAGAATTGTGACTGTTCTGGTCCCAATACAACAGCGGAATTTTAGGACCCCTCGCTTCGACAATGACAGCGGCATGTTACCTCGCTTGGTCATGACAGCGGCAAGTACCTCCCTCGCTCGGAGATAAAGGCTACCGGAACATTCATCAATTCTACCACAATAATCAAGCACAACAGTTGATTCCATTATCACAATATATATCACTATCATTTCACATATACCATCACATGTAAGGGTTCACTATCCATGATATACATAATCAAAGGTGTAACACGTTTTACCGTCCGAAGCCCGTACGTCTCACCTTTCCTGATTTTCCTACAAAATCAGATCCCTTAACACATAATACATGAAGGGCTAGACATCACCATTAATGCCATCCCATCACATTCTACACGATTCCTGCAACCACAATGATTAGCAGCACCACTTTTCATATCATAAAAACACATAAACAACTAGTTGTGTCATACAACATTAATGCTATCATGCATAAGTGCTATCAATAACTTCCTAGGCCCTTAACAGCCCCAAAGAGCTAACCACTGCTTTGATACCACTAATGTAAGGACCCCTAGCCCTTAACCCTTGATTAGTGTATTAACCACTATGTGTGGCACATGCTTCTATACAAATCAATCGGGAAACTCAGATGATGCTTACAAAATTCCTTTAATATTCAACGTTATAAGATCATCTCTACTAACAAATAGACTCATAGAGTTTGCCCATTACCATCCCCATTTTGCCACTTTTTACATTGTGGACTTTTATAAAAATTTGGGCAGAGTCTCCCCGTAAATTGAGCTATCCCGAAATAAAAGCACAACACATAACATAATTCCCGGCCAGGGAAAACATAATACTCATCAGAATACAGCAATACCAAGTAAATTCCCAGCCAGGGCAGACACCACACATATGACGACAAAAGTGGGTTTCAACACCCACATAATACACCCATGACTCTCATATCATTAGCAATTCTACTCTTAATTGCATGCAACACAAAATGAAATAGAGAAAGGCTCATGCCTTTATATACAATCCATATACAAGTATAATCGTGCTCACATGCGAGCATCATGAATATGTATATAATCCTCAGGTGTATATAAGTACTCTATACGATACCGTGCTCCATCAAGCCCTGGTACCACGATCCTGGGAGTACATCCAATCAACAGCTCGAGCTCAACTCCAAAGCCATCGATGTACCTGTTCACCTGTCCCAACAGAGACAGCCCCCAACGGGGTGAGCATACCAATACACAAAATCCCATAATCACAATAATGAAATTCATAATTTACAACGAAAGTAAATACTAATGAATTTTAAATGATACTCCCTGGATGGCCACGTCCTCATCCGGGATTCCGTGTACTGTCCCTGTTCTCACAATCATCAAACTCATCAAATCTCAAAAATCAGTAAATCAACACATTGATTTAACTCATAGCATGCCTGGTTCTCAAGTATCAATAATTAATGATTCCAAATTCATTATACATACAAATATAGATATCTCGATATCTAATACTGATTTTTCGACTTTGCTACCAATCACAGATAGCTCAAATGCCTAGCATTTATTTTACCAATTCTCCATTATACTTAGACATCTCACATGTCTTATAATGAACACATGATTCCACGATCATTCTCAGGCATCTCAAATGCCCTACAATAGTCATATAAACCCAGTACCCCATATCTCATGTAAGGTTATACTACTCTAGTATTACGCACACTTGTGGCAGCGATGTCAAGACTAGGTCGTTCCATAGTCATATCAACACATATATATATAGCCATACCCACAACCATCTAATGGAATTAAAACACATTATGCATTTCACAAATGCTCTTATATAAAGTAATGCTCGTACGTCGCACGTACCTTAAATCTCCGAGGTCCGAGCCAAACCTTGCTCGAATTCCATGCCCCGAGGAACGATGTGCTAACACGATAAATAATTCACAATTATTTACGAACATGCAACCCGATGCTCAAGCACAACCATAACCCTCAAAATTGTCAACACACGACAATTAACCATATAAAAAAACCCGGGGCAGGGAACATGCACGGAGGGAAAACGAATGAGACAATATCGAAAATTGTTCAAGAACACCCTTCAATTTTTGAACCCTATTCTCACAAATCGAACCCAATTAAACACCATAATTCATATAAACATGAATTAATCGATCAACAACAAGAATCATCATCCCTTGCCAAAAACCCCCAAATTTCGAACTCAAACCCCTCAACATACTGGAAAAAATTCGAACCATAAGCCACAATTTTTCAAACCAAATCCTCATGCCCAACAGCAAGAAATTCGAACCAAATCCACCCAAAAATAGCAGGGAAATACACGATAATGACGAAAAAGGGGTAAGGGAAGGTTACCCAATCGAAAATCGGAAGTAAATCGGTCGAAATCGAAGTACCCTAGAAATTGGGGATCGGCGCTTTCCTGTAAAATCCGAACTCAAATCGCGACCAAACTTCGAATTGATGGTGTGGGAAGCTGCGCCTCGGAGAGACGAATCAATGGCGGGTCGCACGCGCCTAACGGCGGCCGGACGGCGGCGGGCGCACCGCTGGAAGCGGCGTGGGTCGAGGGAAAATCGGGAAGCAGCGTGCGCGAGGAGAGAGAGGGAAGGTGGGGAAAATGGTTCCAATAATTAAAATCTCGGGTTCAACTGGTATTTATAGCAAAAATACCCCGAAATACTAATAGCCCCACAAATACATCATGATTCATTAAAAATCATCTGTTTTCAAAAATTCTCTCTCTAACTCCAAAACCCCCTACCGGTGCCCACCCAAAGCACCCGAGATTCCGATTCACACTAAAACCCAACTCTTAGGTTTTACACCGTAATGAGAATACAATCTCAACCTCGGGATCCAACAATCCCAACTACCCAAATAAATGAGCCCAGAAGGCCCAACACCGCGATTAAACTCCAAATTGCCACGTAAAACAACTTTAGGGGTTATTAACACTACGGGATTAACATTTATAATCCCTGGTCATCACACCACGTGGGAGACGGAGCGACATATGGTGCAGCACAACCCGGAACTATTTTCTGGTATGTGATTTATGTTTTGTTTCGGATTGGTAAGTGTGTGCAGATTTCGAGGATGAAATCTTCTAAGTAGGGGAGTATTGTGATATCCCTGAAATAATTATGTGCATTTGGGCCATGAATTATGTTTATGTGATTAATTTGGTGTTAAATTAATTATGGTGGTGAAATGTATAGTTATGCAGTGGGCATGACCTGGTAGTACATTTCAGGGTGCATGTGATGCATATCGTGGAGATTGAATTTTGGCATGGTTTATATGAGGTGATGTTAATTATTTTGGAATGCATGCTATTTGTGTCTAGGGTGCATTTTTTTGTAAATACTTTTAAGAGGTCATGTTGGGATATTGTAATACATCATGCTAAGCAATTGGACACCATTTTTTTTGAATTGCTATCATATACACACCCATGTCCCTACTTTAACCCACCACCACTCATTCTAAACCATCACTCAATCTCTTATCCACCTCTCATCTCTAAAATCGCCTCATCTAGCTAAGGTAGGGAGGGATTCTTGAAAATCTTAATTGCTTGGAAACTTGCAAGAGTTGAAGCTAAAGTGGTAAGAGTCTTGTATGTTAAATGTTGGGCATGTTTTAGTTGAGGTTTGAGTTTATATCTTGGGGGAAGATGGCATGTTTTGATGTGTTTTGTTGAAGTTGGATTTTGTGTTGTTATATGGTAGTATAATGGAGTTTATTATGTGTTGAGTTGATGAGGTTTGTTGATTTATGGTATATGTTGGTTTAGCATGAGGTTTGTACACAAAACAAATGGTGTTTTCTCGCTTATGCAGGCTCGCCGATCGATCGGTGCAGAGCCACTTATCGATTGCGCGAATGAGAAGTCGAATGTGAGCAATGGAACAGGGCTCGATCGATCGGTGGAAACTCCCGATCGATCGACGAGGCTCCCCGATCGATCGGTGAGGCCACCTCGATCGATCGAGCAAGGCGATATGGTGCCAAAATTTGATCGCCTCGCGATCGATCGTGAGCTTGGGCCGATCGATCGCGAGACATGTAATAGTGGAATTTTGGATTGTGGTTAAATTAATGGGATTTTGATATTGGATTATTACTTGGCCTCTAATATTGGATTGTGTGATTGTGTAGAGCCTTCTCAGGTGGCAACACAACACAGGAGATAAAGTCCTACAACATTCCACATTTTGGAAAAAATGTACGTAGTGAGACGTATGGGCATCGGACAGTAAAATGTATTGTTATATTTGGATTATGCATTGTGGTTGCATGTACACATTGGATTATGCATTATGGTTGCATATACATATTGGATGCATTGGTGCATGTTATTATAATCGAGGTTATATTCCAGTGATGAAGAATGCTTGTCGCCTTCATGTCGATGCGATGATAGAATACTTGCCATTGTCATACCGTAGCGATAAAAGAATATTTGCCGATAATATGTAGAAGCGAAGAACACACAGCTGTCATATTATAGCGAGGGATATTAAATGCCGCTGGTATGTCGAAGCGAAGGGTATTAATGCCGCTGTCATGTCACGCGAGGGGCATTATGCCACTGATATAATAAGACTGGAACTTGGTTATTGGTATTGATGGAACGGGTGCATGTCATGACATTTATTAACGGTATGATAATCTGTTGATTATGATTGTGGTACTGGGACAACCAAAAGGAGCATTTAAATGCATTAAATAGAGGAAGTAATTTGTATTTACGGTTTATGCATTTTTATATCATAATCATGTTGTTGTGGATATGATTTATTATATGCTCATGGTTTTGGGGGTTGTTCCTGTAGGAGCTTTTGGCACGGAGAGCTAAGGACCGGGTTGATACGATGAGCTTCGTGAGGAGTGCTATCAGTATAGCGGGATATGATTATTTTGTATCGTCTCTACTCTAGGAGTACTGTAAAGCTATATCCTTAACATTCATTTTTACGAGAATGTAATTAATCCTTTTTGGAATTTTATTTTTTTGGCATTGTAAACCTTAAGCTCGAGGCATCAACATGAACCTTATACTCTGATTTATGCATATTTAGCTCTCCTTATGCTTTTAATCCACACTTAAGGTAGCGAGACCTTACTTGGGCGGTGAGATCGGAACATAAAATTCAAACGGTTGGGGGATTTTGGTGAACCAATTGATTATTCAGATTTTCAGACTAGATGGGTCATCATAGGGGGATGATCCTGGCAGTTTGGTTCGCCATCGTTTTTCCGATGGCATTGGGGTGACGGTGTACCTAGGGTTCTTAAGGTATAAAATTTTTATTTTTTCTTATTTTTTTTTTAGAAAAAATTCTCACTCACTTGGTTAATCAAATTGATATTCTTCTTATTAGCGTGAATCGATCTTTTCCCAACTCATTTCTGCTAAAGTTTTAACTTGGTTTTATAATCTGATATTTTTTATTTCAACCTTAAGTCCTTTCGTGCTGGATCGTAGAAGTCCTTTTCCAGCGGGATTATAGAACGTAGTTCGCGATGATACCACTTCAATATCGTGCATCAAGACTAAGGTCGATAGCCCAGCTGTTTCTTCCAAGTAAATGCACATAAAAGGTGTATATGCAAGTTATGACTTTTCTAACAAACTATATCAAGTTCGAAATAACAGTTGTACTATTCTACCAATCAGTCCTATTTCAACCTATTTTTCTTAGGTAATCGAATGAATTTTTTAACGTGTTGAATAAATGAATTAATTTTGATTTAGCTTTCATGCAGAACTAGAACATGCAATTTGGTTAAGTTTCAAAGATGTTTTGGGTCGATTACCCAGGATATGTAAACTAAAAGTAAGAATTTCATATAGATCAAATGTTTGGATAATTATGAGGTAGTTGAATAATTTTATGATGTGATTGAGAATTAAATGATTAGGTATTATTCATTCATTGGGATATCAGGTTCAAATTAGGGAATATAGAATTCTTTGGTATTCCCTACCACTATGTCTGACAAATGCGTGTGATGATCATAGTGTATGATTTATTTGATATTTCCTTAGCAGTTGGTATCAATGTACAAAATAAAATAACATGATATTTTGCTAAGACACAAAAATTCAGTCAATCACATCAGTACTACTGGACACAACCTGTGATCATATTGTTTCTTTGACACATGTATGATTCATCTTTTGAAATCTATAATATTTGTCTTGGAGATGCGTGGACACACTGATTGGCTCAACATAGGTAGTAGTTGTTTAAGCATCGAGTGTGTCGCCATCTCCCAGAAACAAGGGGATCTGTGGATACACTGATTGGCTCGATGGAGGGATATATCGTATCGTCGAGTGTGTATCCATCGCCTCAGAGCTCAAGCACTATATTGTTGGTGATATCATTCCTTGAGTCCTGATATTTACGTGTACATAAATTGTATTCAAGAAGGCATCCAACGCACAATATTTTTGTATATTAAACCATGGTTTATATTGGTTTCTCATACTTGGGATATTGACCCTGTGGTGGGTGCTTTCATATCCTTGTGTATGGGCATGGTAGGTATTGCATGTTTGCAGCCTTCAGATGCCCGAGAGGAAGAATCTACGAGTACTAGATCTTTGTCAGCGAGCTTAGGTTTTTATTTTTTTAAGTGTTCGTCATAATATTGTGTTAGAAAGTATATTTTAAAACTATTTTAATTTGTCGGTATGTCTCTGCATTTTGAGTATATTTGATTTCGTATTTGATGAATTATGTGAATGCTTGAGAAACTTGTATTATAAATTTTTAGTAATTAATATTGAGTTTTTAAATATATGTATAACAGATGATATGATTGTGCGACGGATTATGCCAAAAAATTTAGGGACTGGTGTTGTTAAACTTTAAAATTAATCTTTCGTTGTTATACTAAAATAATAATTGTGTGTGAATATTAAACACGTGATTAGGAACGGACCATCACACATGCACAATACACGACAACATTTAATGCTAACACTACACATTCTCGCCCGAGACCCCGTTTAAATGTTAAACCGGGAAAGGAATTACAACATGGACGATCAGTGAAGATCATCCAAGTGTGGATCTCAAAGGCTGCGTTTGGTACATATGATTAAAGTATGATAAGGACATTATCCCATATTTGGCTAGTATATTAGCACAAGTGTTTAATCCTGGAGCCCTGGGATTAAACACAGTAGATATAGGAATTAATGGAAAATCGGATCCCTTCTTCCGCATATGATTAGTAAACCCATTTCAAATAGTATTCATGATAATGAGGCAAATTTACTAGGTTACCTTTTTCACAATTTTTTTATTGAATTTGCATTTTTTTATTTTTTATTTCAAATTAGTTTTGTAATATCTATTATAAAATTTATAACTTATTTACACATACTATATAATTCATTATAATATTTTATTAATTATTAAATTAAAGAAGTAAATTTAATTTAATTATTTGTTTAAACAAATTGTATTAATGTAATTAATACTAATTTGTATTATGAATTTCTGCCATTGCAAGAAATAAAAGTTATTTTCTAATGAATTAATACTAATTTATAGAAAATAACATTTGCTTGAAGAAGATCATCTTCTCAATCATCTCGACCCATTTCAAGCAAATGCGACTGAGAGGAGAAGAACGAGAAAGAATGGGAGAAGAATGCGACCAACCCATTTCTCCAGCTTGAGCGACCCATTTCTCTTGATGTGTTTTACAACGTAATTCAGAATGAATAATGAATTTGTGGCAAAAAAATCTTATCTTTGTTTAATCTAGGATTTTCCTTAGAGTAAGTAAGACTCTTATTCACATTTGTGGATGCTAACGGTGGCCTGAACCAACAACGCGCATCGGTATAAAAAAATAACTCCTGGAAGACTCTCTTTTTGATTTTGTATAACCTCTTTGTTTATATAGAACTAAAGAAGGATGAATTTTAGCTATGAACTGGGGAAGAAAGCTTTGAAAAATGTTCTTACGTTATTATATATATATTTTACTTCATTATAATACTTTTTATAATATTGATAATTTATCAATATTATTGTAACATTTTATTAATAATCAAAATAAATAAATTCAACTTAATTTAGTTTATTTAATTAATTTTTTAAATAAATTGAATGATTAAAATAAATTATTTAATATCTCATAAATAAAAATATTTATAAATAAATATTTGATAGAATAAAAGAATTGTTGTAAATAATAACAATAAGTGAAACCTCGTCAAGGGTATTTTTGGTATTTTATGATAATATAAATCTATACCATGTATTATCAGGTACACCAAACACAATATTATTTATCATATTTTACTAATCATACGCACTATACATTAGTTTCTTTATCATCTCATTATCTACCTTTTGATCTATCCATCACTTATTCTATCACAGCAACCAAACGCAGCCAAATGGTATAATCTGTCAAGAACCTAAATCAACAAATCCTTAAGGGAACATCAGTTGTGAATATCAAGTCTCAAAGACCAGTTTGACAACTACTCAACACTTATACAACCGACACAGACCATAGGTTCAGCATAACAAATGGTACAGTACATGTCAACAAATGGGAGTGATATCAAAGGTGAACAACAACATAGAACTGATGAAGCGACAGTACTATTTATAGTAGTTTGATCACTAATCAACAATCAAGTGGTATCAAACTAATGCAAAATTAGCAGACAATACCTCTTAAAAAGCTTTATCTAGCAAATGGTAACAATTTGTTGAATGTATCATCAAGTGCTTTCAAGGGTATATACTTAAAGGGAAAATGTTGGAAAATACAGTCGAGCATTGGAGATCAAACGACGTGAATCCATATGTCGGAGTATAGTGGAGACCAAGATCGATCGCCGTGTGTTGGGCGATCGATCGCGACTCAGTGGAAAAAAAATTAGTTGAAAGTTTATGCATCACTTGATCGATCGTGCGGTGCAGGATGTTGAAAATTAAGGGGCGCGATCGATCACGCCCCTTCGGCGATCTATCCCGCCATGTGCAGATTTTTGGGTTTGGTGTGTCCCTTCTCGTATTGATGCATTTTTTTCCTGAATTCTTGCATCCAATTGGTGTCCTTAGGTGACATTACTTTGTCTAATATATAATTAACAATCCATAGACAGATTAAGCTCAAATTTTTCGACAATCATATCACATTCTAAAGAACAAATTTTGTGCATCTTATTCTTCCTACTTCTTGTTCAAGTTTGAGTGCTTCAAACATTTGTAGTTTGAGGACTTGTGATTTGGATTGCTCCTATTACAAGTCATAAGTCGTTGTATCTTGGGAGACAAATTGCTAATTGAACCGTTAGCGCCATAGCGGGGCAATATTGTCTTAAGGACGGAGATTCTAAATATCGACTCGACATTCCACTATAGAGCCGTTGTTGTTATTGCTTGCTACATTCCTAAGATACACACCCCATAAATTCTTATACTACAAAATGTCAGATGGAGAAAATGCCTGCTCAACTAACAACTAGCTCAACTAACAACTAGCATGGATGCAACAGTTCAACTTGACAAGGATCAAGGGGGGACAACAAACAAAATTCGCAGAACCGACTTCATGAAACGGCTAAGTTTTAAATTTTATGCACTTTACTTAATCATTTATTTATTATGCATAAAGCTAGAGGGAACTTTATCTGTCTAGATCTACTTATGACAAAACCAGTAGAACAATTTAAGTGTTTAAATTTTAACGAGTGTTAACAACCGGTGAAAACAAACCACTTGACTAAACCAGATTTATCTTTTGCGCTTACCTGTCCAATAGTCCAGATAAGATTATTTGCATCATATTAGAAATTACATGTCAGAGCAGCCAAAGAAGTTGGAAAAGATAGAATAATTCTCATTTTGAATAAAAATTTTTGAACTTTTCTTTACTTTAGTGGAAAACCGGTAAAAATAGAAGAGCAGATCAGTCCTTTAAGTTTCAAAGTGTAAAACTTATTAAAAAGGACTTTAAGTAAAACCATAACAGAACTGATCTTTAAGTCTGAAAACCAGGAAATGTGCCATGAAAATTAACAATTAGTATATCAACTGGTTTATCAGACATACATATATATTTCGAAGAAGAAAATAGAGGCTAAGATTTGGCAAACACCATAAAGGGGGAATGTGATGAGTCGTTCTAATTTTTGGTGTATTGATTAAAATTGTTCTATGTTTTAAGCTCAGTCGAAAAAACAGAACCGTTGAGGTTATTTAGGACCAGTGATTAACAGTCGGATTAAGGACTTCATCTTACCGTTACCAACAAAGGGAAATGTTGAAAAAAATAAAGACTACGTTCTGGTATTGTTAGGAATGCCCTTCAAGTTAATTGACCAATGGTTGGACTATTGGGCTTAATGGACCCTAGCCCAAATAGATAACTATAAATATGTCAGTCATTCTCTAGGTTTGATGATTGATTCCATTCACTCTCATAGAAACGCTAACACCAAACTAGCACTGGTGCTGAGCTTATAGATTTGGTCAGGTTGGTTGGACTCGAGTGTCACCGGCGTCAGAATTACGTCGGTGAACGGTAATCTCTTTTCGTGCATTTATATTCGATTTATCCATGTTAATATATGAATAAGGCGCGATCGTCCGTCCCCGGATCAGATCTGTTTACTGTCTATTTTCCGTTACGTTTGGTTCTGACGTTGGGGGAAGGAAACCCAATAGTGCTATCAGAGCAAGGTTGCGTTTTGATTCATTTTATAATTAATTATATAGATCGTTTCCTATCGATATTAATCGTATTCGAAATTTCAGACATTTCGGAGTTCGGAAAAATATAGAAAATGATTAAAAAGAGTTTTAATCGAGACCCAAAAAAAATCGACCTTGTCCGGAAACTGTTTCCGACATCCTGGACGTGCACAAAATTGCACAGGGATGTTCGCGAAATGTTCGCACATCTGCGAACTGCGTGCGGCGTGAAGGAAATTTGTGCGAGCCTCTGCAATTATTGCATATGGGAGCGTCATGGAGTTTTCGCGACTGAAATTTTTGTTCAGACGTTCGATGAAAATGTTTCCGCGTGCATGAGACTCTGGTGAACGGTTGGACGTAAGGGAGCGAAGCATCGCACATCTCCTCTCAGAGCAAGGGTGGCGGCGCGGGCCACGGTTTAGGAAACCCTAGCCGCCGCCAATTCATCTAAAGAGATGATGAACAGTAAACCCTAATTTCTGATTTTAGGGATGATTGAACATTGCAATTCGTTTATTTTTTAAAAAAAAATTAGTTAAATTCGAAAATTGGATACTTTTTTGGATTGTAATTGAATTTTAATTTTTGGGTCCAAATTGTTTGGAATCCATAAATTATTTTGGGTCATTTTAGATGTTTTGTCTTGATATTGATTTTTGAAATAATAAATCATAATACTTAATTAATTAAAATATGATTTTAATTTATTAAGTGTAAAATGAAGATTTTATAAATCAATTAAAAATTTCATTAATTGAAAACTAAATGAAAATATTTCATTTAGTTTGTTAATTTTATTAATATTATGATTTGTAGGTAAAATAGTGATTTTACCAAGTAATTGTAAATTTAATTAATTAGAAATTAAATTAAAATGTTTCACTTATTTTGTTGCTTATATTTTTTATTAATATTAAATAATTAAAAATTGATTTTTAATTATGATAGAAGGTAAAATAGAGATTTACCAATTAGTTGAAAATTTAATTAATTGGAAATTGAATGAAAAAGTTTCATTTAGTTTGTTAGTTTTATTTTCGATTAAGATGATTAAAAGGTAAAATATTGATTTTACCAACTAATTGAAAATTAATTAATTAGAAATTAAATAAAATTGTTTTATTTAATTTGTTAATTTTATTTTCAATTCATGATGCGATTAGTGGGGAAACGATAGAATAAATTAATTATTGTGATCTAATTACATGTGATATAATTAGTACAATTACATATGATGTAATTGTTTAGTTTAATATTTAATTACATATGATGTGATTGAGTGGTGGATAATTACGGGCATTGACCAATATGTTTAGGTGAATGTTTAGGTTTTATTATTTCATTATATTTGTGTTTTTTTTTGTTATCGGGCATGCGAGCATCTATTTTCTGATGTATCACACCCCGGATTTGTATCCATATTCTCTTGTTTGCATGATTTAAATGTAAAATCTTTAGAATTAGTGGGAGATCGAGATTGAGGATGGAGCATCAAGAATCAAGACATTTATAATGGAAGCAAAAAAATGTAAGATGATGGCATTGCATACCTGCATCACCTTAGACAGACTTGTGATCCATGTATGGCTCACGAAGATCAATTAGGAAAAGGTCGTAATCGTCCATATTATTTTTTATTATACATATGATGTATGATAAACGTTTGTATGTATGTTTTATTAGTACATATGATGATGCATGAAATAAAACATAGTTGCATGAATCCGGCAAACAAACAAATGAGCATTTGATGAGATTTTAAAAATAAATTAAATCCCTCTTTTGAATACGATTCAAAATTTTAATATCAAACTGATAAGGGGAGCTCAAAAGAGTTTGTTGCTTCCTGTCTTCCATCAACAGTTAAGCCATGAGACGC
The DNA here is from genome assembly GCA_907163345.1 of Haberlea rhodopensis. Lineage (NCBI taxonomy): Eukaryota > Viridiplantae > Streptophyta > Magnoliopsida > Lamiales > Gesneriaceae > Haberlea > Haberlea rhodopensis. The sequence continues at coordinate 1,228,783 of CAJQUN010000090.1, read as the reverse complement.
TACTTGTGTCATATTGCCTTACTCATACACGTGGGGGGCATGTGGCATGAGAAAGCTGTGTGTTTAACTGCCACTTAATTAAGGGTGCGGTTATGTTAACCTTTTGATTACTTACCCACGTGGGGTCTTTTGGGCGTGACATTTCCATCCGTGGGATGTGTTAATTTGACGTGAGATTGCATAATTGTCTTGCCCACGTAGGGTTATGCCAATCGCGAGACAAATATCTTGGGGGTTGCATATGATGCATGTAATCTACCTTTAGTATCATGAAGCCGGTGGGCCCACGTCCGAGACTATCATGAGCTAGTTGGACTCGAAGCCCACTAAGAAAATATGATTTTCCGTTCATTTGTCATGAGGTGATGAATTCAAAAAATTTAGTGGAGCATTCAATAACTAAAGTCCATAGTTTTTGAATTAATTAATAATCATACGGTTTGCTTATATTTTTTTGTTTATTCTCAATATTGAATTGTCGTGAATCCGATTAAATCAAGTCTCGATATAAATAAATTAACCACCAAATTATTCTGATTGGCAAATAATTTTAAGATAGTGTTTGCTTCTAAAAGTTACTATATACCCTTGGTGGGAGCCACCTGTTGAAGTGTCTCCCGGTTCGTCTCATGTAGAGATCGCCACACTTGAGAAGTCGTGGGATGATGATCTCTCGGCTATGTGCTATATGATAGCATCAATGTCACCAATGAGTCGCTCACATTGCAGATATTTTTCAACACCTACAAATGTTGTTTGGTGAACGGACGCGACTACTGAGACTCAAGACTTCAAAAGAGCTATTTTCATTTCACATGCAAGATGGGGCTTCGGTCTATGAGCATGGTGTAAGAAAAATATCTCTTGTTGACAAATTGGAAAATCTGAATATGACAATACCTCATTAACTGACTGTAGATTTGATATTATAGTCAAAATGTTGGAAACTCATGAGTTCTTGATTCAAAAGGAGAAACGTATTTTCTTGTCGAATATTCTACCAATGGTGGGAAGAGTTCAAGGATAAAGAAGAGGAAGTGAAATGGTTCCCAACCTCAAAAGACGAAAATGGATATAATAGCAACTAAGAAAGGAGAGGCATCTATGTTTTCACTGCTGGTCACTGTCGCAAAACTGTAAGGAATATCTAGACCAGAAGCGTTCTGAAAATGGTGTATTTTATAAAAAAAATAATGTTTCTATTGGTTCTACTTCTTTGGTATATGATATCAATGGTGCTCACATCTTTTCAAAAAGTTGCATATGTTGAGAAGAAGTAGAGAGCCCTAGGAAGGTGAAACCTACCTGAGGCTAAGCATTCTAACTAGAGTTGTTGCAAAGGCTGTTTGAAACATTTATTTAATATAAAATCTTGAACTGGTTAGGAACTGGTTTGATCAATTATTTATTTGTTCTAGATTTAATCATGAACATTGTTCCTATTTTGATAGATGATGATATTCTTTTAAATTTGCGAATGTGATTTGCAGTATTTTAAAGAATGCGTGTTTTATTGAATCTGGTGAACTTATGAACATTAGTATGATTATGTTCAAAGAATATAAAAAGATTGATACATTAGTATGATTAAGAGTAAGTTTCTCATTATTTACCCATACATTTCTTCAAGACAAGAAAAAAACTAAAAACAAAAACAAAAACAAAAACAAAACAAAAACAAAACCAATTGAAAGTAAACGGAGTTTAGAATTTTAACGTGAAACGTCATGCGTGCAAGAAATACTTTTAAAATAATCCTATAACAAATTTATTAAAATAATTTACTATTAATTATTTCAAATATCAATAACATAAAATTAACTTATAATGATTTTTATAATTATACAGATTTTGTCTTCTGACATTATGTTGGGTTTCGAAAATGCGTTAATTTTGATTTTGATGATAAAATAACTTGTTATTATAATACTAACATATTTCATCAGTTAATAATGATGGTTTAGAGCTTGATAGTTTGCTAAAAAATGGTTTGAAACTTGGTTTGATATCAGACACAAGTCCAGCCTAGCTGAACTTCTAGCTCAGCAGACTATTTCGATTATATCTCTTTGCCCGGTCATCCAAACGACGTGTTTCTAAATTGGTTTAATATCAAACTCAAAATGATAAAACGTATCCCGGATTGTCATATATTTCTTCTTCTCTCTGTATATCTTCAGACTAGAAGGGATGCTTCAGATGTTAAGTATGAAAACAACCCACTTTGGGCAGACTCGAGTTTAAGTCGCGTTTGACGCAAAAAAATTGATTTAGCCCATCTCCACTTAAAAAAAATATTAAAAAAAACTCCAGATGAACCCATTTGAAACCGCAAGCTGCTATGACAAAAATAGTTTTATGTATTCGGTCATATCCCTCATTTAGGTTACTGAAATGAAGTGATTTTGTATACGTTATGAAGCTAAGACAGTGATCTATAAATTATTTTCAGATGTCAAAGTGTGAATCAGATGCTATGATATGAACATTCAAGTGTAAACCATCGACTCTGCAGGTGTATCCAGAAACGTTTTAGCAGACATATAGTCTCGCATTTTGAGCATATCTCTTTCATACGATATCAAAATTGAGTGATTCTTTATTCTATGAAAATATCATATAAAAAGATACAACTTTTATATTCATTACTTTGCCTAAAAGTCAACGAATCAAATACTATAATCAAGAGAACATTATAGCAGAAATAGATCAGCTTAGATGCTCACCAGACCAGTTTGGACACTTATCTACTTGTCATCAGCTCAGTGCACAATCGATATCGGTTGAACCGATTAACTGAGATCTCAACCAATGACAAGATCATCTCAGACGCAGAATGAGGTCAGCGACACGAATATGACCATTGGAGTATCAGAAATCATACATAATACTTCTTAACAACTATATTATTGTATCTAACGCCTATGTCATTCTTGAAAGCCATAAATAAAGCTCTTTGAAGATCAAATAAAAATATTTGGACCGGGATTAAACATGGGCATATTAAGAGAATAAAAACTAACTGAAATGATAGCAAGCCCCTGGAAAAGACAGTTGTGAGGAACAAAAAAGGAGACGAGCTTTCAAAGATAAATAAATCTCCACGCTCAACAAGTTTGTAGAACACTCTTCTTATTCAAGAATTGTAGAAATGATATTTGAAGAGAAATCAATCACACAAAAGAGAGATGAGTTTTGTAGAATAGTTGAGTGATTGTCTTAGCATATACATAATCAAGAATACGTTATAATGTTGTAATCTTTGTGGTGAAAATTGTTGTCCCAGATGTAGTTGAGTTGTTGCAAGGAGTTTGGCTATAAATGTATCCTTAGTGTAAGGACCCTAAACCTTAACAGTGAATTCAAGATATAAATAGGGCTAAATATGTATTAAAGACATCTTAGGGTTCTGGTTTGATGTGAGCTCAATTAGGTTACAGGCCAAAATAAAACTTCAACAATTATTCAATTACATTCCCAATCATGAATGTTTCAGTGATAGCATTAGACTACTTCGAGAGTAGAGACTATCCAAAATTTCCTGTACTCTATCTTCATTTATGCTTTCAACAGCTCACAGTTCAACCGACCCTCAGCCCCCTTGGTTTCAAAAGCGTACCTACAGGAACAACTCACCATGAGCATATATATATATATCACTTAACACAATTCAACTTAATAAAGTAATTAAGCGTATGAAACGATTAATTGATATGCTCCTCGATTACCACATTAGCACATTTCATTGTCGTTCCTGTTTCACAAGCTTATGCACAAAATCATTAGTTCACGATATAATGATCGATAACGCGTTTCCAATTATAACCACAATATTTCACTTTAATCACTAGAATTGTGACTGTTCCGGTCCCAATACAACAGCGGAATTTTAGGACCCCTCACTTCGACATATAGCGGCATCATATGATATCCCTCGCTTCGACAATGACAGCGGCATGTTACCTCGCTTAGACATGACAGCGGCAAATATCATACTACCATCGCTTCATATGACAGCGGCAAGTACCTCCCTCGCTCGGAGATAAAGGCTACCGGAACATTCATCAATTCTACCACATTAATCAAACACCATAGTTGATTCCATTATCACAGTAAATCACAGTCATTTCACATATACCATTACGTATAAGGATTCACTATCCACAATATACATAATCAAAGGTATGGCACGTTTTACCGTCCAATGCTCGTACGTCTCACTACGTACCTTGGTTCCAAAAGTGGAGTTATCGTGGACTTTATCTCCTAGGCTGTGTGGCTACCTGGGATGGTTCTACATAATCACATGAATCCATATTAGAAACCAATAAATGAACCATTATCAAAAACATCACCATATAGAACAAAATCCCAAAAATCCAAAATTTAAGCCTTGCGATCGATCGGTCCTAAGCCCCGATCGATCGCCAAGTCAAGAAAAATAAGCATCCAGGTACTGCCTCCACCGATCGATCGAGCCGTTTTACCGATCGATCGAGACATCACACCGATCGATCGGTAAAAATTGCCGATCGATCGGTAAGCTCATTTCACGCCTTGTTCAGGCTCTGCCTTGCTCGATCGATCGGACCCATTTCCCGATCGATCGAGAAGTCCTGTTTCTGCGAGAAACTTCCCTGAATGAGCTTCCCTCAACACATACACTCAAGAACAACCAAGAACAACTACTAAGCTCAACATATAACCACAAAACAACATGAAAATGCATCCCCCAAGTATAAACAACATGATGGAACAAGATCCACCCCTTTTAACCTCAAAACCCCAAAACTAACCACAACTCAACAAAACTCTACCAAAAAGGAAGCTTACCACTTGAGCTCCAAGTTTTTAGCAAGAGAGCACAAAAAGGCTCCTTTTTCAAAGCTTACTCCTCTCCTCAAGATGCAGAAACGAAAATGGAGTTCTAAGATGAGGAAGAGGGGTTTGGGACATAAAGTTGATAGCAAGGGGGGGTGATGGGATGTAAAGATGTGAGCAAGTGGCTCCTTATCAGCTTTGGAATAAAAATGTGTATCAAAATATTAACATGATATGTAGAATACTCCAACATGATATTTTAAAAGTATTTCACCACAATGCACCACAATTGCCATTAAAATCATGCTTTACCAAAACTACAACCCAACACATTATCCAATTATCACCAATGTCACATATACATAATTAACGCCCAAATTGCAATTAATTATCTCGGGGATATCACACTTAGCCAAAGTGACTTTGTACAAGAGGTTGTATAAATCAAAGTATTCAATGAAATATTTCTATTCGTGAAAGAAGGGGGATGTATAAGGGTTTTGTTAGGATCGATTCCGAGGTGGGCGGTCAATCTACATACGAATTCAACCAACTTGAGCTTCAATAGCTAGTGTTCTTGAAATAATTGTACCGAGAGAATATATCGAGTTCGGTTACAAAACCGAGTTGAAGACGCTCGACATAACCCGCTCTATAACTGATTAACCATTTGCAAATCATTTTAAAGGTATGCAAGTAAATATGTAAAAACACTTTGATTGAAGCATATCAAACACTTAGTGAGCTACACTTTGGTGTTTTAACAAGCACATAAAATGCTTCACAATGATAACCAAAACAGTATGGTAAATAAATACAATAAAGTAAATAATACAAGTATTTGTCTCTGGAAGTTCGAAACACAAATGCTTCTATGTCTCCCCTTCTTCAATCTCATGGAGGATACACTATAAGACTTTGGTTTAAACTTTTCAGTATACAACATACTTAGGCTAATACCACACAGATAGCCTAAACTCCTAGCCAAGACAGAATCACAAAGCTTATGTTCTTTAATGTCTCACATGGAAAGACCTCATCCAGTTGGATAAATCACCAATTGTTACAATGGCATTCACTATTCTATTTTAGCTCTTAATTACAATGAATAGAGTGAATACAAATGCACAAATGATTCCATAATGAATCTTATATAGCAATGTAAGTGATACAACCTACTTCATTGCATTCATTATGCACGAAAATAAGTTTAATGCTAAAAAATATTTTTACACCAAAATTTTGAAAAATATGCGACGAAAATTTTCATGCTTTTGAAAGTATTCTTTAAAAGATTTCCGCATAAAATCGATCAAAATGCTTTTCAAGAACAACTTACTCTGATACCACTTGTTAGATCAAGCGCTTGCCGCTTTACCAAAACCTATAGCTGATGGTAACGGTTCAACTCAAATATTTTAAACCATACAACAGCACAAGTATCACATTTGGATCGATCTTACAGTAGGGACAATTATTGCATTCCAACAGATCTTACGTTCGAACTTGCATAAACAAATTTGTACCTATCAACTTTATTGCATTCACTTATTTTAACTGTTTTTAATGACAAATGATTTATAAACTATTTAATCAATTTTATTGGGGTTATTTTGAGTATTTTTCGTCCGGTTCAGAAATCAAACTCGCTATGATCTCTTGATGCTCGGTTTGATCAAAATATGTCAAGAATAGAGTTACTGTAGCTGTATTGATTTTGTGAGGTGTTTGCCCTCTCTATAAACACCCATACCAATGGAAACACATTTTTACCTGTTTTAACACCCCACCTCTTAACATATTCTATAGAAGAAAATAATACTATTATATTTGTTTAATTGTACCACACGTTTTGTGAATGAAAATTCTAACTATATCTCATTTTTAGAAATATATAAAATGTAGTTTTATGAAAAATATTTTTGAGATTACCAAAAAGAATGCTTTAACTCGCTTGTGCTTAATATATATATATATATATATATATATATATATATATATAGTTGTGGATTATATGTATCCACTAAAAAACCGTACGTTGGGAAAACATAATGCCGTCTAATTTTAACAATCATTTTTTAAAAAATAAATCACAAAAATAGTGAAATTTTGTGCTAAAAAAGAAAAATAATAAACAGAGATAGACAAGACCAAAACCAGGGCGAACTTACAATGTGTCTGAGGGGGGCAGCTGCCCCCCCTCAAAACATTTATATATTTGTTACTGGCAGCTTGCAAAATATTGTCCATGGTCTAGTGGTGAGTGCATTGAATGAAACCAGGAAGTTCTGAGTTCGAAACTCGAGAGAACCATCATTTTATTTTTTATTTTGTCAGATTCCTCAGTCAAATTAATTTGTTTATATATATTTGACAATATAAGAAGCGCCATGAACAGTAACCTGAGGATGAACAGTGCATTTCACAATATTGTTTTGTTATTTTGCTCTTTCGTTCTGCCCCAACTCCAAGCCACCGTGCTTCTCTCGTTCTTTCACTGAGCGCTCTGCCTAAAAAAATTCCTCAACTAGTATATATATATATATATATGTTATTAGCAATTTGAGCAATCCCATTTCGATGCTCTATCGTTGAGGACTTTTCGCAATGAGATTAGGGACCCGGGTCCAAATCATTTAGGGAACACTTCTCCTTCTATTATTTATTATTACTCCTCTTGATGCATATTTATGACTTTCCAAGCTAAAAACATTGTTTATTTTTCTAAAATAATTACATATTTTCAAAAAATACATCAATTTCCCACATAATTCAAATTAATAAATTGTGTAATCAATAAAAAAAATGAAATTAATTTTTTTATAAAATGATTTTTGATGAGATATAACACTAGTCCAAAAATTTTAGGACTAATTAAATACAGGGATGCCCTGTGCTATGCGGAAAATTTTTTTGCCCACCCTCAATGAGCGGGCTAGATTCGCCCCTGACCAAAACCTATAGAAAAGTATCATACCGTGCATGATTGAATATACCTCAAGACTAATATATCAAATTTAACAAGAGCGTACATCTGCAATTCTGTTAGTGAAAATTTGTAAACTCTTTGAAGTACGAGTCGCGCTAAATTTTATTTGGATATTATATAAGATTTAATTATTAAATTAACTTTTATGAATACATATACATACACAGAAGCGGACATAGGATTTTCGGAAATTGGGGACAAAAAAAATATTAACATAAAAGGAGGCCAACAAAATTTTTAGGTGTCAAAATATAATTTAAAGGTGGCAAAAAATACTTTTTGATGGATTAAATATAATTTTAGAGAATAAAACTGTAATTTTGTAAAAAAATTATTTATAGGTAATAAAAATAAAGCCCTCTCTTGCCCACATGTAGGTACGCCCCTGCATATATATATATATATATATATATATATATATATATATATATATATATATATATATATATATATATATATTGTTTAACTACATATTTTGTGCACAAGATTACTAGTGTACATAGATGTATGGTTATGAGTCTTGTGACACACAAAATGAAGCTTCCTTTTGTTTCGTTTTCCTTACCGGCATCTTTGACAATTTGACACATAAATCCACATTATTTCAAGAGTTTTCAACCCTTGTCATTTTGGGACCCACAACACTCCACTTATTTTGAAAATAATTGTATGCAACTGTTTTGAGTCCAACTTAATTATAACTCAATATTAAACATAATAATTTTTAAATAAAAATATATAAAATATCTTAACGACTATTTATACTAATTATATTTAATTGATCCATAATTGAAACCTAGCTGGGTTTATAAATACGTATTTTTTCCCTAGTGATATTTTCTCAATCAAAAATGTTTATTTTGACCAAAAAAAAAATTAAAATTAATTATAGACATAATCAATATTGTTATGGCTATTCTACATGCCAAAATCACATATCTACTTGTATTTAGTAATTATCATTGTTAAATCATATGTGACACCATAAATGTAATATAATAAGGCTTTAAGTTTTATCTCAGTTTATAAAATATGGCTTGAAGCTTTAAGACATATATACCTAGTATAAATGATTATTCAATTAGGTAGCACTTAGATGGATTTCACATAAAATTATATGGGATTCATGTACATTACATAACTCCACCACTTAAATTGCACAATATCACATGTCCATTCGTAAATTTTGTTTCCTTTTGGATGTAATGATTTCATTTAGATAAAATGATTTGATTTCTGGAGTTATTTGAGTGATAGATTTCATATTAAATGATTGTTGGGTGTATTTGAAATCCATTATAATATACCACATTGATAGGAGATGAATTTAAAATCTCCTTAACTAAATCCATCGAAACAACTCAAATATATTTGAAATCATGATTTCAAATGACTTCATCCAAACATATCCTTAGCTTATTTCCAGTACCATTTGAGTCTAACAAACTTGTTTTCGGAGACTAACATAAATTGACTCGTTGACCATATATACATCTTTAATTTTTTATGCTGGAGAGATCGCTAAAGAGATTTTTGTTTATTTTTTATTTTTGTACATTTAGTATAAAAAAAATTGCTTATAATTTGATATTTCCTTATTGCTATATACGAAGAGAACAAGTTTTTTATACACAAATAATATATCATAAAAATATTATCACTCAAATTATCTATTATTTACAATATGTATTAAGAGATAATATAAATTAAATATTGTTAAGTAAATTTATTTTTTAGTTGTCTAAAATGATCGCATACTAAGCTATTTAATAATACTATGATAAAATAAAAAAAATATATATCTAATCTTTATAGCCGATGTTTATTTTTATTCACTAATATTGTATGAAAAACTAGCCATTTTTTCCATGGAAAAACTGGCTATTAAATGGTCAGAGTTAGCTGGAAAACGAGGCTTTGTTTATATTGTTGTTACCCTAAAATTTGGTAGGTAGGCACAAAGAATCTTCTCAAGAATCTGGAGTTAGTCCCTTTACTACACATTAAACTGTTAGAAAGGGAGCAGGAAAGGTTTTTCTTGTGTAACCCCTCCGACGATAAAGTCAATAATTTTTGAACATATTAAGCAAGGGAATGTTAGCCTAAATGCCTTACAAGCCAAACGTTGGCCCAATGAGATTTATTAACCCTGACTCAATTAGATGATTACAACTATAAATATGACATTTGTATCTAGGGTTAAATCAATCAATGACTCTCAATCATTCCATACAATTCACTATATCTCATAGAAACGCCGACATCACACTAGCACTAGTGCTGAGCTTCTAGATCTGGTCAGGTGTATTGGACTCGAGGGTCACCACCATCAGATTCTCGTTGGTGAACGGTAATTCTTTTCGTGCTTTTATATTTGATATTTGCACATGTTAATATATGAATCAGGCGCGATCTCTCCATCCCCGGGTTAGATCTGTTTATGTTTTATTCCGCAACATTTGGATCTGAAGCTGGGGTACGGAAACCCAACAGTGGTATCAGAGCGAGGTTGCGCTTTGATTCATGTATGTGATAATTAATTTTATTAGATCGCTTTCCAATCGATACTAGTTTTCAAAAAAAAAAAAAAAATTGGAATCCGGAAAACATAGAAATTGGAATAAAAAGAGTTTTAATCCAGACCCAAAAATCGACCGGAAATCGTTTCCGGCATCTGGCTATCACCGGTGGAGTACCGCTGCCGACGGCCACATAAGATCTACGAAAGGCGACGAACGCGGCGGAGAAATTGTTCTCCGCCACCGTGCGTACGGCTGCTCGAACAGATCGGAAGATTGGTTGTTGAAGACGCAAGAGATTTCGCGACCATGTTCTTCGCGCTGGGATATTCCGTCGTCGCTAGGCGTGAGGCAGTGGGATTCGTGATCCCGATGTCGTCTGCTGCTGCGTCGTAGATGGAGGCGTGCGTGTGCACGAGTTACCTGGAGAAGGTCGCGATGGTCGCTGATGAGGCGACTGCTGCTAGAACTGTCAAAATGGGCCAGGCCCGCGGGTTGGGTCACCATTTTTAAGGCCCGCCAGCAGGCGGGCCTATACGGGCTAGCCCAAACGGGCCGTGGGTTTTGGCGGGCTGGCCCGCGGGTTGGCCCCATTTTTTTTTAAAAAAAAAATTTGTAATTTCTTTTTTTAGGCTCAATTCATAGATAAAAACTCAATATCACATTGAAGCATTCGATCTACTATATAATTTTCACTTGGTCTTGCTTGAAAGTTGCAACAAGTATTTCAAAATTGAGTAAAATACTGATTCACTAATCAAGTTTTTTTAGTAGTAGTGTTAATATCTAGATAAAACCTGAAACAAGTTTCAGTATTCTTCTAGCATCAGTTCCAGGTTCGGCAAGTTTAGATGGAAATTTATTTTTTGAAGTTTTTTTGTAAAAAAAAAATAAATTTTTTTTTTAAAAAAATTAAAATTAAAAAATATATATTTCGGCGGGCCAGCCCGTACCAACCCGCGGCCCGCTTCAGGTCGGGTTGGGTTGGGGTTTTCCCAACCCGCCTGGAGGTGGGCCCAAACGGGTTGGGCCTGTTTGGGCCGCGGGTTTGGCGGGCCAGCCCGTTTGGGTTGGGATGGCCCGTTCTGACAGCTCTAGCTGCGGCACATCTTCAGAAACCCTAATTTCATTTTTGGGGGAAGATGAACAGTGTCTTCCGAAAATAAAACAAAATAAAAATTCTTAAATCCGAAAATATGGATTAAGTTTTGGTTGAAATTGTTTTCTTAATTGTGGATCCAAATTGTTTGGAGTCCATATATTAATTTTGGGTCATTTTAGATGTTTTATCCAGATCTTAATTTTTGAAATAATAAATCATAAACTTAATTAATTAAAAATATGATTTTTAATTTATTAAATTTAAAATGGAAATTTTACCAATTAGTTAAAAACTTTATTTAATTGTAAATTAAATGAAAATGTTTCATTTAGTTTGTCAATTTTATTTTGAACTAATATTATAATTTATAGGTAAAATAGTAATTTTAACAAGTATTTTAAAATTTATTAATTAGAAATTGAACGAAAGTGTTTCATTCAATTTTTTAATTTTATTTTCAATTAGTATTATGATTAAAATGTAAAATATGAATTTTACCAATTAACTGAAAATTTAATTAATTAGAAATTAAGTGAAAATGTTTCATTTAATTTATTAATTTTATTTTTAATTAATATGATGACTAAAAGGTAAAATAGAGATTTTGTCAATTTATTGAAATTTCATTAATTAGAAATTAAATAAAATGGTTTTATTTAATTTGTTAATTTTATTTTCAATTAATGATGCGATTAGTGGGAAACGAAAGAATAAATTAATTATTGTGTTAAATTGCATCTGATGTGATTAGTACAATTACATATGATGTAATTATAATTACATATGATGTGATTGCATGGTGGATGATTATGGGCCTTGACTAATGTGTTTAGGTGAATGCTTAGGTTTTTATTGTTTCATTATAATTGTGATTTCTGTTACCGGCCTGCGAGCCTGCTCCCTCTATTTTCTGATGTATCCCACCCCAGAATGTATCTCTATTCTCTTGTTTGCACGATTTAAATGTAAATTATTAGAATTAGTCGGAGATCGAGATTGAAGATGGACCACCAAGAGTCAAGATATGTATAATGGAAGCAAAAATTAAATAGGATTGCATTGCATACATGCATCACCTTAGACAGACTTGTGATCCACGTATGACTCACGTGGATCAATTAGGAAAAGGTCGTAATTGTCTATATTTATTTTTATTATGCATATGATGTATGATAAATATTTGTTTGTTTGTTCTATTACTACATATGATGCATGAATAAAGCATAGTTGTATGAATCCGGCAAACAAACAAACGAGCATTTGACGAGGATTTAAAATAATTAAATCCATCTTTTGAATATGATTCAAATTTTTTTATATCAAACTGATAAGGGGAGGTCAAAAGGTTTGCTTATATTTTCTGTTTATTCTCAGTATTGTGATTGCCGTGAATCCGATTACATCAAGTCTAGATATAAACAAATTAACCACCGAATTATTCTGATTGGCTATTAATTTTAAAATAATTCTTGCTTCTAAAAAAGGTTGCTATATACCCTTGGTGGGAGCCTCATGTTGCAGTGTCTTTCGGTTCGTCTCATGAAGAGATCGCCACACTTGAGAAGTGGTGGGACGATGATCTCTCGGCTAGGTGCTATATGATAGCATCAATGTCACCGATGAGTTTCAACATAGATATGAGAAACTAGTTCACATTGCTGATATTTTCCAACACCTACAAATGTTGTTTGGTGAACGAACGCGATTACTGAGACTTGTGATTTCAAAAGAGCTATTTTCAATTCACATGCGAGATGGGGTTTCGGTCTATGAGCATGGTGTAAGAAAAATATCTCTTGTTGAGAAATTGGAAAATCTGAATGTGACAATACTCATTAACTGACTGTAGATTGATCTTATAGTCAAAATGTTGGAAACTCATGAGTCCTTGATTCAAAAGGAGAAATGTTCTTCTTGTCGAATCTTCTACCAATGGTAGGAAGAGTTCAAGTATAAAGAAGAGGAAGTGAAATGGTTCCCAACCTCAAAAGACGAAAATGGATATAGTAGCAACTAAGTAAGGAGATGCATCTATGTTTTCACTACTGGTCACTGTCACAGAACTGCAAGGAATACCTAGACCAGAAGCGTTCTGAAAATGGTGTATTTTATAAAAATTAATGTTTCTATTGTTTCTACTTCTTTGGTATATGATACCAATTGTGCTCACATCTTTGCGAAGAGTTGTAAATGTTGAGAAGAAGCAGAGAGCCCTAGGAAGGTGAAACCTACCTGAGGCTAAGCATTGTAGCAATAGTTGTTGCAAAGGCTGCTTGAAACATTTATTTAATATAAAATCTTGAACTGGTTAGGAACTGGTTTGAGCAATTATTTATTTGTTTAGATTTAATCATGAACATTGTTCATATTTGATAGAGAATGATATCCTTTCAAATTTGCAAATATGATTGGCAATATTTTTAAGAATGCATGTTTTATTTAATCTGAGGAACTTATGAACGATTAGTATGATGATGTTCAAAGAATAATGATAACTTAAACTCCACATATCTTTGGCATGTGCTGAATGCCCATTGAATTTGATTCATATGGACGTATGTGGAGCACTAAATGTTAGTGCAAGAGGATGTTGAGTTATCTTAAAGAGAATGTGATTCTCTCTGAGTAACTCTCAAAGTTACCTATTTGTTGAACATAATTCATACCAATACAGTGACCAAAACTCCATATACGATATGGACTGAAAAATAATCAAAATATAGATTTAAGATTGTTCTGCTTATGTGAAGCAGCCAGTGTGAGATGAGTTGGATAGTTGATCCATCTTATTTTATTTTGTGAAAATTTATTTTATCAATTGAAGACAAAATGTTTGTTTCGCAAGTACAGTCTTTCTAGAGAAAATGTTTCTATTAGAAAGGAATGACAATATAATATAACTTGAAAGGGTTCAAGAACCACAAACCACTAGAAGAGTGAAAATGGTGAAATTAATTGAGTCAATCTAACCTTTGAACTACACATACCAAGGAGATCTGAAAGTGTTTTAAGAACTCCTGATAAATTGAATTTACTCCTAGAAAGTAGTCAAAATGATTTTGACCATGGATGTGATCCTATGACTTTCAAGGAGACAATGTTGGACATCGTTTCGGGCTATTAACGAGATGCTATGAGATTTGAAATAGACTCCATGTACTCTAATAAGGTATGGGCCTTAGTAGATCCTCTTTGGGAATTGTACTCACTGGCTGCAAATGGATCTACAAGCGAAAGTTTGTAGTGGATGGGAAGGTAGTGACCTTCAAAACTTGACTGGTGGGAATCGGTTATTCTCATACTTGTCTGTGAGAAAATTTCATCCGTTATGGTGCTAAAGTCTATTCGAATTTTATTAGATACATCTTTATATTATGACTATGAGATATAAAAGATGGATGTGAAGACATTTATACATGGCAGCCAGAGGGCTTCACAACCATTGGGAGTGAGCAAAATGTTTACAAACTCCAGAGTTCCATTAGGGCCGAAGAAGACATTCCGAAGTTTGAACTTCCATTTTGATAGCATCATCAAAGTGTTTGGTTTTGTTATAAATCCGGAAGTGGCATGTGTGTGCAAAAGGGTTAGTGGGAGCACGTTTACATTTATGATGCTTTAAATCGATTATATCATTCTCATTGTGAATGGTATTGGATTAATCGATTAAAGAATGGTTATCTTTTAATTTCTCCATGAAAGATTGAGGGAAGCATCCTACGTGCTTGGCGTAAGGATCTATAGGGATAGATATAAAGGATGATTGAGATCTCTCAATCTATGTACATAAACATTGTGCTAAAAAGGTTTAGCATAGAATAGTCTAAAAATGAGTTACTTCATAATATGTCATAGTATTCATCTCTAGAGTCAATGAGTTTTAAGATTGACGAGGAGAGAGAAAATATGACATTGGTACCTTATGTTTCGACTTTTAATAGCATAATATATGCTATATTATGTACTTAGCCTGATGTATGTTCTTAGAGTAATGAGCAGACATCAGACAGATCCCGGTGAAGGCCACTGGAAAACTGTGAAAATAATTCTTAAATACTTATGAAGAACTTATGATATGTTCATGGTTTTTGGATCTGTAAGTGGAGAAATAAAAGTTGAATGCTAAGCTGATGCTGGTTTTTCAGTCGGATGTAGATGATACCAAATCGATGTTCGGATTTTTATTTAAGCTTAATGATGATGTTATCTCTTGGAAACGTTCCAAGATAGACACCACATCGGATTCCACCACTGAAGCTGAATACATAGCAACATACGATGCATCAAAGAGACAGTTTGGATAGGAAATTTTATCCATGAGTTGGGTGTAATTTCTAGTGCGGTTGACACAGTTCTTGTGTACTGTGACAACTGTTGAGCTATTATGAATAGCCAAGATATCATCAGTCTCCAAACATATAGTGAGAAAATACCATCTAATGAGAGATATGGTAGAGGCGACATTATTATCGAGAGAATTACTTCAACAGAAAAATATAGTGAATCCGCTGACAAAGCCTTTACAGCGATTGGTGTCTGTCAGACATCTTTGGAAGATGGTCTTGAGACACATGAGTAGTTGGCTTTGGAAAAGTGAAAGATATTGTTGTCATATGTGATTAAGTAAATCAATACTTGATTGATTGTACTTATAATCTTATTATGACAAATCTTTGTTTGAATATTAATATTTATGGCACTTCTTCATCTGTTTACACATGCATCTTGATGCATTGATGGAGTCCTTGAGATTGCTAAGGATATAGAATGTGGTTACGCATATGATGCTGACCATGAAATACATTCTTGACTGTGATTTCTAAATGTTCCTGGTCGATGAGCTTTCGAGATTGGGATATCGATATATGCACATTAGAGACTGGTATTCATGATGTGTATAGCATAGTGCACCGCGTTTCATCGACGTTGGCTTGGAGAAGTCAGCACACATGAATAGGTGCTCGTTAGAAATGAGTTCACTGAACGACCCTACTCGAAATTCTATAAGTGATTACCGCTTGTCGAGTATTTTCTAATCATAGTTGTGCACCATTACTCCTCATGACCCGAGGCGTCATTGAGGTATTGACAGATAGCTGTGTACTTTGATTTAATGACTGATCACATGCGGGTCATAAAGTTGTTATTTTGGGTATTCAATGATGCTATCAGATGCCTATGATCGTCGTTGTGGATTCACCATTGGTCTTGATGAACCAGGATGTCCTATGTGTTTTTCTATATATGATTCGTGAATCTCTGGCCAGAGTGGGTAGTGCCGCACACAATGAATCATATAATGCGAAACACATAAATAGTTATTGAAATCAGACGGGGTCTCGATCAACCAATGCCCTTGATTCAATCGGGACATAATGAGTGAAAGAAATGTACTGAACCCTAACTATGGCTGACAGTTTCTCGTACGTTGCTAGTCATTTGTATCTAGGTCTTCGTGAAGTGCAGATGCTAGGCGCTACCCACGATAAGTAGGTTGTTGCTGAAATTGTATTTTAGTCATTGTCTACTAAAGGAGTTTAATTGACAATGGGGCATTCATGGTAAGCGACTTCTAAAATCACAAAGATTGTGATCCTACTACTATGATACACTTGAGCCTCGCTGGGTCACAATCAACCGCCGATCTATTGATGGGAATTGAGACTTAAATATTAAGTGCTCAAATTGAGTGATTTAGAAGAAATGAATTTAAATTTTGAATGCTCCTCAATATAGTGGAGTTTCTATATTTGAAAATGTTTCATTTATAGAAAGTTCTAAAATTAAAACGTTTGATATATTTATGTCTCATAATTATGTACATTGGTAGTACATCAAGTTATTCAATTGGATTGAGTTACTTGGATTATGAGTTTGTAGTTTTGCTTGGCTTTTGGGCAAGTGAGAGATTGTTAGCATAAATGCCATACAAGCCAAATGTTGGCCAATGTGCTTTATTAACCCTGTCCAAATTAGCTGATTACAACTATATGACATTTGTATCTAGGGTTAAATCAATCAATGACTCTCAATCATTCCATACAATTCACTATATCTCATAGAAATGTCGACAGCACACTAGCACTGGTGTTGTGCTTGTAGATCTGGTCAGGTTGATTGGACTCGAGGGTCACCACCATCAGATTCTCGTCGGTGAACGGTAATTCTTTTCGTGCTTTTATATTTGATATTTGCACATGTTAATATATGAATCATGCGTGATCTCTCCATCCCCGGGTCAGATCTGTTTATATTTTATTCCGCTGCGTTTGGATCTGACGTCGGGGTAGGAAAACCCAACAGGGAAGATATTGAGCAAGAGAACATTAGTTTTTTTGTGAATGAATCGAAATTATAAAGCAACCTGTTATTTATAGGTGGGCTTCTTTTTGGGGGTTAACCATGTGAATAAAGGCATAAGTAGAGCTAACATGTAAAATCAGAGTATAAAAGTTCGTGTTGAGGCCTTGAGCCTTAAGAATTACATGCCAAGTTAAGAACTTCCAAATGGATTAATTACATTCCTAACAAACGAATGTTAATCACTATAGCTTTACACCACTCCTAGAGTAGACACTATACAAAATAATCCTGTCCTTACTTATCAAAAGCGCTCTTCACAAGTTCACTGCCTCAACCCGTCCTTAGCCCCTTTTTATGCCAAAATATACCTACAAGGACAACCCCCAAATCACGAGCATATCATAATCCATATTCAACATAATATGATTTTAAGGCGCAAATGCATAAACCGTAATTATAAACACTTCCTGTTTTTCCAATGCATTTTAAACGCTCCCTTTTGGTTGTCCTTGTACCATAACTCATGAGTATAATCAATAGATTATTTAATGGTTCCACAAATGTCATGACATATCACCATTTCATTATCACCAATCACCAATCCCTAGTCTGTTATAACAGTGTATTTTAATGCAACTCGCTTGTCATTACAGCGGCACTAATACCCCTCGCTTCGACATATTAGCGGCATTGAATAACCTCGCTCAAATGCAACATGCGGCAATACCCTCGCTTCAACATTTGGCGGCAAATATTCTTTCCTCGCTACAATATGACAGCAGCAAGTATTCTATCATCGCTTCAAGTGACAGCGGCAAAGCATTAAAATCATCACTCTAATATAACCATGACTCATGGGATGTGCACCAAACAACCAACATACACATATGCAATCATAATGCATAGTTCAACATGTATTTGCATCCACAATGCACAATTCAATATATATTGCATCCACAATTCATATTCAAATGAGAATATAAGATACATGTACCGTTGGGTGCCCGTACGTCTCTCAACGTACCTTTCCAAAAGTAGGATTTTGTAGGACTTTACTTCCTTGGTTGTGTTGCCCCCTGGGATGGTTCTACACAATCACACAAACCAATATTAGAAGCCAAATAATAGTCCAAAACCAAAAAATCCAACAAAAACTCAATTTCCCAAAATCTGTCTGCTGGCGATCGATCGCTATGTCGAGGCGATCGATCGCGAGCCTTACCGATCGATCGCTTCGACGTAGCGATCGATCGCTAGACCTAACTGCCTCGAGGTGATCGATCGCACCATTTACAGTGATCGATCACTAGCACCCGTTTTTTGCTACGGCTTCTCGGCGATCGATCGCTCCGTTTATAGCGATCGATCGCCACACCCTGTGTGCGCGATTTCCACCATTTTTGAGCACAAATCCAAAGCTCCACCACACACACCTCAAACCAAAACATCCCAACAACTCAATACTACAATAACTCCATAAAACCAACATAAAACACCTCAAAAATCATAACTCAACCACATACAACATACACCCAAAAACAAACCCATATAAATCCCAAAATATCAACCCCAGGTCAAAACCAATCTTCATAAAATTAACAAGGAGGGATCTATACCTCCATTGGACTACAAATCCTATCAAGATTCCAACAAATGAAGAGGTTGCAAGGATTTCTCCTCCTCCTCCTCCTTGGCTTGGACGAAATTTGGGGGTTTGGGTTAGGGTTGAGAGTGGTTGGTAATGAATGAGAGTTAAAGAGGGGAAGGGGGGTGTAAGTTGGTTAAAGATTAAAAATGGTACCCCATTAATTAGCATGATGTATAAATATCTCAACATGATATTTTAAAAGCATTTTACAAAAATGCATTATAATCTCAAACAAAACATGCTTCACCAAAAATAATCTTTATCCACCACAAATAAACCATGCCAACACCCAAATTCCCAACATGCATTACATGCACCCAGAAATGCATTACCAGGTCACGCCCACCGCATGACTAAGCATTTCGCCATATTAATTAATTCCAACACTAAATTAATTAACACCATAATTACCACATAAACATAATTAATGCCCAAATGCATATAATCATTTCGGGGATATCACAACGAGAGTGGCTTATTGTTACGTTAGTATTAGATTTGTTATAGACGGACCAAGCTATAGCAAGTGAATTAGGAAAACTCGTCACCTTAGATTGTTTGAATTTAATTCTTAACTATAGGCGAATTGTGGAGGATTACATAGGTTTCCCGAAAGTCTTGAGAATTGTCTCTATTGATTTTATTCTCATTCCCTATTGATTGTTTGGGTTACATATTGAATTAATTTGTCACTTTAGTTTATAATCACAACCATTTATCATAGACTAAATATTGTTAAATTAATTGAGTTTGGTACTTGTTTCCTAGTCCTCGTGGGATCGACAATCCATACTTTTCATATCATTATACAAAATCGCTACGCTGAAAAATACTGTTTAAAATAAAAGCGACCACTTTTTGGCGCCCTTGACGGGGACTAGTTTTAATAATATCAAATGAGGTTTAGTCATTTATTTGTTTTTATTTTTGATTTTTTTTTCTTTCCTTTTCTCTACTCTTCTACTGTTTTTGTTCTTTTTGGTTGATTGTTACAGGTTGTTATCTCTTGGTGTATGCTAAGGAGTAGCAACCCTACACTTGAGCCCTTTGATCCCGAGGTTGAACGCACTTGTCAAAGGAGGCTAAGGCAAGCAAGAACACACATGGCTAATACCGAGGAGATTCCGGTACCACCAGTTGCAAGATCACTCATGGACTATACCCACCCTGCAATCCATGGATCACTGTCGAGTATCACGAGACCAACCATACAGGCTAACAATATTGAGATCAAGCCTGCTATCATAAAGATGATCCAACATTCGGTCCAGTTTGGGGGAGCAGCTACTGACAATCCAAATGCCCACATCTCCAACTTTTTGGAGATTTGTGATACATTCAAGCATAATGGTGTTACTGACGATGCCATCAGGTTACGTTTGTTTCCCTTTTCTTTAAAAGATAAAGCTAAATCCTGGTTACAATCGTTGCCTGCAGGGTCTATTACCACGTGGGATGGAATGGCGCGGTTGTTCTTGTCAAAATTCTTTCCACCATCCAAGACGGCTAAGATGCGGAATGATATCACAACCTTTGCCCAATATGATCCAGAGACACTGTATGAGGCTTGGGAGCACTTCAAGGATCAACTGCGGAGATGCCCACATCATGGCCTCCTTATTTGGCTGCAGGTACAAATGTTTTATAACGGTTTATTTTTTGATAATCGCTCTATGATTGATGCAGCATCAGGAGGAACTGTGATGATGAAGATACCAGAGGAAGCTTATACGCTTTTGGAGGAGATGGCTGCTAATAGCTATCAATGGCAGTCCGAGAGGAATGTGCCAAAGAAGCAAGACGGTTTGCATCAAGTGAGTGAAGTCACTGCCATAGCTGCCCAGTTGGAAGCGCTAAACAAGAAGATGGATAGTTTGAGCATGCATGCAATGCAGGTTCAAATTGTTACATGCGAACTTTGCAAAGGAGGACCTCCGAGCACTGAATGCCAAGTAGGTAATCCTTTCACTACAACTAATGAAGCTGTTAATTTTGTAGGGAACCTACCACCACCGACCTACCCCTACCAAAACACGTACAATACAGGGCCGATGAACTTTCCCCAATCACCATCGAGGTATGCACCAAAGCCAAGCATGGAGGAGCTGCTAACTATGTTTATATCATCGGCTGAAACAAGGATGAACAATCATGAGGCATCGATAAAGAACTTGGAAGTCCAATGGGACAGTTAGCAAAGATCGTAGCCGAACGAGCACAAGGAGCACTTCCTAGTGACACCAAGACAAATCCTAGGGAGCAAGTCCATGCTATCATGTTGAGGAGTGGAAAGGAGGTCGCTGAGAAGAAGGATGTACAAGTTGAGTTAAAAGGCGAGGCGGACATCAAGCAAGAAGAGGTGCAAACACACGACAAAGGTAAGTCTACTAAGACCAATACACCCATCACACCTACTAAGGTAGAGATCTCACTCCCATTCCCCGCTGCGTATAGAAGAGCAAAGATAGATGCTAAATTTGCTAAATTTTAGAATTGATTAAGAATCTTCATATTGAGACGCCTTTCATAGATGCTATTCCGCACATGCCGAATTATGCTAAGTTTTTAAAGGAGATTCTATCAAAAAATCGGAAACTGGGAGAGCATGAGATGATAAACTTAACTGAGGAGTGTTCTGCTTTCATTCAAAATGATTCACCTCCAAAGTTAAAGGATCCAGGGAGTTTCACTATACCTTGCAAAATCAATTCTAAATCTTTCAATAAATCTTTATGTGATTGGGGGTCAAGTGTTAATTTAATGCCTTTGTCTATGTACAGGAAGCTGGGCTTAGGAGAGCTAAAAGCAATCAATGTCTCATTGCAGGTGGCAGAAAAGTCCATCAAGTACCCTCATGGGATATTGGAGAATGTACCAGTCAAAGTTGACAAATTCACCATTCCGGTGGATTTCATGGTGCTAGACATAAAGGAGGAGGCGACATGCCATTGATATTAGGAAGACCATTCCTAGCTACTGGAAGGGCATTGATAGATGTCCAAGAAGGGAAGTTTATCCTCCGAGTAGGGGGGATCAAGTTACTTATGATATGTTCAAAGTTCTAAACATTACACGCACTGAGCACTGATGTTTTAGTGTCAATATAATTGATACACAATCTGTTGATGCGATACAGGTTAAGAGTGAGAAGAAGGTGGAGATCACATCGAATGGCCAACAAAGAGGAGGTAATTTTTGTGTAGGAGACTCGGTATTAATGAATTGGAAAAAGATGAGACTTTCTCCATGGAAGTCTGAAGCACCATGGGCTGAACCGTTCAAAGTTGTCGATGTTCTACCATTTGACACCTTCAAACTGAGAGATAACCACGGGGCACTATTTACTATGAAAGAGAAATGGTTACGACATTACCACATGGAGGATGTGAATCACCCCCTACTGGCCATTGCGGCACTTGAGCGTAAATGGTAAATAGTCCAGCTTGGGACTCTAAATCAAGAACTCTTTCCTATCCCTTTGCTATGTTTTTAGTTTGTTTTTGTTTTGCTTTTGTTTTAGTTTTGATTATGGTGAGAAACTCCATGTTTGCCGTGATCTGTCCAACAATATGCTTCACGAGCTGACAAGGAATTGGACAACGATCACTGACAGTCGTTGTCAACGGTAAATGTTTTGTCCTATTTTCCATGCTTCATGAATTAAGTTTGGGGGAGTGCATTACTGTTTCATGCTTCTTATTTGGAATTTGATCGTTTATTGAGCACCAACAAAATTTTTCTTGAAAATGAGTTCATTTGGTAAGATAAGAATGAATCATAGTAGTGGTCTCTATTCCATGATGATATTAGTCTCACTTTGCATGTCAACTTGACTTTTGATGATTGTAAGACTTGTTTGTGAATATCTTGTTTTGAGTAGCATGTCTAAGATGAGGAATACATTGAGCACATTTGACTCATAATCTTGTGAATTGCATTTGGAGTAGTAAGAATCTTTGTGAACTTGATGAATTGTTTTGAGCATCTTAGAGTACCTTAGAACTTATTTGACGATAACACTTTGAGGCGAAATTTTATAGTTATGAACTTGACTTGGAAATGATTTATGCGATATTTGGACCGTTTGAGCCTTTCAAGCTTACCATGTTTACATTAATCTCTAGTATCCCAATTTGAGCATAACTGAAAAAGAATGGAGTATGTTTAACATACTATTAACCCCCATTCAACATTCTTTGGCAAACTCATTATATCCACCTAATTGAGCCTAAATTGAATATTTTTATCTTTACCTAAAGGGAGTATAATGATTCTCATTAGATGCACATAAATTGCTACATTTGGATGAGCTTATTATTGAAAAAAATTGATGAATGAGAAAAGAAAAAGATAGATAAAGCCTTGTGGAAAAAAAAAATATAATTAAGACCAAAAGAGGCCAAGGCTAAAAGAGAAAAAGAAGAGAAGCTCAAGTTGTGCTAAAACTTTGAATATTACATGATTATACTCTCTTATTTGTATTATCTTATCTTTTCTTTGAAGCCAACACCTAGGCCTAACATTACAAGCTTAAAAAGTCCTATTGATCCAAGTCTAGGGAGTAACTACATTAGTAGAGAAGTTGTTTTAAAATAGGTCTATGAAATGCTCAAGGATAATCTTAACTTTCATTTCCTAGCATGATTTGATCTATGAAAATTGCATGAAACTTGAAAGTGACAATAGCACACACGCACGTTCTGATTTGGAGACATGTTGCCTGATCTAGGAGAAAACACAACTTGTTAAACTTTCTGATTTATTCTTGTTTGTCTACAGGTGAGATATCTGAGCTACATGATTGACTGTGAATTGGTTTATTTGAATCTTCAATATTGAACTCTACTTTGTGATCTTATTTAATGCTCGAGACGATAAAGTTTAAGTTTGGGAGAGTTGATAAGTGGGATTTTTACACTTATTTTGATATAAGATTTGTGGTGTTTTTCTAGTGATTCCTGAAAAATATTACGCTTTTTGGTATATATTTGTATATTTCAGCAATCCAGGTCCAAATGCATAAAAGCTGGTGAATTAAGCTTAATTAATGAAAAAGGACCAAACCGAGCACAACCGAATATTATCGAACATGGATGAAATATTATATTATAATATATGATATTATAATATATGATATTAAAGGATTGAAGGAGAATAAAAGGAAAGCCCAGCATTCTTCGAAAATTCACATACGAGATATACGGGACTTTGAGAGATTTAAAAGAGCAAAAGACATGAGCAGATATTGACAACAGAGAAAGAGGTGGGCAGCAAATTAAAGCTGATAAGAAAGGATATTATCTAGCATTTAACAGACGTGAGCAAGAGTTTTGATTGGGAAGAGATATAAATTCACAAGTTACATGAAAAGAGAGGAGACAGAAGGGAATTGGATGGATAAACGAGAGTTTACGTGGGAATTAAGGAGAGTGATTGAGATAAGCGAGAGAAGCAAGAGAAAGATAAACATTCAGATAGGTAGCAAACACACGGATTCTTCGCACATTATTGAGAAAGAGGAGACGTGAGCAAGGCGAGAGATTACAAACAAGAGGACATTGACGAAGATACACGTACGTGGGCAACAAGAGAAAAGGATGAACGAGTAGATATTATTATAATAGAGGTGAGCAGCAACGAGAGGAGCAAGAGTTATGGGCGAAAATTCTGAAGTGAGAGACGTGAGCAGCACCGAGGAAAACAAAGACTTTTATTCAACATATAGGACTTCAGACGTGAGGAGAGTGATAGCAATAGATATTGAGGGAAGAGAGGGAACCACGGCAGCAACGAGTTGGAGAGGTACGTGAGGCAATAGGGACGTGAAGTACAGATTGAAAGGGAGGAGAAAGAGACGAAGAACTCACGTACAGTACAGAAAGCAACGAGTTGGAGATCACTCGTACAGCACAAAGCAACACAGCGAGAGACGGGGCTACGGATCGATAACGTGATTCAACATCGCTAGTTTATGCGATTTCTAAACTTTGTTTGTTTCTATTTAATTTCCGTATAATTTTGATGTTGGAAAACAATTTTGCATTTGATTTTGAATATGTTTCTAGGCTAAGTTTATTTTCAAGACTAAGGGGATCATTTGTATGAACCCATGATTTAATTTTAATGTTTTAATTGATTCTTATTTATCTAAGAGCATAGATCATTGTTCTTCATGCTTTTAAGGGTTTGGCCATCCTTGAATGATAATAAATTACACTTGAGATCGAGAGATAAAATTGGAATTCGATATAGTGATTTATGCCATGGATTTCAGGCTGATATCGAGAGATAAAGTCAAATACATGTGTGATAGCAATAGATTTACCAAAATCGAAGGCTAGAAATTTTCATCGATCAACTTACAATATTAACTGTTCAATAAGGATACGAGAGTGGCTTATTGTTACGTTAGTATTAGATTTGTTATAGCCGGACCAAGGTATAGCAAGTGAATTATGAAAACTCATTACCTTAGATTGTTTGAATTTAATTCTTAACTAATAGGCGAATTGTGGTGGATTACATAGGTGTCCCGAAAGTCTTGATAATTGTGTCTATTGATTTTATTCAAATTCCCTATTGATTGTTTGGGTTACATATTGAATTAGTTTGCCACTTTAGTTTATTACTCACAACCATTTATCGTAGACTAAATATAGTTAAATTAATTGAGTTTGGTACTTATTTCCTAGTCCTCGTGGGATCGGCAATCTGTACTTTTATCATTATACTAAAACTTGATACTGTGCACTTGCGGTACGCAATCGCTACACCGAAAAATATTGTTTAAAATAAAAGCGACCAGTGATGATTATGATATTTTAAGGAAATCTTAAACAATGACATAAGGTGTGTAAGACCTCAATGTCTAATAGTTCTCTTAAACATATTTTTAGATTTAGATTTACTTAATTACATATTACATAGAGTTCATTCCATTAGTTCTTTCAAAAGAAATAAATTTTATCATAACATGTACACATTCATATATATATGTGTGAACAAAATAAAGATCTTCGAAAAAGAACAAAAGTCTTCTATATTTCCTTAGGCATGCTGACTCTATATTTGCATTTCTTCCTTCGAAAGCCTACTCTCGCCATACTTCCCCCCTACAGGAACAAACCCAACATAATGAGCATAATGACAATATCAAGATAATTATCAATGCAAAAGAAGTGTATAATAACTGAATAAGAAATACTCCCTCTAGTCTAAACATTTATAAACATTTCTTCGATCATTCCTGTTGATATAAATTATAATTATCACAAAATCATATCATTAGAATTAAAACATAATTCCTCCAATCAATATTCATATCTTACTTGTTAAGCCATTATTCAATTATATATAACAATTAAGCGTCCTCTACTATGAATATAATATCGGCACTTTAACCCCGATTACTCTATATAATAGCAGTACTTTGGCTAAGCTTACTAAATATAGCGGCACTGACCCCGCTTACTAAAT
This sequence comes from Haberlea rhodopensis, assembly GCA_907163345.1. Lineage (NCBI taxonomy): Eukaryota > Viridiplantae > Streptophyta > Magnoliopsida > Lamiales > Gesneriaceae > Haberlea > Haberlea rhodopensis. The sequence continues at coordinate 1,201,925 of CAJQUN010000090.1, read as the reverse complement.
ATAAAAGCAGCACTTTGTCCTTGGTCACTAAATAAAACAGCGGCACTTTGTCCCCGCTTACTAAAAATAATGCGACACTTTGACCCCGCTTACTAAATATAATAGAGACACTTTGACTAGGCTTACTAAACATAATAGCGACACTTTGTCCTCGCTTACTAAATATAACTTTTCATATCTCAAATATACTTGCTCAATTCACCATATTAACATAATTACTATTTATGCTCGTATGTCTCTACGTACCTGACTGTCCAGAATCAAAATAGAGCTATCATCCCCTTTGCCCTGATGCTCGTGAAGGCTCTATAAAATTTCAACAATTTCATATTAGTACAATGTTATCTCTTTCATGAAATAAGAGATTCCAATTTCCTGTATAAGTATTCATGTTCCGTAATATGAAAATTTATGGAATAATACTAACAGTTACTAAATTATTCAAAATTAGAAGAAATATAAAATTTGGGTTTTTTAAGAAGACCAATAGATCCATCGCCTCCACCGATCAATCGGTCGGTTCTTTTGATCGATCGGTAGACGCCAACTTTTTCACCCTTAGCTACAACCCTTGACCCATCGATCGTTTCACCCTACCGATATATCGGTCGATATTGTTACTTAAAAAATCTCCATTTTAACCCTTTTTCAACCTCAACACACTCACCCCCTTCATCTAACATCAAATCCTCTTTTCCACACGCTCCTAACTCTTCATCAACAAATATTAATTCATAAGTCAACATATATTCAACTAAGTTAAGAAAATCATCATAAACTCAAAATTCCCACATAAAATAAATCCGACATCTACCGAAATCACAACTAAAACTCAACAAAACTTTCATCAAAACATAAACAACTTACTTCTTGCAAAAACCCCTAAGAATTTAAGTCCAAATGTGTGATATTGCCTTCGATTTTGGTGTAGGAGACAAGTTGGAAATGGAAGTTCGTATGGACCGATTTTTAGTTGATGGAAATGGGTGAAATGTGTGAAGAGGTAGATGATAAAAGTTTCATATTTGCAATTTAGTCCCTGACTTTACTTTCTATAATACTTTCCTCCATCTCAATAATATTTGTTTAGTTAAAACCACCCCTCAAATTCACAATCATTTATTTAATAAATTCACCCAATTCATTACCATGCATCACAATACTCCCCAACATAATAAATTTCATCTCCAAAATTTCATACTTTACATCAATACCAAATGAACAAACGTACCGTCAAATAGTCTCGGGAAGTGTTTTTACACATATATTTCTAGGATTTTTACTACTGTTTATATTTATTCCTGGATGGTATTATGCGCATTTGTGTTATTTTTGTTCATTTCAGGAATCAATGTCAAAGTGAAGAATTTATACTTAAAATGATGAAAAGGACATATACGGGCAAACAGATTGAAGAAACGACAAATAATTGACTTTTGGAGAAAAAGAGTTACTAATCGATCAGTACACATGAACCGATTGATCGCCAAAAGACATATGTTGAGTTTGGAATTCACGATCTACCAATCGATCGGTTGAACTTATCGATCGATCGGTAGCCATAACGTAGCAAAAAAAGATTTAATTCAAGGACTTACCGACTGATCGATACATCTTACAGATTGATCGGTAGACGAGAAACAAAAAAAATACCTTTTATAGTTTGAAGTCGACAAGGAATATACCTTATTTTGCCTTCACTATAAATAGCAAAGCATGGCCGGCACAATAAGTTTTTTGTCCATAATTCTACCTAGAATTCACCTCTCCATCATATTCCAAGCCGCCAAGCAAGATTGGATCAATAGACGAAATAAGAACAACTCCCGGAGTCGATTCCTCGCATCTAGTAGTATTTCTGAACCTTTTGCTTGTTTAATTTGTAGTTTGATGTTGTTTTTCTCTAAACAATTATATAATCATCT